>ML788721.1:218907-303658 GCA_009831015.1 Picea engelmannii
TTGAGGATATGTAAGTTGAATGTTGATTCCATTTTAGTAATTCATTATTACAAACTCATGAGGTTAAGCTTTATTATATTTTAATTTTAATATTTCAATATGTTTTAATTTTAATATAGTAGCATTTGTCATAAGTTTTGATCTTTTTAATTTGAACTTTTTGTAAGCAGTTTTTATAATGATCATGAATTAAATCTCTTTCTGATATGTTATCTATATAGCCTATATTTATGAAAATGATTCTTTCTGATATGTTATCTATATTCATGAAAATGATTGTTATGGTATTAAGGCTTTTTTACCATAACACTTGATATTCAATGTTTAATTTTATTTTTTATGGGGATAGGTCTTTATCTAGACTCTAGAATTATAATGTAGGGTAAAAAAATGTTTTGTTGATAGATACATGGATCTATTGAAGTTTTTTCTTTAAAAAAGATAGTATAAATTAAGGAAAAATATCATAGAACAGGAAGAGAAGAAATACAGTGTAATCACAGAAAGCAAAATAAATTCTTAGATGGAGTTTAGTTTCAATTACCAACATTGATACAACAACTTTATTCAAATTAATTCATCATTCTCATTCCTCGTTTAAAAGATATGCTAATTCTATAAGAGTTGGAAACTTCATGGACAAGGAAAAGACTTGGAGTAAAGTTCACTACCATTCAAATTATTTCAACATTCTCATTCCCCGTTTAAGAGATATGCTAATTTTATAAGAGTTGAAAACTTCATGGACAAGGAAAAGACTTGGAGTATAGTTCAATACCATTCAAATTATTTCAACATTCTCATTCCCCGTTTAAGAGATATGCTAATTTTATAAGAGTTGGAAACTTCATGGACAAGGAAAAGATTTAGGAGTAAAGTTCACTACCATTCAAATTATTTCAACATTATCATTCCCCGTTTAAGAGATATGCTAATTTTATAAGAGTTGGAAACTTCATGGACAAGGAAAAGATTTGAAGTAAAGTTCACTACTATTCAAATTATTTCAACATTCTCATTCCCCATTTAAGAGATATACTAATTTTATAAGAACTGAAAACTTCATGGACAAGGAAAAGACTTGGAGTAAAGTTCACTACCATTCAAATTATTACATTCTCATTCCCGTTTAAAAGATATGCTAATTTTATAAGAGTTGGAAACTTCGTGAACAAGGAAAGGAAAAGATTTGGAGTAAAGTTCACTAAAAATATACTAATTTTATAAGAGTTGGAAACTTCATGGACAAGGAAAAGACTTGGAGTAAAGTTCACTACCATGTGATAGTCTCTCCGTGGGAGTTCTATGTTATATTTTTATGAGAGTTCGAAACTTCATGGGCAAGCAAAAGTAAGAAAAAGACAAGAGAATCTGTTTAATCAGAGCGCTAGTACCTAATGGAAAGCTTGACATGACTTGTAAGTTGACGAGGGTAGGAATTTGAAATCCAAATGATGGTTTTAGTAACTTTATTGAACGGTCTAAGCATTTTCCTTTACTTCGCTCACGCGTTTGTACGAATTAACAACTTTATTGAACTTACGAAGCATTTTGCTTTTACGCGTTCGTAAGATTTAACAACTTCATTGAACTTAACAAGCATTTTCCTTTACTTTGAACGTACTAAGCATTTTCCTTTCACGCGTTCGTAGGATTTAACAACTTCATTGCACTCACTAAGAATTTTTCTTTTCTTTGAAGTTACAAAATATAGTTTTTGATGTTTCCTAACCTTTTTAAGTTTTGGATTTTTTTGGAATCTTATGACATAAATATGGATTAAATTGTTATTTTTTTTTCATTGTAATTGTATTTATGTAAGGATTCAGTTTGTTGAAAAATTTTCGGGACATTCTAATTATATAAACTTAGCCATTCAGATCGCTAGATCCAACAATTTTTTACTAGATTTTGAGCAAAATTAAACAAAAAAAAACTTCATAAAAAAGACCAAAAACTTATTGAATTTTTTTTGGGACATTTCAATTATATAAACTTAGCCACTCAAATCTGTAAATCTAACAATTTCTTATTGAATTTTAAGCAAAACTTAAAAAACCTCCATAAAAACCAAAAACACTTTTAAATTATGATTTTTTTTTTACTTTGCTAAGGTTTGGTAAGATTTAACAACTTTATTAAACTTACTAAGCGATTTCCTTTACTTTGAACGCTTGCTCACTGGTTCCTAGGATTTCTTATCATATTTTCTTTTACCTTGTTGATGGGGTTGTAGGTTTTTTTCGGATAAATTGTTTTACTAGTTTTCAACTTTATTTGTAATGTTGTTTTTCACCGTTTCAATATAAAGGTGGAACTTTAACTTAACGTAATTTCTAGATAAGAAAGAGGGCCCATGGGAACATTTTATTTTATTGGGAGGTGAGTATACAAGAAGATATATCTCTGCACACCATGAGTGTTTCCCATTGCAATCTTCGCATAAATTCTTGGCTATGTTATCTCCTCCTTTGCAATTTGAGTCGAGAATCTTCCCAAGAGCGTGTTTTTATTTCTTCTCTTTTTTTCCAATTGGCAATGGCTGCATCCTCCTCCACGGCTGCTCATTCCAACAACAATTACTGCTATGAGGTATTCATAAATCACGGTGGGTCTGATATGAAGGAAACCTTCGCTACCACAATTCCAGTTTTTTATAATGTGAAACTTTGCAAGGTCAGGCGGAATTGAGGCGAAAGTGGATTGTATGCTCAATCCCTACGCCACCTAGAAACCAAGAAAACGCATGATGAAACCAATAATTTTTTTTACCAAATAGACAGGTGCCGGTCCGGGGAATTAGGACGGTTCGTAATCTTCTAGGAAATAATTTAAGCGATAATGATTATGACGACGATGATGCATTTGAAGGTATTGATATAAGGAACTTGGAGCTTCTTCATATGAAAGATGCTAAAGATAATAATTCTTGGAGCAGCTTATGGGAAGAGCACACCTTGACGAAGGTGAATCTTTCAAATCTGAAGGATCTATGTAGATTTATCTCTGGATTAGATAATCATTCAATTAGAATAACATAACACTTTAGCAAATGATTAAATCACAATATCATAGAATGAAGCTTACAATCCATGCATAAAGAAAGAATAAATTATTATTGAGGTAGTTGCACAAAAAAAAAGGTGACATTCAATCTTCATAACAATACATAGTCTCATAGAACAAAGAGTTAGTTGCTCCTCATTGAACGCTTACAACAATTTATTTTGGAAAACTACTCATGCATTATTTAGTCAGACAATCTATATCTAAACACTAACTGACATAAAAGAAAACTGCAAATAGATTGCACCATGTCAGATGATTGACAAGACTGCATCAATTACCAACATACTCTCCCTTGATGTTGAGAGGGCTCACAATATGATCTCGAAGTTTCAAAAACTGGATTTTAGCAACTGCCTTAGTGAAAATGTATGCAAGTTGTTTTTGAGTCTTTATATACCTTAGTTCTACTTCCTTCTTTTGCACCAAATCTCAAATGAAATGATACCTTAAATCAAAATGTTTTGTCGTGCTATGATGGAGTGGGTTCTTGGCCAATTTGATGGCACTAGTGTTATTGCAAAATATCATTGTAGGATGAATTTGTTACTCTCCAATTTCTTCTAGAACTTTTCTAAGCCATAATACTTGTGTACCTGCTGAGGTGACTGCAACAAACTCTGCTTTTGTGGATGAAAGTGAAACTATACTTTGCTTCTTTGAGATCCAAGTAATCAAACCCGAACCAAAAGAGAAACAATTACTAGATGTAGACTTTTGGTCATCCAAACTACCTCTCCAATCAGAATCACTAAAGACAACAAGATTAAACCTTTTAAAAGTGTAGTAATGAATACTAAAATTTAGAGTTCCTTTCACATACCTCAAAATCCTCTTGGTTGCCTTCATATGTATTTCATATGGCTCTGCCATGTATCTTGAAACAAGAGAAACTGAATAAGCAATATCAGGTCTTGTGTGGATTAGAAACATCAAACTTCCAACAATACTTCTATATGTTGCCTTATCAACTATTTCAACACCATCATCTCTACACAACACAATTCCATGAGCAGTTGGAGTGGAGGCTGGTTTACAATCTACCATATCAAATTTCTTCAACATATCTTTTGCATACTTTGTTTGACAAATGAAAATTTCATCCTGATTTTGACAAACCTCCATACCTAGAAAATATTGCATGAGACCCAAATCTTTCATCTCAAATTCATTCATCATAGAAATTTTGAATTCATCTTTCATCTTAGAACTACTACCCATATATAATAAGTCATCAACATATAGACTTACAATAAGAATATCAGTACCTTCTTGTTTGTAGTAAAGTGTAGGTTCACTTTTACTTCTATTGAAGCTACTCTCCTAAAAATATCCACCAATCCTAGCATACCATGTTTTTGGTGCTTGATTGAGGCCATACAAAGCCTTCTTCAACTTGTATACTTGATGTTCTTTTCCTTGCACTTCAAAACTTTGTGTCTATTCTATGAACACTTCTTCTTCTAAGTACCCATTCAAAAAGGCACTTTTCACATCCATGTGATGAATGCTCTATTTCTTCTGAGCTGCTAATGAAATCATCATTCTAACAATCTCTTGTCTTGTTATTGGTGAAAATGTTTCTTCATAATCAATTCCATACCTCTGTGTGAAGCCTTTAGCAACTATTCTTTTCTTGTGTCTTTCAACACTCCCATCACTATTGTACTTAGTGATCCAAAAATAAAGGTATTACTGATAAACTGCAAGTTAGTTTAATGTACTTTTTGCATCAGATCATTAAGAATGCGAAATACATAAAATTATTATCTTGTTTGCGGAATATCAAATGTGACTTTTACTTGATGCTTATTAATGAGTAAAGAGATCAGCCATTAATATCCATGTTGGAAATGAAGAGAATAAAATAGCAAAACAGAAAGAGAAATAGAGATAAGAGGTTGATAACGGAGTTCACCAATCATTCACTACGTCTCCGGGCCCACTTCCAAGTGGATGACCTATTTATTGCTCTTTAAAATGCTCAAAGTTCTCTTACATAGGCTCTTTGTTGTTACATAATGTGCTTCAGATCTGTTATTCAAGACCTCCTTGCTCAGATTCAAGCATGCTCCATCAAATTCCTCTCAAAAACATGGCAAAAATGCCCCTCAAAACATGAGAAAACGCCAAAATTTACAAACTTCCCCTTCAAACCCCTGCATCCAAAAGTCTCCTCAAGGCTAAAAAAAGCCTGGTTTATATATATTTTGAGGCTCAAATGAGGAATCCCAACTTCCCTCAAGATATGGTCTCTTTGTGGGATCAAATCCCCCTTCAAATGGCCTAAAATCCTCAAAAAATCCATTTTCTGGGCATAATATCAGTCAAAAATCAATTCTGTAAAGTTAAAAACCCACTTTTTTAAAAATTACACAGTGTAGCTCCCTAGGGTTGGGTGCACGCCCTCAAAAATGGTCATATTAACTTCATATGGCCAAGCTCTAGCCCAAAGGGCTAAGCGCTGGCCCCTTTAGTTGCGCTAGCTCCTGGATACATGGCGCATGGCATCTAACCACCCCTTAACCGTTTCTGGGCGGTTATGCTATTGTTTCGCGCCCCTGGTTATATGCACAAATAAAAATGTGGGCTAGGGCTTAGCCCCAACCCCTTTCCACCCTCCAATACAAATACCATGCAATATATATATTATATTGTGGGTTTTATAAAACAAGCATTAATTTGGCGCATTGGTAAATGACCATTTCTTAAGGTTTGGGCTTGGTGGGTGGTCGTGGGTTCAAAACCCTTAGATCCCCAAACATTTTTAACACTTTCCATTCGACCCTGACTAGGTGCCACGTGGCTGCCCATGCCTGGACCACATGACACCTCAACATTTGACCAAAGTTTGTCATGTGTCAAATTTTGATTGGATATGCCATCCACATCTGTCCAGTCAACTACTGCCACTTGTCACACTGCCATTGGTCCAAGTATACATCATGAGGTGTCGTTGGTGATGTCATGCTGACGTCAGTATTGACTTTTTTCCAGTCCTTTGACTTTCTAACTGTTTGAGAATACAATCAGAGTGCGATAACGCTTGCATACGACGTTCGTTTGAGAAAGTGAATATACTGCCAGAATCAGCGCAACGAGCTGGTCGCAATGGAATTGGTTTCACTCCATTATGAAAACTTTGTTTTTTGAGCATTTTCTGAGCCTGGGGAGCCTCCTAGATCATTCCTCTCTACTTTGGAAGTTTTTGGACCACCAAAAGTCTTCTTTTACTCAGGTAAGAAGTGAGGGTACTGCCTCCCCACTTTGTCCTATATCATCCATCCTATCTGCTGGGATAATGATCACCTGACTAATCACAACAAAGATGAAAACCGAGATAACATTGTTTATCAAAGTAATCATTTCATTTATCGCACAATCATTTACATTCTTTGTCGCACTTTGCAGCCATACACCACTGAACAACAACAAACTAATCAACAATACTGAGTATGCAAATGAAAATGAAAAAACATGTTTCCCCTTTTCAACAGGAATAGTAATCAAATTATGCAGTTGAACCTCATGTTGTACCTTTGGTGACACTTCATGACTATTTGAAACATATGGAATCATATCATGTTTAGCATCACTAACTTCATGTTTTGTTACAGACATAAGTGTTAAAATTTTGCTTGCATTTATCATTCTTTTTAACTTCCCTATCGCTGCAAAAGACCTATCAGTTTTCATGCGATGAGCACGAACAATGTACTCTTTCCTATTTTTCTTGAAGCAATATTTACTATCCTCCCTGTAGAATATGGATTTTCTATCATAAAGGTAGGGGCTTCCCAAGACAATCCCACATATGTCCAGTGGCACAATATCAAGCTCTACTTCATCATGATACTTAGAAGTGATTGCAAACTTAATTTTACATTGCTTGGTTACTTGCAAATTGTTATCACCACATATCCATCCCAATGGATATGGTTTAGGATGTGACTTAGTTTCAAGTCCCAAGTTATTTACAACATCTTGACTGATTAGATTGGCTTGCAATCCACTGTCTACAAGAGTATCGACTTTAACATGACGTGTTATAACCCTTATGTGGAAAAATTCATTCCTTTTACACTCATGATTTACATCAACTGAACTAGAAGAGCTAGAACTTGTAACAAAATTTATACTTCGGATTCCCATAGCTACAACTTGTGTCTCATCACCGGAATCTGATCCAAGATCCACTTGAACTGTCGCAGTTGTGGTATTCTTCCTTCCCTAGTTGGCATACTTATTTGGCTTCAAGTTAGGATGTAAGACCCAACAACAATCTTCATCATGGCCTACTTTCTTGCAATGCTTGCAAGTAGGCTTCTCCTTTCTTGTTGTGGTTGTCTTCTTCTCTTTCCTTTTCCTTGCATCCTTTCTTTGCCAAGTATCTGTAGAAACACTATCACCAACATTCCCTTTAATTGATTCAATGTGAATGGCTTGTACACATACTTCATCAAAGTTAGAAGGATTTAACATAAGAATAGTGTGCTTAAGATAAGAATGTAAACCACTGATATATTTTAGGAGTGTCTCTTGTGTATATAAAAGAATACCCAAATTTAAAGCTTTCTTATGAAATATCTGAGTATATTCTTGTACACTTTGACCTTTTGATTGCTTTAAACATTTCCAATTCATCATTTCTTGTTTCATGTAGGCTAAAGGGTAAAACTGTTGTTTTAATGCAATAACAAAGTCATTCTAGGAAGAGATTGTTTTACCACTTTTCTTAAGATCATCTCTAGTTCTTCTTTCCCACCATATGAGAGTTGTGTCTCCCAATTTGAGACTTGCTAGTTGGATCTTAGTTTCATCATTAACAATCTTTTGTATCCTGCAATAGACTTCTAATTGTCTCACCCAATTATCTAGCTGTTCTGCATCTAATTCACCATCACAAGTGGGTAATTGAAACTTTACATCTAACTTTAATAATGAAATATAAGAAGAATGATGAGTTTTTTGCTTATCCTTGGAGGAATGTACACTTGCTTCATTATTAGATGATGAGGATGAAGGTCACCACCTCCAACTCCTCCTTCTGCACTTACCGAAGATTCACCTTCTTCAACTTTTGGATTCCTTCGCTGACCTATTTCATGGTAAAGATCCTCTACCATGGCTTGAATCAATTTAAAGGCCTCGAAGAAATCATCTTTAGATATGAAGGGACCCAATTTCTGTGGCGAAGACATCTCTTGCTTATGCGGTCACCTTTGAATCTCTGTGTGAAGAGCCTCAAGTTGGCCTTCTCCTCGCTTGAGTTTTACTCTCGTGAGAATCCAATGCTTGCAATTCATATCAAACCTTCAAAAACAAATTCTCTGATACCATAAAATTGATCCAAAAATGAAGGTATTACTGATAAACTGCAAGTTAGTTTAATGTATTTTTTGCATCGGATCATTAAGAATTCGAAATACATAAACTTATTATCTTGTTTGCAGAATATCAAATGTAACTTTTACTTGATGCTTATTAATGAATAAAGATATTAGCCATTAATATCCATACTGGAAATGAAGAGAATATAACAAAAAAACAGAAATACAAATAGAGACAAGAGGTTGATAACAGAGTTCACCAATCATTGGCTACGTCTCTGGGCCCGCTTCCAAGTGGAGGACCTCTTTATTGCTCTTTAAAATGATCAAATTTATCTTACATAGGCTCTTTTCTGTTACATAATGTGCTTCAGATCTGTTGTGCAAGACCTCCTTGCTCAAATTCAAGCATGCTCCATCAAATTCCTCTAAAAAACATGGCAAAAATGCTCCTCAAAACATGAGAAAACGCCAAAATTTACAAATTGCCCCTTCAAAACCCTGCATCCAAAACTCTCCTCAAGGCTTCAAAAAGCCTGGTTTATATATATATTGAGGCTCAGATGAGGAATCCCAACTTCCCTCAATATCTGGCCTCTTTTTGGGATCAAATCCCCCTTCAAATGGCCTAAAATCCTCAAAAAATCCATTTTCTGGGCATAATGTCAGTGAAAAATCAATTCTGTAAAGTTAAAAACCCACTTTTCTAAAAATTACACAGTGTATACCCCCAAGGATGGGCGCGCGCCCTCAAACATGGTCATATTAACTTCATATGGCCAAGCTCTAGCCCAAAGGGCTAAGCGCTGGCCCCTATAGTTGCGCTAGCTCCCGGATACATGGCGCATGGCATGTAACCACCCCTTAACCATTTCTGGGTGGTTATGCTATTGTTTCACGCCCTTGGTTATATGCAAAAATAAAAGCGTGGGTTGGGGCTTAGCCCCAACCCCTTTCCACCCTCCAATACAAATACCATGCAATATATATATATTATATTGTGGGTTTTATAAAACAAGCATTAATTTGGCGCATTGGTAAAGGACCATTTCTTAAGGCTTGGGCTTGGTGGGTGGTCGTGGGTTCAAAACCCATGGACCCCCAAACATTTTTAACACTTTCCATTCGACCCTGACTAGGTGCCACGTGGCTATCCATGCCTAGGCCATGTGGCACCTCAACATTTGACCAAATTTTTCCATGTGTCAAATTCTGATTGGATCTGCCATCCACATCTACCTAGTCAACTGCTTCCACTTGTCACACTACCATTGGTCCAAGTTTGCATCATGAGGTGTCGTTGGTGATGTCATGCTGACGTTAGTATTGACTTTTTGCCAGTCCTTTGACTTTTTAGCTGTTTGAGAATACGATCAGAGTGTGATAACGCTCGCATACAACATCTGTTTGAGAAAGTGAATATATTGTCGGAATCAGCGCAATGAGCTGATCACAATGGAATTGGTTTCACTCCATTATGAGAACTTTGATTTTTGAGCATTTTCTGAGCCTGGGGAGCCTCCTGGATCACTTAGTCTTGTAGACCCATTTAGTACAAATCTTTTTCTTGTCATGTGGAAGTTATGTAAGCTCCCAAGTATCATTCATGTTAATAGAATCTATCTCTTCTTGCATTGATTGCACCCAAACCTCATTAGTACACACATCTTCAAAACATGATGGTTCAAAATCAGCCTTGGAAAGTAAAGAAAAAATTATTGTCTCACCTATTGGATTTTATTCATGCGCTGGAATTTTACTCCTTTGATAAATGTCACTTAATCTTCTTACCTTCCTTGCAGAACTTGAATTTTATGTTGGGATTTCACTTGGAACTGAAGAATTAGATGAGGGGCTACTTGATGGATTTGTATCACCTGGAACTGAAATATTAGTGGGTTGCTCATTATCAATATCATCAATAATATCCCTATCCAAAATAGATTTAGACATATCATCATGGAAGTTTTGATGACCATAAACTCCCCCTTCATAAAAAATGACATCTTTTGACACAACAATGCTATTAGTGAGGGGATTATACAAACTCTAAGCCTTACTTTGTTCACTATATTCAAAAAAAATGCGTGACTCACTTTTTGGATCTAACTTTTGTCTCTTTTGATCAACTACATGGACATAGGCTACACAATCAAAGACTCTGAAATGATTAACATTAGGATTTTTTTCATACCAGGATTCATATGGAGTCATCATATGAAGTGCACTTGTGGGACATTTATTGAGAATATATATAGATGTAGCAACTGCATCACCCAAAAAAGAATTGCTTAATCCCTTGGTTTGTAACATACTTCTTGCCATTTCCACCAATGTACGATTTTTCCTCTTCGCTACTCCGTTTTGTTGAGGTGTGTAAGCAGTGGTGAGTTGTCTTTTGATGCCATTCATATCACAATAATTATGAAAATATTTTGCACAAAATTATCCTCCACGATCAGTCCTTAAGCACTTGTTTTTGCCACCTCTTTCATTTTCCACAAGGGATTTAAACCTCTTGAATGTATCAAAGGCTTCATCCTTAGTCTTCAAAAAATAAACCCAACACTTTCGTGAGTAATCATCAATAAAATTAATAAAATACATGATGACTTACCCAAACGCTTTGTTTGCATAGGACCACAAATGTCTGAGTGAACTAACTGAAGTGGATAATGGGCCCTCCATGCATTTCCTTTTGAAAATTTCTCTCTTGCATGTTTTCCTTTAGCACATCTTTCACAAATATCCTTATGTTATTGAACCTTAGGAAAACCATAAACTAATCCTTTTGATGTTAGAATCTTCAAACTATGAAAATTCAAATGTCCATACCTGAGATGCCACAACCAAATTTTTTCTTCATATGCCATATTAGCAAGATGGTTGTTATGTTCTCCAAACATCAATGGGAACATCCTATTCTTTGACATAGGAACAACTGTAACCCCCCTATTGCCTCTATTCTTATAATAAATTGTACATTGTTTATTTTCAAACATCACCTTATAATTTTTCTCACACAATTGGCCAACACTCAATAAATTATGCTTTAATTGTGTAGTGTAATAAATGTCTTTAACACTTTTCATACCTTCTTTAGTATGGAATTCCATAGCTCCTTTTGCATAAACCTCCAATGATTTTTCATTAGCCAATTTGATCTTGGATTTGAAACTCTCATCCATTGTAGAAACGAGCTCCTTATTTCCTAACATGTGGTTAGAACACCCTGAATCTAAATACCAAATATCTTTAGTGCCATTTTCATCTTTGTCATAAGATAAAAACAAATTGTTTGGAGAGGCCTCATCCCCTTCTTGAGCATAATTAACACCTTCTTTATTACTACCTTCTTTTAATCTACAATCCATTTCAAAGTGACCATACCTTTTACAATAATAACACTGGATATTTATTTTATTAAATATGCCTCTGCCTCTGCCTCTCTTCCTCTTGAACCACCTCTTCCTCTTGGATAATTTGATTTTGACCTCTACCTTAGCTTTGGTTTTTTTTGCTTCTAGTGTTGGCATCTTCATTCTTTGTAATTTGCAATTTTGAAGAAAACTATTTCTCCCCACTTTCTCCAAATGTATCTATCAATCTTTCTTCATGAGACATAAGAGATCCAACTAGGTGATCAAACTAAAGAGTAGAAAAATACTTGCTTTCTTCAATGATTGTGGCAACATGGTTCCACCTTGGTGTTAGATACCTCAACACATTTAAAATCACAACCTCTTTGTCCACAATTTCTCCAAGAATAATCATCTTATTAACTACATCTTTTACTCTCACACAATAATCACTTACATTTTCAGCTTCTTGCATCTTCAAATTCTCAAATTCTCTTTTCAATGTCTGTAGCTTGACAACTTTGACTTGATCACTACCTTGGTAAGATTCTTGTAGATTCTTCTAGCCATCCTCTGTTGTCTTTGCACCTGTAATTCTTGGAAACAAGCTTTTATTAAGAGAAATTTGAATATGAAATAAAGCTTGAACATTCTTCTTTCTAGATTCTTTCTTAGCTACTCTATCATTTGCAGTAAGAGTGGTCCAATTCGGGCTCTGCATAACCCATTTCTACAATCTCCCATAGATCTTTCCCTATAAAAAAGGTCATCATCTTGATGCACCAATAATCATAATCACTTCCATTAAATTCTGGAATGGGCAAGGAATTAGAGTTTGACATGATTACCCTAAAACAACAACCAACTTTGATACCAAATGAAGGATTTATGCAGGCCTATCTATGGACTAGATAATCATTCAATTAGAATAGCATAACACTATAGAAAATGATTAAATCACAATATCATAGAATTAGGCTTACAATCCATGCATAAAGAAAGAATAAATTATTATTGAGGTAGTTGCACAAAAAAATGTGACATTCAACTGTGATCAACCTTGATCTTCATAACAATACATAGCCTCATAGAAAAAATAATTAGTTGCTCCTGATTGAACGCTTACAACAATTTATTTTGGAAAACTACTCATGCATTTTTCATGCAATATTTAATGAGACAATCTATATCTAAACACTAACTGATAGAAAAGAAAACTACAAATAGATTGCATCATGTCAGATGATTGACGAGATTGCATCAATTACCAACAAAATCTCATATAGCTTCACTGGAGTTATTATCCCTACGTATCCATGCTTTCTTGGATTCCATTGAATAATTTAAGGGTTCTACAAATGCCCAGTAGTACCATGAGTACATTGTGGGAAGATGAATCATAGGTAAATAGAAATTGTCCATGTTGACATTTGTATGTTCAATAGATATTAATATTAGAATCATGATTTATAAATATGTGAACATTTTGTAGGCACCTTTGCAGTTGCAGGATTTAGAGATTAATGCTCTCTTGAGCTTTCCAAAGTCCATAATAAAATTGAAGCACCTCGAACAGATTGCGCTCCACAATCTTGGAAGTTGTAGTAACTTCCAAAAATTGCTAGAAGAATTTTGTCAACTGCAGTCGTTGAAGGCCTTGGTCTTAAAACATTGCCTAGAATCCTTTGGTAATTTAACAAATATCCAACACCTCGATATGTCTGCATCTAAATATTTGAAGATTCTTCCAAATTCCTCCAGGAATTTAAATATCCTTAAATATCTTGATTTACACTTATGCTTGAATTTAACCATCTACAACGAATCATTGGAAAATATAAGGATGCTTGAATACATCAATTTTTCTAGTACTAAAGGAATTGAAAATTTGCAGCAGGTGGCACATCAAAAGTACTTGGTAAAATTAAATATTAGTTATTCAAAGTTATATGAATTTCCAAGCGCAATTGGATATCTCAGGGATTCGAAAGTCCTAGAGTTAACGATGAATGCCCCAGTGCTAACGCCTTCACTGGGAAACATAAGGAACTTGAAGGAGTTGAAGCTCGTGAACTGCATGATATTGCAATGTTTGTCGGATTATGTTGAACTGTCTCCTGAATTGATTGCGTTGGAACTACGATGTTGTAAGTCAATATGAGACCTTCCACACTTTCCCCCACACACTTATAAAACTCAAATGGATTGGTTGTCATAATTTGAGGAAGATGGACTCATGTAGTCTTGAAACATTGGTATCTTTGGAGGTGTTTTACATTTTTTTTCCAAACATAAAAATTCTCATTATATTATGTATAATAGTGTCCATTATATTATGTATAATAGTGTATAATAGCGTGCACGTGGCCAAAAACCTTGCTAGATATTTACTAAAATTTCAAAATTGTTCTTGTATGAAACAACATTTCGGTTGTGAGGGTGATAAACATCCCAATCATATAAACTAATCAGTTTCTTTCCCTTCTCAAAACGTTCAAAAACTATGTAAACCAAAATATTGCTATCTCCTTTATCTATGGAATATTCAGAAATATTCTACAAAACTTGGACATCAACAATCTAAAATAGATTCAGAAATAGAGAAGGACCCTATTTTCCTTCTATCCATTTGTTATATATTATTTTCCCTTCTTGAATCTGTAAATCCTTCTTGTATAGTAAATCTTCCTTCGTATTTTGTTCCTTGTAAATATGAGAGTAACTATAGCATTGAAGGATTTGATGAGTTCTCTAATTCTGTCCTTCCAACCCACTAAGGAGATGACCTGCAAATTTCCTTTATAATTCAGCCAATCAATTACTATATTTGAGTCTCCATAGACCTGCATAACTTCAATATCCAATCGAGTTTCCAAGATAAGAGTCTCCCATACACCTAGTAATTCATCCCTTGTGTTGGTACCTGGGCCATAATACATGATTGTAGAAAGTTGAAGAACATAAGCGGGCTAGAACCGCTCACAAAACTTGTAAGACTATATATTACACAGTGTCTTGAATTAGAAGAATTGAAAGGCGTTGAGCGTTTGAGGTCATTGGAGAGGTTGCATGATTAATACTATCCCAAAGTGCAATGGGGTGGAGGAGTACTGGAGTAGTTGTGTTTAATATTAAAGGAACATAAAATATAGAAGAAAATAATATTGTTGGACGTATCTTGATTTTTTTTTTATCAAATAATAAATGACTAATCTATTTTTTATTTTTATTTTTATACATCCTTAATTAAGTTTTATTAAGAGGAGAGTATTATTAATAAAACATAATTAAGTTTATTAAGACAAGAGTATTAAGAATAACATATCCATGATAAAGTATTGTTGTTTTATAAATTAGGTTGTATTAATGTTATCAAAATTATTAAAGATTTGGAATTGATTTTATTATTACTCACTTTTTATAAGTATAATAGTTTTGTAAGATTTTTATTTCAATGGATGATGAAGTATTGTTGTTTTATGAATTAGGGTGTATTCATGTTATCAAAATTATTAAAGATTTGGAATTGAGTTTATTATTACTTATTTTTTATAAAAGTGTAATAGTTTTGTAAGATTTATATTTCAAAATAAAAGTATAATAGTTTTGTAAGATTTGTATTTCATTTTATATGTATAAAAGTATATGTAACGTCCCTGATCGTTATGACTACAAGCAACGCAACAATTTTTTTTTTTTTTTTTTAAGTAGGAAGGCAACAACGACAACAAACAATCAACTCAACTTGACGACGAACACAACGCACACAAATCAAGAAACAGACAACAACGACCCAACATAATAGAACATCAAGCAACTGGATGAACATTCGATAATCAAATAGACAATTAAAAACGGCTACCCGCCCGACACAAGCAAGAGAACTCCTACAAGCCCAAGGGAAAAATCAGCAATCCCGTCACAACAGCTTCGACAACTAGTAACAAGAAGCCTCTATTGTTGAACAACTGAGAGGGGGGGTGAATTAGTTGTTATTGTGATTAAACAATTATTCCCATTTTAAAATATTTACAAAACACTCAATGACGATCACAATAATGCAGGGAAGTAAGCAATAGAATATTCAACATCAATCACACACATGAAATATGTAGAGATAGATATTTCCTGAGGAAACCCATAAAGGGAAAAACCTCTTCTTCTTGATATGATAAGTAATCTTTATTTTCTGTACATTATCATTCTTATGATCCCCATCTCCTCTTGAGGCTACAACCTCTGTTTTACAAGAAACAACTTGCTGAGAGCACCAACTCTCTGGTTTCTCTAGCAACTACTAGAAGGAAGCACCAACTCCCTGAGTGTTCCAGCACCAACTAGATGGAAGCATCAACGTCCAGTCACACAGGAACCAACCTATATAACAGAGAACAATATTTCTCCCTTGCACCACCCTACCACCCTGAGTTTTCTGGCTGCAACCAGATAGAAGCTACAACTTCCTGTGTTCAAGAACCCACTTGAAACTCTGAGGACAACAATCCTCCCTAGCACCCTGAAATATAAATCGCTGCTTACTGAAATCTATTACAATCATACAGTGAATATCGATGGCTTACCAGTCTCATCACTGTTCTGTTACACTACTCTGCTCTGCCTACATTAGTGTCCTCCTGCTCTCCCTTGCTACGCTTTTTGTTCCTCTGCCTTTTATGCTATGTGCACCATATGCCTTCTAAGAACTATGCCTCTACATGCTCTTCACTGTACCATTGTTCTGCCCTTTGGTTTGTTCACTGCATCTCATCTTAACCCCAACATCGCCCATAATCGTGATCACCACCTCTTCTATGTTCTACATCTCTTTCACATGACGAGTCCTCTACATGATCATCATGGAAACTCTTCGTATTCTCTGATGGTTATGCTGAATGTGTTCACCATCAGTGGGCGTTACCCTGAGATTCCTTGGCTTCTCTAACAGTCGCAACTATTCATCTTCTCTGTTAGTTACATCCAATGGTCTTTGGCTTCTTTGTCTTCTAAGCCTCTTCCTTCACGTGACCACCGGTGGTGACCAAACGCCTATTCAAAAGGCACTTCCTGAACTCGGTCTTATGATAACTAACTTCATTTCTTGATATGAACTTGGGCGATGGTCTATCGTGATCAAATGATTGTGGGTGAGAGCCCTCTTCATGTTAGCCCCCTATCGCATGTGACCTCGAGCTACGTCCTTGTGTAGGTGAACAATTGTGGGTGCATCCAAGAGTGGTTTGGGATCAAGCGTTTTTCTCCCCGCAATCCACCTCCAGCTGCCATGTACCCTTTCTCCAAAATGGTGGTTTCAATTGCGGTCCACTCATGAAAAATTAAGACCCGAACATGTTCTGACCCCGCAATGCGACAGGACTGTCGATCTCATGATCTTGACAGTGCTCCTTCGATCAAAAACTCCGATCTATATTCATTTCCCACCTTCTTTCATCTTTCCATGCATGATCATTAGTCTCGATGATCAGGTGACATGTGGCCCTCCAAACCAACAGACGAGATCGATTTCTCCTTTCAAGATTTGGGAGTTTCGATTCTCAAACTTTGCTTGCTCCCGGAGCATTTCACTTGGAGTCCACAATCCAATGACGCATGTCCTTTTTGGATTGATGGGCATCCTCCACTCCAGGACTTCAACCTTCGGCAATCTCAAACCTTTCTCCTTTGCGTTTTCTTGGAGTAGTTTCGCCCGGATTTCATAATCCGTTGACATGTACCCTCCTGCATGATAAATGATCATAAGTGACTTCATCACTTCAGGACTTTAAGCTGATCACTTATTTATTCTCCTCCAGAGTGGTCAATAGCTGAATAATTCATAGGCGGTGGAAACTACTTACTGTTGGTTAACACTTCCACTTACACTGTCCTTCCACTATACAATATCAATGGTTGAGAATGAATCCATAGTGACCTTCATATTGGACTACTCGTATCTTCTTTGGCACTTTGGCATTCAGGACTTCGAGACTTCAACATTTGGGACTTCAAGACTTAGGGCATCTGCTGGTGGTAAAACTCCCGAAGTAAAGCTCCCGGAGTTACGTCACTTGATGATGCGTCATGGGCCTAGTAGCTTCCATGTGTCACTCAGATTTGTGATTTTCACTTACCTGAAGTGCCGAATCAACTTGACACTTGTCATTGTATGATTGTGCCACATGTCCTTACTGACGTAGTCTTGCTGACGTGGATCCTCATTCACTTAAGAACTTTGACCTTCGGGACTTTGGGTATTTCGACTTTTCAAGTCGCCAATTCTTTCGAAGTGAGAATCACTAAAAAATAACCTCCTTGCAACTTTTAGACCCGAACATGTTCTTAGATCGATGGCTTGATCTTTCTCTGATGCTCCTTTTCTAGCTTATCCTGTCCTTCCACTTCAAACTGATCTAACGACTATCATTTACTTTGTCTCTCCTGCTCTTCGAACTTTGGGTTTTTCAAGTCTCAAACTGAAAAATCCTCGAAGTGATTTTCTCTAGAGTTGAGAATCATGTGCCACCTGTTAGTCTTGACAATGGATGGTCCCTGCTTACTTTGGGACTTCGAGAATTTCACAAGTCCACTCTCCTATGCTCATCAAAGGCTTAACCTTCTTGCATTTATTTCTGGATCCAACGACTATTGATCCTCGACGCTCGGATCCAATGGATCATATCTGTACTTCTCCTTTGCACTTCCTTTGGTCACTGGACGTTGATCTAATGGTCATCGAGTATCCGGTATTGGTGATCCAACGACCACTTTCTCTCTTCCTCTCGAGCTTCTGATCTCTCTGACTTCGAAGGTTTTCTAAGTGTTCAAAGGTCTCGAGCTTTTCTCCTTCCGTGAGTCCATTTCTTGGACCTCATCTGCACTTCTAGACCACTATCTCTTGTGATCTTTCTCGTATTTAGCTCTCTCGAGGTTTGGTTCATTGTTGTTCTTGCCATCAATGACAAGCATGCGCTTCCTATAAAAACATGCCAACATCTACATCTAGCAAGCCATTCACATTAAGACATTACAAAACCAAGTGCCAATCTCAATTACCATGAACAATATGCCCACACCGGGAAGCACAATACTCTGGCGAGGTTATCATTCGCATCTATCAATTAGGGTGCACAATGATCCCCTCATCAGGAATCATGTCGTCACAAGGTGATCGGTGTGACAGTAACCATGGAGAAACATCACATATCTAGACATTTAAACCAAACAAACCCCCCTCAGGCTAGGAGACTGAATTATCTGACAAAAATACACGAGGAGTATACCCAAGCACCCAATCCACAAGTCAACAAGACACAAGTTGACAACACTCGAATTTAAATTTGCGCAACTAACCAAGGATTTCTTGTTCCTCCAAGGAAATCTTATCTAGTGTAACAACTATGACCAACCACCATTAAGATTCATCCTAAAGCATAAAACATATATTAACCCACTAACATAGGCACATAAAACCAATTATTAGCACATAGCTCAAGTGATTAATTAATGCAATCAATCACAACTTATTATTCAATTTGTAACATCTTGACATATGTGTTGTCCTTCCATTCAAACTATTTATTTAATCAATAATTCAACTACATTTTACCCTTCCGATTTAATATTAAACAAGGACTAATCTCTCCCTTACCTTCTAGTTTTAAAATTCAGTCCTTCATAACATTAAAGGAGAGAAACATATTAAATGAATAAGTTAATGTTTAATACTAATAAAAATGATCTAACCTAACCATGCTCCCTACCAACCTTGACATTTAAAACATTACAACATCTACAACCCATAATAGCCTTGCCTATCATGCAACTTGCCTTATCCAAGCGTACAATATAAACATGTGATCTTTCGACAAAGAATAAAAACAGTCGTGTCTCAACTTAATCAAGGATAAAGGTCGCGCTATCCTAATCATGGATTAAATGACTTTCCATTGAAAACTGTAAACAAATATGGATACTCCATTAGTTATGGAATCATTAATTAGAATTAAATCATAATGGGAAAAGTAACATTCTATCTGTCCATGCAATTTGTTGTTAAATTTTATTACTATTAGAAAAAAATGCCTAAAATAAAGCATTGCACAGTAATATCCTGGAAGTATTGGCAGCAAGGAGGCCCTGACAAACTTTACCTTTCTGATCATTCATTGGACGTTGGCGACTTTATGGTTTTTTTTAAATATGTTGGAAAGTCCCATATTATAACTCAATACTTGGGAGGAGTGGTTGTGAAAAAGGATGCCTTTAATGTCATAAAATTGAGAGCCAACTGTAAGTATGATGGAACTGAGAAATGGCAAGATAGTAGAAGAGGAAAATAAGTTTGGAGAGTTTGGTTCTCCACCGGATAAGACTAGCATTGATATTGCACATAAGGATGGAAGCCATGAAGATGATGAAGTTCAAGTATTAGAGACAACGCTAATTACTACTTTTATGGGGGAGAATTCCATGCAAAGATAATATAGGAAGGAAGGCACATCCTTCTTCTGGCTACAACCCTGACATTTTATGTAACTAACGAAAAATACGAGGACGCAGTGGGCACCAAAGAAGATATAGTCAAAATGGGCTCATCAACATCATTGCTAATACTCTAACAACAAAATTTAACTCTGCACAAGAATCATAGTGGATAACGTGGCAACAAGATTAATAATCATTAAAGGTTCGCATTAATCTAATGTGCATGACAAACAATAATCTAAATTAAATCATTTAACTGATAAATCATGATGAGCTGGGACTAATAACATCGATAGTCAAGGAAACATAAATCTGTGTAGTAATAGAATGAATTTCAATGGCAGTAAAGTTTCATGTGTAGTACTAATGAAATTCAATGGTAGTAAAGATCTGTATAGTAATACTTGCAAATTTAATAGAAATAAATTTCTTGTGGATTAATAATGAAATTCAAGGCTAAACATGACCACTAACAAGGACGACAGTGCCACACTTGGATGCACAGTGCACTGGAAAAATGTGTTAGCTAAGATTGAGGAGAAATCGTTTGTAGCAAATCGTTGAGAAGAAAACGCTATTCAACAATTAATTAAAAAAAACATTTAAGGAGCAAGTGTTATACAACTATTATTATACAACAATAGTTATACCGCAATCTCGTCATGAAACAATCTTCATACAACAAATCATTAAACATGATCTCGTTTGAGGAGCAATTATGGTTCAACAATGCGTTATTCAACAAGTCATTACACAACAATCATGTTATACAACAAGCGTGAGAAAGGGCGTTACTCAACCAATCGTTTAAAAACGTTATACAAAAAGGATTGAGGGCCATAGGTTATACAACAAGGATTTAGGAGCAACAGGTTATACATCAAGTGTTAAGAAAAAGGGAGTTGCAAGACATGAAAGGTTTATTCGTTAAGAATTCTGGCGTAGAGGTACAAAGGATCCAAGATGCAAGGCAAAAAAAACAAGGCGCAGAGAAAAATGAATAGTTCGTTGGGCAAAGAGAAAGGATCCTACAGTTATTATCCATGCATAGGAAAGCAAGGCATTTGAATCTAAATCTTTGACACCTGATCCAGGTGGATATTGGTGGCCACCCACCTTCTCCAACTGGCCCAAAACATGTTTCTGGCAATTTTGGTAATTTACTATTTTTAGCAGTTTTTAACTTCCGGGGCCATTTTGAGGCCTTAAACGACGTTTTTTGGGAAAACGGGGAGCAACATGTTTTATAGATCAATGTTTCTCCAGCCAAAAGTTGTAATTCTCGGATAGATCTTTCCAACGAGCTATCATACGCCTAAAACAGAGATCGTATGCAAAAGTTACGACCCCGGGAAGTTGATGCACCAACTTACCCAAACGGGGCCCACATGACTTTTGGCGCTTCATCTCCTAGGGTTAGGTTTTTGGATGTCTAGGANTTTTGGCATTCCTGTCATTTGTAAAAAGGCCTTCCGAGCCTCATTGTAATCATCTTCTTGCGAATGCGAGTAGCCGTCACATCTCTTCTCAGAGATAAGCTGCCACCATTCTAGCGAGTCTTTCACTCTGTATTTTTACAGTCTGTACATTTATTTCATTAATAGAAATCGCGTATTACTGTATCTCTGTGTTTATGGTTGCATCTCTGATATATTTCTGTTATATTACTGGATATACGCGATATCTATGTGCATTTCTTTATTATATCTCCGCTCTCATTTCGTGCCGAAAAGAATCCGGATCAACACCGGAGTGAAAGACAGTCGATTCGGCTCTTGGCTGACTACTAAGGCACAAACTAATAACTTAAAGGATACAAGAATAGAAGATAACACACAAATATACATCCATAAATTCTCCATGGAGAACCAATAATAAAATAATAAAAAACACAATCAAGGAATAGAGAAAATGCAGTATTAAAACAAGGCTCAGACCCAGAATTTAGAGACCCTCTTGCAATTTCACACGGCGCACTATCGTCCAGATAACATTCTTATGCATAACTAAATCAATCTTTTTCTTTTAACAAAATCTACACAAGAGGGATTTCGACAATAATGAATGCATGGAAAATAAATTAAGCTATTACTTAATACCATTATGCACATGTGTACCGTAGCCAATTGTGAATGCTCTGAAGTCGTTGTCTCGCACGCACTTCGTCCAGTTCCCGCTTTCGAACCGATGTGACCGCATCGGTACCTCCCAACCAATGCTAGCGGTACTCTTCTTCCCCCTGAGCCCCTAGAGCTGCAAAGGGGCCACACACACAATACCAGAGAATGATAGCACCCATCTCGCCTTGCAAGGTCAAGCTACCACTCGTTACCCGAGCTGGGTATCCCAACTCCCACAAGAAAAGTTTTGTCAAGATGAAATTTCAGCAGCGTAACATTACGCAAACCATATATGTCCCAAACTCCTCCTCTGCCATCTATTTTATAGAGTTTGTTATTCATTAGTTTCCCAAACCCTCATTAGATTCCTTTTTAATTTATTTAATTAGGAAAAACCTCTCCCGTACACATGTCACCTGATCCTCTAGTTTCACCAGAAATTCAATTTTATTAATTAATTAATTATTCCTATTTCCCTCACCCAACTAAAAGAGTTTCTAAAAACACTCCTCAATGTCTCAATATTCCCTTACAATTCTTAAATGACTTACGCCTTACTTAACTCCTAGTTGAGTTCATAAATAGAAAGTCATGGAGGATAGATTCCTTATTAAGTTGGACATTCCCCCTTTTCTTTAAGTTTCATTTTCTTTTAAGTTCCCCCCTTTTTCCCTTTTAACTAAAAATCAATTTAACAAGTGTAGATTAAAACAACCATCTACCCTTTTTCCTTTTTAACTAAAAATCAATTTAGCATGTGTAGATAAAAACAACCATTTACCCTTTTTCCTTTTTAACTAAAAATCAATTTAGCATGTGTAGATAAAAACAACCATTTACCATTTTTCCTTTTTGACTAAAAATCAATTTAGCATGTGTAGATATGGACAACCATTTACCCCTTTTAATAAAATTTAATCCTCCACTATAATTTTTACTTTAATAATTAAAGTTTGAATTTCTTTACCCCCTTTTTGTTATAAGTCTAATTATTTTTGTTTAGAGGTTCTGCTTAGACCTAGGTTTTAAATTCAATAGGCTGGGCAACAGTTCTTAAGGGAAGATTTGTTATTAAACTTACTCATCACTTTATTCATTTTAAGGTTGACCAGAACCTAAGGAGGCATAGTTTTCTAGGCACTAGGTTTATCAACTTACTAGTTAAAATCACGACGTGCCCTTCAAGATGCACTACATGCTCCAAGGGTGCCACTCGCCTCTTTCCATTTTATTTGTTGACGTGCCCTTCAAGACGCACTACATTTTCTAAGGGTGCCACTCGCCTCTTTCCATTTTATTTGTGCGACGTTCCCTTCAAGACGCACTACGTGCTACAAGTGTGCCACTCATCTCTTGACTAAATTTAGTAGATGTCAAACCCCCGGAGTCAATACTCCATCAAGTGATCTTGTGGGAGACTAAGGGCCTCTAAGGAATAAGGCCCATTCCTTATTCTTTGCTCCTTATAATCATCGTGAGTGACTTTCATAGTCATCCCTCACTGCATATTGGGTCTTCTCGAACTAGGTAATCATTAACCTATAGTTCGAGCCATGGTGGGAGTGCTAGTAATCTGTGGCAGGTCTGCTACCACACCTCTCCCTCAATGTATCTGGTTGTCATCCGTGACCCCTCTACTCCACATGTGAGTCTTGTAGGTGAGATATCGTCAGCCTACATCCATCAATGAATCATGTCAGCAATAATAATCAATCATCATAACATCTAATCATTTGTACATATTTCATATCAACCACATTCAAACCCTAACAGTCCACTCCCTGACTTGATCCAGAGTCCAAGGGGTTTCATCAATGCCTCTGCATCCTCAATGTCCATAGTCCTGCACACTCAGGAGAACCCAGTCAATATCACCTATTGTTGTGGGTGGGAAATCCCTCCTATGGACTAGCACTAAGGGTTTTATCATGCATGCAGAAATGACCTAAAGATTCTTACTTTTTACCATCATCCCATGCCGAAACCCCATTACTCATATGTAAACACAAGGTTCAAGAGATTAAGTTGACGTACCTTATTGTTCTTGTTTGATGTAGATCCCTTTTCGCGCTTGGTCGTTCTTTGAATGCAACTATCCTCCCAATGCTGACCTGCATTCACTAAAGACAAACAAAGAACTCCACATGCATTTGATCTATGAACTAATGGGTTAGAGATTTAATCAATCATACAATCAATATTCCAATAATGACAATCTCATATGGTGGGACGGGAAAATAAATTATTTTATTAACTTCACAATGATACCTTACAATGACAAAGTCGACTACTGCTCCTCGATCCTGGGCTTGGGCTCTTCTTCCACTGTCTCCCAACTGCTTTTCTCTATACTTCTCTTTGCAAAAGGATGGCTAAAGGTTGGGACAAAGGGAATGCTTAATAGGGTATAGTTTCTTTACTATGATTCTCCTCCTTTCAAATGGGACCCCTAACCCTTCTTTTATAGGCTAGAAGAAGCTAGGTATTTGGTCGAGTGACCGGCCATGCATGGCCGAAAGGTTTAGTTAACTTATCGAAAGCTATGTGTTCCGTCAACAACTTTCCTTTTTTCGTGATTTTGTAGGTACATGCGGGTTGTCTTGGGTCAGCTAGCGTGTACACGCATGCAGCAATGGAGTAGGGTGTGTGGGTCTTTATAAAAGGGGTTTTTAAGAAGAGGTGTTCAACAGTGTTTTGGAAAAGAAGGAATATGAGATGGTCTGATGCCAGGTAAGCATGTCTGGTGAAAATTAGGGTTATAACAGATGCCCCCTAATGTGTGAGGTCATAAGAGAATCTGATGGCCGAATTACATTAACAATCTTCACCAACGTTCCAAACAATTGAGCCCAGGGGCCAGAAATCGGGAGGTGCCTTCTACAAAATAATAATTGTCTCACCGAGGCGGGCATACCCATGCTCGGGATGAAATAAAATAATGGCTACCAATCAAATACACTATAGATCCATGTCATATAACTATATAAAGTGTAGCCGCGAGCAATACACAACGGAGGTACATCTCAAAATAAAAAAGATATACATGTAGAGTATCCATCTTCTAGAAGCTGATAAGGCCTGATGGATGGATATGAGGTCTTCAGAGCTCGAAAACAACTTCAAAATCTTCAAAACTTGGGTAGGAGTGTAATATGAGTGTACGACTTCACTACCTAGAGGTCTTCAACGACTCGTCGGTCATGGACTAGAGAATCTTGATTATCAGACTGAAGGCTTCATTGATTTTGAACAAAGACTTCATATGACTTTCGGTATGGTTGGGCATGAGGGCAAGAGACAAACTGCAGAGGCACCGACTCAGGCTTGGTAAAAACTTCCCTTGGACAATAACATGACAAATGATGAGACTCAGGCAGCATGGCATTAACATAAGTTTACGAGGCAGGAGGCAACGCAAACTCTCCATATGTTTGGAAAAATAACCAAATGGAGGAGGACACATCTCAATGTAGTAGGAACATATTCCTAAGGTCGTATTAAATCCCAGGGTTTGACAAACAGACTGAAAGATGTGATTTATCCAAGGGCGACTCATTATACTGCCAATACAAAGAAAATACTTTTCCCTTCCTCTTTTTGGGGTATATTTGATTTTTTTTTGTCTTTTTCAATAATTTTGGAAAAAGAATAAAAAAATGTCACATTACAAAGGAGGAATGAGTGTCGCAAACATACAATTTCAAGGCGCAAGGACAAGACTGATGTTCAAAAAAAGGACACTCGGGAAAAATCCTTCCTGGGACCAAAGGTGTCAAGACGCAGAGGCAAAGTGCTACAGGCTTGCGTATAAGGCATGCTTCAGATGGTTCAGTTGAGAGCAACATGGAGCTGGAATTAGACCAAAGATGTAGGTATGAAAACATGGTTAAAAAAACACACAATGGTAACGTCCTTCGATGTAAGTTTAACGAGCCCAGAGAAGGTAAGATCAACAGTTTTTCATATTTAGAGATTCTGAAAAAACCCGTAAAAGGAGACTCTGATGGGGTACCTTTTTCGAAAGTAGTCTAGTCGGTTCAAAAAAGGGGTAAATTAGCACCAAAAAGACGTCTATTCAAAATCATTTTAATGAGTGTGATAAAGACAAGATCACTCGGCCATTTTTTCATTTTTAAGGAGTCTGAAAAAAGCTTAACTATGGACTCCATCAGGAATGTTCTTCTAGACCATTTTAACGAGCGTGAAAGAATAAGGTCACTCGACGATCTTTTCAATTTTAGAAAGTCTGAAAAGAGCTTAACTATGGACTCCGTGGGGGTTCCTTTTTCGTACATTTATTCCCTCAAGCCCGAAAAAGGGTTAAAATGATACCTGAGGGTACTCTTCTTAGAGAACTGAAGTTCCTTAGAGTATACCTTTGTTCGTACAGTTGACCATCCGGACCAAAAAATGGGTAAACTACCGCCGGATAGACATGACTTCAAATTTTAGTTTAACGAGCGTGAAAGGCCACAAGATCGCTTGACAATCTTTTCATGTTTAGAGGGTCTGAAAAGGGATTAAAAGAAGACCCGTTATGTTCTGGGAGTCCCGTGGGTGAGGTAAAGAGTCATGCAAATGAGGCTCAAACGTGTAATCAGGCAAAACAAAAAGGATTCCCGAGCCTATAATGCAACCAGGATCTACCTACGACATCCATGTTTCGGTAAGCTCTACCACCAAATCGCGACACTTATAAAGCAACAATGATGGTTCTGTGTCACAACTTTATGGGATCGATCCTACGAAAAAGGGATAAAGACAACGAGATACAAAAGTAGGGGTGGAAACCTAACCTATATGCTCAAGTTGATCATCTGAGGTTTTTCCCACGGACCATCACAAGTGACCCAAAACTCCAAAACATGTCCTGATACCCGATCATAACCTTCCAAAGCAACTCCTGAATCA
Organism: Picea engelmannii; assembly: GCA_009831015.1. NCBI lineage: Eukaryota > Viridiplantae > Streptophyta > Pinopsida > Pinales > Pinaceae > Picea > Picea engelmannii. The sequence continues at coordinate 246,175 of ML788721.1, forward strand.
CTCTAAATGGTTTTCAATTTAAAGAAAATGATAAGGGGGGCCAAAAAAGTGACAAAAAAGGGCCAAAAAGTCTGTAAATATAAGCTGGCAGCTCATTATCACCATTGTTGATTTGGAAATTGACTCTGGAGAAAAAAACCCTCTTTGATAAAAGTGGTGATTCCGGGAGCTACAGTGGATGAAACGACCATCCATCTGGACCAAGTAAGTATAAACTACCTCCCTTTGCTTTGTAATTCTTTATTTGTGCCTTTAATTTGGTTTCTTGGGGGGGCATCGACCTTTAAAAGATCGACCCTAGGTCCACGTGGGATGTCCTATGATAGCCCGCATGTACACTCGCTTTGTCTAATGTTAGAGTGCGTGTACACGTGACTGTCATCACAACAGCCCGCGTGGACCCTCCCATGACTGAAAAAAGTTTTAAAAAGCAAGGCCTAACCCTCTGAAAAATTGCCCATGTGTAGGATGTATGCGCAATGGAGCGAACGAGAGCATGAAGATATTGGCACGCTAGTTGGGAAAGACCCTAATGCGATGGATCCGAAAGTACTCTCTGAACAAAACAATGATCGCAAAAGTCTTAGAATAGAAAAGACCCTAATGTTGTGGCAGTGTTAATGCAATGTGGTTTGTTCAAGTTTTTCCTGTGTCCTTTCATGAGAGCACAACCTAGGCTACTGAATGCCTTGGTTGAATACTGGCACCCTGACACATAATCTTTTATGTTAGAGGGGTAGTCACTGGTGCCCACTACAGAGGACATATACATTTTGACTGGCCTCTCCAGGAGAGGGGAACCAGTCAATTTCTTGACATTTCCTTCGGGGCCGCATAACATATCAGAATTTATAGGACTTTATTGTGAGGCTGGTACAGACCGATCGAGCTTACAGGTGCCAATAAGAAAGATCATGGATTTATCACTGCAGACGATTGTGTTGCTTATTGGGTGGATGACTGGTTCTGCGGCTCTACATTAGGCGTCCCGCATACAGATGAACTATGCATTCCAGTGATTAAATGCACAGATATTTGACTGGATCACTACACTACTGGATTGTATGAAGAGGTAGCTGATAGATTGCCGGTTGCAGATGCAGAGGAACTTCGGGTTCAGGATGATTCTATGCTCTTTCTTCTTTGAAAGAGTTCCTAGTTTCAGTCCTCGAGTGGTGGTACGAGGACATCATGCCTCTCTTCCTACTGTTTGCAGATGGACAGTGTTGTTTCCACGACAGGGTGGTGGAAGGACCAATGAGTCCTTTGATGATGACTTCTTTGCTTGGTTGTCACGGTAGATACCATCCATAGAGGATTATCCTTATGCCGGGATTGATTTCTCGAGAGATCCCGAGATCCCTGTACCTCCAGGCGAGGAGCAAGGCGATATGGGTAAGTTTGCATCAATTTTGTTTTTTGTTTTGAAACATATATAATTTTTATGGTGTTTTTTTTGTATATATCATTTTTTTGATACCGAAGTATTTGACAGATACATGTCTATTGTGTGCAGATGTGGGACCCTCATGACTTGCAAATTATGAGAGGAACAGGCGTCATCCTCGGTCGAGGGTTGCACCTGCCACCGCAGGGGGACCAGTAGTAGCAGGAGAGATTCCATTCGGTGAGGCTGAGAGGGTTTTGAGACGAGTTAATTTTACCTCGCTTACTCGCACCATCCCTATGGTAGAGATTGAGGATCTGCCACCATCCATCCAGCCTCATGTAGTGGGGGCACCACAGACATGGGTCCGACTGTTTCGACGCTTGGAAAACATTGTTGACTATTATAAAAGGGCCCACAGGCCCTGAACTTAGTTAGTCTAGACTTTGATAGCCCCACTTGTATATAGTTTTTGAGGGCATAAGCCCCATGACTCGTTACTGGTCATATTTTTGAGGCGCTTGCGTCCACCTATTTACTCTGGTGCTTATGATATTATATATGGATTTTTATGTCTTTTTGTGTCTTATGGATCATATTTTCCTTTAAAAATGTATTGACATGTTTATGTGTATGTCTTTTTATATGTGTGTGAGATGCTATTCTAAAATTTGATTAGCTAGAGTATCTGTAACTTGGTTTAATCTCCTAGGAACATGAAAATATGTAATATAATCAAAGCTTCGTTCTAAGAGACGTACACTAAGGAATCCTCGGTGTAAAGTCGGATCATGAACATGGTAGACTCTATTTAACTGAGACACAACCAGCTGAGCATCTAAATAGACCCGGAGATGAGAGATACCAAATGACAGGGCGTCACGAAGAAAATCAATAACTGCACTATACTCAGCGACATTGTTTGTGGTGTCACCTAAGCATATATCTCCGGAAGATAATAACTAGCCTCGAGGTGTAAAAATTACCCAAGTTGCAGAGGCAAGTCTACGAGTGTGCCAGCTAGCACCATCTACGTACCCAATGAACACCTCTTATTCACTTGACATATGCCACAGTGATAAAATATAACATCAAAAACGACAAATCCATAATACTAAAAGAAACTAGAAAGTATTAGTACAAAGACTATACATATGTTACAAAACGTTACCCAAGGTGACCTACCTATGAGTAATACTTCTTGAGGTAGAGCCCATTTCTAGGCTCCGCTAAAGAATTTCCCTCAAAGTCAACCAGAGGATAAGTGCCCTTTTTTAGAACGTCTTTTATGATGAAGATTCCGAACCACATGGGTTTGAATTTTCCTGCCCCCAGGGAGTCCTTATCTTGGTCATAGACTAGGACAAGGTTGCCTTCAGAGAAAACCTGAAGATGAACGAACCAATCATACTGACACTTGAATTTATGTTTGTGAGCCTCATTGGCTAGGGCCACATCACGACACTTCTCATTGAGCGACTCAAGGTATAATAACCGTTCTTCAAGTGGAGAAGTTTCTGGCAATTACTGTACCACCAATTTTAGGGATGGGACCTGACATTCTATAGGCAAGACTGCTTCTAGCTTGTAAACGAGTTGAAAAGGTGAGAAACCGGTTGCGGTCTTAACAAACATTTGGTAAGCCCATAATGTCGAGTATAACATCAAATGCCAATTTGACTTGGTTGAGTTGACCGTTCGCTGTAGGATGGTCTTAAGAGATTTATTTACATCTTCCACCTAACCATTACCTTGGGGGTAGTAGGGTGATGAATGTTCTTGCTGCAACCCAAGATTTGATGTTAACTCGATCATCATCTGGTTCTGAAAATGACTGCCATGGTCAGTGATAATCTCTCTCGGGACGCCGAACCTTGCTATTATTTGGTTGAATAAAAAGAGAGCTACAGTCTCCCCATCATCTTTAAACATTGGCATAGCTTCGACCGACTTCATGAAATAGTCTACAACTACAATGATATAACGGTGCCCCCTAGATGAAGGAGGGTTGCATGTAGTGTAATCAATCCCCCACTTGGTGAAGGGACCAACTGTGATGATAGGAAACATAGGAGTGGGATGTGCCCTCATCTTCTGAGAAAATATCTGACACGGGTGGCACTTCTTGACTCATTCGATACAATCTTTGATTAGTGTCGGCCAGAAGTAACCTGCTCGTAAAATATTTTGGGTTATTTCCAACCCATACAAATGACCGCCACATGCTCTGGTATGAAAATTGTTAAGCATGATAACTACTTCTTCATGAGTGAGGCATCAATGCAGGATGCAGTCTACACCTCTTCGATACAATGTATCGTCGAGTATAAGATAATTCTTAGCCGGATGGCATATACGAAGACGCTCATCATGAGAAGTATAGGTGGGGCACTTCAAAGTCTGGAGATAGACAAGTATATCTCTGTACCATGGATCTGAAGATGCGATCAGAAACATATCTCCTCTGATAGGCGACTCTTTGGGCATAACATCACCTAACTCAACCGGAAGTTTCGAAATAAGTTCTGCGAAGACCAGTGACTTTTTGGATTTCACTCAAACAAAATCTAAGTCAAATTCCTGGAGGACGACTAACCATCTACTGATCTTTCCACCTATTACCCGTCGTCTCAACACGTATTGAAACGGATTCACAACGACAATGATGGTGGTCTTGCGAAACAAAACATAATGATGAAACTGTTGAACAACATGGACTGCTGCCAATGCAAGTTTTTCAATATGAGAATAATTGAGTTCCGATCCAACTAGGCCTTGGCTCAGGTAATAGATCACATATTCTGAGAAAAAATCATCTTCCTGAACTAATACCATGCTGATGGTTGACTCTGCGGCAGCTAGGTATAATAAGAAATCTTTGTTATAGTTAGGTGGCTGAAGCAGAGGGGCAGTTGTGAGGGCATGTTTCAACGCTTTGAAAGAGTGTTGAGCGGAATCATCCTAATAAAAAGGAACGTCTTTCTTCAGTAAGCGCATAAAGACCTTTGTGATCTCGGCATAGTTGGCGATGAAACACCTTAAAAAAATTTCCTAGCCCTGTAGACTCTAAAGTTGAAGGATTGTGCGTGGGGGAGGCAACTGAATTATTTCCTCAACCTTGAGAGGATCGACCATGATCCCTATTGTTGACACTATGAAAACTAACAAACGTCCTGATGTTACATAAAATCTACACTTGTTTGGATTCAAGTGAATCTAGAAGTAGCGACATCGCTCAAAGATAAGTTAGAGGCGTGTGGGATGATTCGTTCTCTTGCAAGATTGAGATGCTAAATCATCTAAATAGGCCTTGAATATATGCTTGAGATCATGGAAAGAAAAAGACATGGCCCGATGAAAGGTCGCTTCAACATTTTTGAGACCAAAGGGCATATTACGATATGCGAATGTACCCCATGGACAAATGAATGTCGTTTTGTGCTGGTCTTCGATTTTGATTTGTATTTGATTATATCTCGAAAAACTGTCCATGAAATAGAAGGCCTCACAACTTGCACATTCATCAATTATCTGGTTGATGAATGGTGTGGGAAAATTATCTTTTGGACAGGCCTTGTTCAAATCATAGAAGTCCATACATACACAAATCGTTCCCTGTTTCTTATTTACTGGCACAGGATTTGACACCCATTGGGTCAAATGGATAGGATAGATAAAACCGGCTTTTAGCAGTTTCTCAACTTCAACCTTAATGGCTGCTGATTTCCTGGGATTAACTGGATGAAGCTTCTGGTGAATAGGCTTGGCATCTGGATAATTTGTGATTTCATGTTCAACTTTTTTTGGATCGATGCCTCGCATTTCCTCGTAAGACCAGGCAAAAAAGTCGTGGAATTCTTTAAATAGATATGTGTAAATTTGAATCTCTCTGGGGGAACATTTAACTCCGATGAAAACATTCTCCATGATGCCAGGGTTTCTGGAGATATTAATCGGTATGGTTTCAATGATAGTTGCCATATTACCCTCGACATAAACCTCATGTGTAGCTAAGGTATTAATAGGACAAGACCTATCTCTAGTCATAGTCAAGGTGAAATCTCTGGCTTTGATTCTGCTTAACTCTGGGAGGAAGTATGATCTATGATGGAGATCATCCCAGGGTTTGTACGGACTAGTCATTGCTTCAATTATTGCTTCGTCGGAGGGCAAGACTAAGTCTAACGAATCAGTGTTAGCGAGAGAGCCTTGAGCCCAAATAGGCTCTAGAATCAGATCTAACTCTTGTGCAGGAGTTGGATCTATGTCGGCTGAAGCTTGTTGGACTAAAGAGTATGTTACTTCAGTTGTGGACAAGGGCATGGACATGCTAGGGTGCCCTGTCCCTTCCATCATGGCTGATGGGGAAGGAAGTATCCATGGATTGTTGAGGTAAGTCATGCGAAACAATGAAACTTGGAAAATCTCAACCTTATGGTGGTCAGATATGAACTTGACATCACCTTGAGGGGGTGGGTAATCAAAGGTACCCATCAAAGATGGGCATAAACCAAACACTACGTTGACTACGCCTGGTTGGGGATTATCAATCATTGGGACCGAAGATACCCCCAATGAAGGGTCAGGTCTGGAAAAATACAATTAATCAATGGTCACAATCCGGTCCTCGTGTGGAAACAACAAGACCCAGAAAATTGTAGCAACCAATTCTTGCATGGCATAAGTCCAACTCCTTCCTAACAAGAGATTGTAGTCGAGGGATGTGTCGACTACTTCTACCTCGATGCACACAGTCTTCCCTCCTAACTGCATGGGGAAAGAGGGAATGATACCATGTGGTCAGAACGAACGACCATCAAAAGCAGTGAGAAGAGTAGGTGACAGAGACAAAACGGGATGGCCAATGGCCTTCCAACATGCCAACGACATAATGCATGTCGAGGCGCCCTCATCAACTATTGTGTGGAAAATATTCCTAGTAAAATTTTTCATGGGGTGAGCCACTACTATCTGAAATGCTACATGGTAAGGCAGACGAGGTTTTAAGTCGGTTGTATCCAGCATGATTGTACCCAGATTACAAGTCTTGGTAGATCCTAAAGCGGCTAACAAATATTTCCTCTGGGAAGGGCAGCTTTGGAGGACCTCCAAAGCAGACATCGCACAAGGGGTTTGAGACAAATCCTCCACCACAGAATAGTTCTGGGCGACCCTTGCATTTGGGTTGTTAGAATCTTTCTTGAATGCGCCTTTTGGGATGTGTGTCATTGTTTCGCCCAAAGTATTCTCGATCTGGAGAGGAAGAGAGGGGAGTTCAACTTCTTTTCCCTTCTCAGAAGTGCTTGTTTTACTGTAGTCATGCACTCTAGTCGATATAAAAGCATCACCCTTCATCATATAGACATTCGCGAATGCGGGATTGTTCGAAGATGGAGAGGGTCCTTGAATGCCCCCTTCTGCACTTGTAGAGGCTTGGGTTAGGTTTTGCCCATATTGAAATAGATTGGTTAAAACGACAGGTTGTTGTTGTGTCACAAACTTTTAGGCCTCTGCAAGCCGAGGACATTGGTGGGTTGGGTGGTCTTCCACGCAAAGGTTGCATGGATACCTCACCTTTCGTTTCTGAGTGTTTCCCCCGCCAGCATTATTAGTGGGTTTCTTACCCCCCTTTCCCTTCTTTCGTTGTTTTTTCTTTCCTTCAGGCTGCTGGGTGGCCTTTGGATTTGTCGATTTCACTGTCTGTACATCTGATGCTTGGGTAGGGGGAGAACCCAAAACAGTAGTTTGGCTGGCTACTGTGTGTTGTATAGACAATTGCTGCAATTGCTTCGTTAGTTGCTCAACAGGCTTTGTTTGTGTTGAACCAACAATACCATCGGCATGTGGTCCAGCTCTCTATCTGGTTTTATCAAGTATTGAGCATGGGACATCTGGCAAGATCTCGTATAATAAATCGGACTGAGAGTAGATTAGCTCAAGTTGTTGAGCTCTCATGATGGCATCTTCTTAGGAAAACACTCTCGACGTCGCGACGTCTTTGGATAACTGTGGGATCAAAGACTTAAGGAACCACTCGAGCTGGAATGCTGGTGGTACTAGAACCTTAATTAAACTCTTCTGGCATCTCCATTCTCGGATGTGATCAGAGATATGGTCCTCTTTTGTCTGTGCGAAATTGGCTAGCAATTTTGTGCCAGCGTCGTATCTCACAGGTAATTGGAAATGGTTTAGGAAAGCCATTGCCAATTTGTCAAAGGAAGAGTATCTTGAGTGGTCGAGCTCAATGTACCATTTTGCGGCACTCCCAATGAGAGTACGTTGAAACAATCACAACTATATGGAGTCATCCTTTAATGAATTAGATGAGCATCAAAGGTGAAAAGTAGTCACATGATCTCCTGGATCTTCATTAGGCTTGGCCTTGAACTTTGGTATGTCCGAAGGCAACTTCCTTGGCATAGGGGGCCAACGCGGATCGTGACAGATAGGGTCATTCAACAAGCTTGTCAAGTCTGGAAAATGCAAGGTTGCCAGGAAAGGTAGTTTGGGTTGTTGGTGATAACCATGGAAAAAGGGACTTGGATTTTGATTGGCACCAGGTTGCCAGGAAAATTTCAGCTGCTGGCCTGGGTTCTGGTAAAAACCATGGCCATGACCAGCATATGATTTTTGCATATGAGGAGACATCATCCACTAATTCCCAAAATAGGACATAGATGGTTGGGCATGCATTACATTCAGAGGACTTTGGGAAGGGTTGCCCCATGCCGATCCTATGCTCATATGCATATTACCTTGTCCAGGGTTCCATTGGTTATGAAAATAATTGCCACAGATCGGCATTCCTGATGAGGGAACTGATCCCTGCCAAGAATTCCAAGGTCCTGATGCGGAAGAAGTTCCTGGGTTTGCCCCCTATGAAGGAATAGTACCCTGCATAGGAATAGATTGTTCGTAACCAGGGTTGCCCCCAGTCGGGAAAGCAGTTGACGAGAAAGCATTATTACCAAATGCACTGAACAAAGAAAATGGTGTCGAATCGATCGACATATTATGAGAAGGTGTTCCTTGAATCCCTGCTCCAAATAAACTATGGTGCATGGGTGGCCCAACGGATTGTTAGTGGGTGCCACCGAGCGAAGGGGACGAAGGAGGTATATGACCTCCCCCATAAGGGAAAGCGTTAAAATGAGTTGAAGTGCCCCCCATGTGTCCTTGTAGAGGAGCGTTAGAGCTCCTTGCCCCTAGACCTAAAGTCTGTAAAGTGGAGTAGGAAAGTACAGGACTTGTACTTGAGCTAGGCATCCCGAATGAGAACGGAGGGCCTATCGCACTTGGTGTGAAAGGGGAAGTGGCTGCTGCCATAGACGGTATTGGACCACTATTCAAGGTAGAGGTGGTCGAAACCATGGTGGCTCAGACTGGTGATGGTGAGTTAAGAGGTGGAAAATCCCCTGTGGTGACAACCGTAGTGGGAATTGAAGAATTCCTAAAAGAAGTGGCAGCATTTCTTTCCATTTCTGCGTGTGACACTGTCTGGCACTCATAAGGGAGAATCGATACGATGATGGGTGCCGAAAGATAAGTGGTTGGACTTTTGGATGGACCAAGATCTTTCACTCCAAAGTCTAAAATGGTCGTTTCCTCCGGATTTTGGTCGGGTACAATTTCTTGTGACCCGGTTGCTTCAAAAGACCCTTGTTGGTCTAGCTTTCACCTTAGTGGTGGCAGAGGTGGCTCCAGTGTAACCGGTGATAGGCCCAGAAGCCTTCATGACCGGCGGAGCTCATGATCCTCCACTCTGTGAGAATATCAAAGACACACTAGGGATTTCTATTCGTTCAAAAAACAACACACACTAAAAAGGTCCCTCCAAGAGAAAACAAGAAAACACTAAACTGGTTGGAAGAACAGTTACAACAACCAACACTAGAGCAACTTACTGGTGCAAGTGCAACTCGAACACGGAAGCACCCTCCGAGTATACTCTGCAAAGTGTGGCTCGATGTCTATCCTAGGTACCATGATATACCCTCGCAGTCACCTGTGTATGTCTCTAAAAAGATAAGAAACTAGATTGCCAGCGCGTGAATAGTCACCTGGCGGGTACAGTCGAAAGTCGGGTAGACCACAATGAGGAGGGTGTTGAGCCCGAAACCTATCAAGGGTATCAAAGGCAAGTGGTTCGGAAGACAACTGAGGACCTCGAACGGATTCGAGACTGACGAAGCTTTGTGGCAATTGCAATTGATGGAATCCCAAGGCAAGCCCTCTATATGTGTTCTCCACTATGATTGGTCCAGCTTTGGAGGGGTTATCTCCGCTACCTTTCCGCACGCTACCTCGTGTTTATCCCCTATGTTAGAGGGGGGTCCCAGATAACTTTCACGATACTGGACTTTGACACTCCCTAATTCAGACTCCAATGTTTGATTTAATGGCCTTGAAGAGTTTCCCCTCCAACCCAATTCAAGGCCCTAACCCTAAACTAGTTGGTCGACCCTACAAACATAAAAATTCTAATGAATTTTAGATTTATCATTAATTTTATGGCTTGTCGTAAGTCAAAAGTTATGAAAGTGAAACTAGTGATGTTTGAAAGACGAAAGAAAAATAAATAGAAAGATGGAAACAAAATAATTCTCTTGACTCAAATCTTAAACAATTTTTCAAACTATAAATTTTCTAAGATCTTTGAACAAGAAACTCAAAGAAGGATTTCACTAGACTACGATCTACTTATGATCTAAGTAAACCGTCAAGAATTTATGAAAGAAAAGCCTTTTCCCTGGTTACTAATGCAAAACAATACTATTTAACCAAACAAAGAAATAATTTTTTTTTTTTTTTTTATTTGAATGCTCACAAAGCAAAAAGGAAAAATATCAACAAGTAAAAACCAAGAAAACTTCTGGCCTAAGCACAGATCGCAAAGAGTCACTTTAAAAGTCACACACAAGAAAATTAAAACTGGACTCTCACACTTGTTTAAAAACCCTATAAAAAGAAAATTTTGAGGGAAAATTCTTAATGAAAAAGAAAGCTATTGTTGTGATCAAACCTAAGTTACTAACCACTATGCTAGAGACCCAAAAACCTGAGAGGTATAACTCTTGTCAAAGGAAAGGATGAATGCCTAACCTTCAACAAATTTTTTCTCCACAAGTACACTGCTGACAATTCAACAGCAAGCGTGTGCATGCGAGCTGTGTAAAGTCAGAGCGGTGTACACGTGTGCTAGCCTTATATAGGCCACGTGTATTTCTGAAACTCTAAGACAAATGAAAGGCCAAGAAATCCATCCCATGAAGAGACTACTGGTACTGAGAACTAGGATCTCTTGAAGACTCAGACACTTACTTTAACAAAAAAAGAAAACAATTCAAGGAAAACTTCATAGAATAAACCAATCTGAGGTGAAACCTAAGCTATAGACTGCAAACAACAAAGACTAGAAAGAGTTCTAGAAAACCCCTGAGAAGGACTATTTCTGACAGGGGAGAGGATGATTGCCTCTCTATAAGAAATTTTCTGGAATCATACACGCGACAAACACTTCCTCAGCTAGCGTGTACACGCAGGTTGTGAGAAGGTAGGGCACGGGTACATGTGTGCATAACTTATACAAGCCTAGCGTACCTCTGTGGGTGTAAGAAGAAAAAAAAAATGCAGTCAAGCAAAGAAACAAAGATAACTGGTATGGAAGACCAGAATCTCTATTAGCTCAGACTTTTGCAGAAACTTTAAAAACAATAAATGAAACTAGTTCTTAAAAACACCCAAGAAAAAACATTCCCAGAAACCCTAGAGATCCCCAATATGATCGCCAATTTTGTTGTGGGTGGGAAATTCCTCCTACGTACTAGCACTAAGGGTTTTATCATGCATGCAGAAATGACCTAATGATTCTTACTTTTTACCATCATCCCATGTTGAAACTCCATTACTTATATGTAAACACAAGGCTCAAGAGATTAAGTTGACGTACCTTATTTTTCTTGTTTGATGTCGATCCCTTTTCACGCTTGGTCGTTCTTTGACTGCAACTCTCCTCCCAATGTTGACCTGCATTCACTAAAGACAAACAAAGAACTCCACATGCATTTGATCTATGGACTAATGGGTTAGAGATTTAATCAATCATACAATCAATATTCCAATAATGACAATCTCACATGGCAGGATGGGAAAAGCAATTCTCTTATTAACTTCACAATGATACCTTACAATGACAAAGTCAGCTACTTCTCCTCAATCTTGGTCCTGGGCTCTTCTTCCACTATCTTCCAATTGATTTTCTCTATACTTCTCTTTGCACAAGGATGGCTAAAGGTTGGGACAAAGAGAATGATTAATTGGGTATAGTTTCTTTACTATGATTCTCCTCCTTTCAAATGGGACCCCTAATCCTGCTTTTATAGGCTAGAAGAAGCTAGGTATTTGGTTGAGTGACCGGCCATGCATGGCCGAAAGGTTTAGTTAACTTACCCAAAGTTGTGTGTTTCATCAACAACTTTCCTTTTTCTGTGCTTTTATAGGTACACATGGGTTGTCTTGGGTCAGCTAGCGTGTACATGCATGGATTAATGGTGCAAGGTGCGTGGGTCTTTATAAAAGGGGTTTTTAAGAATAGGTGTTCAACAGTGTTTTGGCAAAGAAGGAATCTGAGATGGCCTGATGCCAGGTAAGCATGTCTGGTGCAAATTAGGGTTATAACACCTGTCTATGTAAATATAACAAAATGACATATCATCAATCCACAATATCTCATAATCATAATCAAAACAACCAACAGCATAATAACCCAAATCACTTGCACACAAGTGTCCTCAAAGAATAAGTTCGCTCAGTGCATGCAAGAGAGGGATGTTACATACACCCTCTCTTGTTTTAAACTTCGTCCCGAAGTTTCATAATATATAAGTGCCAAAATAGGGTGTATCAAAATACCATAAGTCTATCTATCAAGAAAAAAAGGAAATTGTTGACGCATATTGTATGCGTCCTCCCAGGTCACTGAGTGTAGAATATAGTTGTCCCACTGGACCTTGACCTGATCTACTATTTGACGCCGTACCTTTCAAATGCGATGGTCCAAGATGAAGATTGGCTCTGCTGTGAGAACACCCTCATCTGATACCTGCAAGGTACTCATGTGAATAACATGTGTAGGATCACTAACATAATTTATCAAAATAGATACGTGAAAAACATCGTGCATATGCCTCAAATAATCGGGCTAGGCTAGTCGATAGGCCACGTGCCCCTTCTTTTCCACAATCCCAAAAGGTCCCATGAACCTAGGAGAGATTTTAGCACCCTTTCCAAACTTTATAGAACTATTATTTGGTTTCACTCGCAAGAAGACTAAATCGCCAACTTCATAACTTCGATCGACACGACGCGCATCGACATAACTCTTTTGTTGATCCTGCACTTCCTTGATCCTTTGTCTTATTGTTTGCATTTGATATTCCATTTCTTGGATCTCTTCTGGACCCACTAGGACCCTATCCTCAAGACAATCCCAGCTCAAAGGAGTCTAACATGATCGCCCGTAAAGAAACTCGAAAGGTGCCATCTTAATGGTTCTTTGATAGCTGTTGTTATATGAAAATTCTACCAATGGTAAGAATTCTTCCCAACGCTTCTGTTTATCCATAACATACATTTTCAACATGTCCTACAAGACTTGGTTTGTTCATTTGGTCTTCCTGTCTGTCTCCGGGTGATACGCGGTACTAAGTTACGTAGGGTTCCCAAGGCTTTTTGGAAACTAGTCCAAAATATTCCTATAAACACCGATCCTCTATTGGATATAATCCTCTTAGGCACGCCATGCAGCCTTATAATCTCACTGATGAAAACTCTAGCTATGTCAGGTTCTTGATACATCGTACGCACAAGAATAAATGATCACTCTTCCTCAGAGTGTCAACTACTACAAAAATCGAGTCGCTATCCACAGTAAGTCCCTCAAATTTTGGTACCATCATTGTGTTTTGTCCGATCAAATCCTTGACCTCTTTGTACCAGTAATCATCGCGATGTAAATTTAGAATATTTTCATGTAGATTCATTTGAAGAGGCATCACAAAAAATATGGGTGGTCTCCGATTCAACGCATCTGCCACTTTGTTCATTGTTCCTTTTATGTAAGTAATCTCGAAATCGTACTTGCTAAGAAATTCTGAACAACATCATTGTCGCGCGTTCAAGTCGCTTTGCGTAAATATGTGTTGTAGTCCACAGTGGCCCATTTTTAGTTCGAATTTTTTTCTGATAAGGTAGTGTCTCCAAAATCTCAAGGCATAAACAATGGCTAACAACTCCAAATCATGCGTTGCATAGTTCTCCTCATGCCTTCCCAACTTTCTCGAGATGTAAGTGATCACTCGATAATCATGCATCAAGACTCCACCTAAGCCTTCCTTGGATGCGTCAGTGCATACCAAGAAGTACGTATCCATGTCAGGAACCTTTAGTATTGGTGTTGTCATCAACAACTCCTTGAGCCTCCGAAACACCTCCGCACATTTCTCGGTCCAAACAAACTTCTTATTCTTCTTCTGCAATTATGTGATTGAATTGAGAAACCCTCGATGAACTGTCGATAGTTTCCCTCTAAACCCATGGAGCTACACACTTCTAGGCCATTCGTCAGCGCGAGCCATTCCATAATAGCCTCGGCCCTTGCTGGATCCACAACGATACCTTCGCCGAAGATGACATGCCCTAATTAGTGAATCTTCGATTGGTAAAATGAGCATTAGACAGTTTCCCAAACAATTTGTTCTCTCATAGACACTGTAGTACCAAGTGCAAATGCTCATCATGCTTCTCCATCATCTGAGATTAAATCAAAATATCGTCAATGAATACTTGGATGAACTTGTCCAAGTATTCGCGAAACACCCCATTTGTCAAACTCATAAATACCCCTGAGGCATTCGTGAGTCTAAACGGTGAAATAGTAAAATCGTAATGTCCAAACCTCATATTAAAGGCAGTATTCAGAATGTTGTCCTCCTTGATCTATAACTAGTGATACCCTGATCTCAAGTCGATTTTTGAAAACACCATCGTGCCTTTCATATGATCAACAAATCATCAATCCTTGGCAACAGATATTGATTCTTGATCATTTCCTTGTTCAATTGATGGTAGTCAATGCTGAGTCTCCACGACCCATCCTTCTTCCGTATGAAAATAACAGGCACCCCCCCATGGTGACACAATCAGACGTATAATTCCTAGGTCCAATAACTCCTTCTGTTGCATTATCAACTCCTATAACTCTGGGGTCGACATCCGTTAAGGAGTTCTTTCTATCGGTTCAGTTCTCAGTTTTAGGTCGATGGTAAATTCCAAATCCCTCTCTGGTGGCATCCCAGGTAACTCCTCAGGGAAGACATCCGCAAACTCTCTCACCATCGGAAGGTGTTCTAGACCTTCCTCTATTCCCTTCTCGTTTAATGCAAGGATCACATAAAGCTTACATCCCTTATGCATGCTCTTCCATAGATGCAAGGAAGAGATGAACCTCAGAGAGACTCCCTAGTTCCGACCTATAATCACATGTCTTTATCCCTCGTCATCGACCAAGCCCAATCATTTCATCTTATAGTTGAGTATCGCATCATGCGATTCCAACCAGTCCATACCGATCATGGCATCATAATACCCTAAGGTTGTGACGTATAGGTTGGTCCTAGTGACAAACTCTCCTAGGTTAAGGCTACAACTCGTAACCTTCCCACCAACCTTATGTTTGGCTCTCGAACCCATTTGTACAAAGCTAAAATCGTCCTGTTCAACTTCCTTTACCTTAATTATTTTTAGCGCCGCACCATATATAAAACTCTCGGTAGCACCTGGATCTATTAAAATACTAAGGGTCTGGTCAATCATGGTACTTGATGTCTCAAGCACAGTCAACCGGTTCTTTTCCTGGTGGTTATTCATCGATGCATGAATCCGATGGGTCTTGCCCAAATCTCCCACAATAGTGGATTCGGCTGATCTAGATGCACTTGTCCTCTCCACTGGGTAGTCACGTTGGTAATGTGTCTCTCCACATGTCCAACACCCTTTCTTCAGTCCAATACTCTTGGTACCCAAAGTAGAAGCTGATGGTCCACCGGCCTGGAACCTTGGTCTATTTTGCTAAACAAGCCTAAACTATTGTTGTTGTGGTCGATGTTGCAGTGGAGCTCTTGTAAGGAGTCCTCTGCTGAGGTGCTAGTCGTTGAGGTGTAGTGAAAGTGGATGCTCTCTGGAATCCATGATATCCTGGTGAATGTCTAGCTGGTGTATAGTGCTTCTACACATCAGATGACAGATGCCCTGCTTGTTTCACTAGAGTCATGCTCTGACCCCCGCTGATAAGCTCCTCCTCTTCTATGAGGGCCTTCTAGACAACATCATGCAAGGTTTGAGGCATCATAATCCTAACCTTTGCACGAATGCTGACATTAAGTCCAAACATGAACATGTTGACCTTAAGTTTCTTGGTATTCAGGTGCAGAGCATACTGAAGAAGCTCCATAAATCGGGCCTCATACTCGTGCACCGTACGACTGCCCTGCCGCAAGGCATTGAACTCATTGAGCTGATGCTCAATGAATTCCTCAAATAGACACCTCTCCCGGAATTGTTCCTCGAATAGTTCCCATGACCCGTCTTCGATGGCCATGTTCAAATGCGGTAGGAGCGTCTTCCACCATAGAAGAGCACTCCCCTTTAGTTGGAAGACCGCCATGTGGACCTTCATGCTGGAGGTTGTAATCACAAAGCGTGAATCACATCACCTTATTCTCTAGCCATGCCTCGACATTTGAAATGTCCGCGACACTTGAGGACTTGAGAACTTATCCCTCTCGAGTGATTAGTGAATGCTAACAGTACTGGTGAGGCGTGTTGTGCACCTTCAGGGGTATAGGCACCTTGGCCTCGTCTCAGTATAGATGGTTAATCAAGGCCTCTCACATTCCCTGGAAGGACCTTGTCAGACCATTATAATCCCTCCTAGCAATCGAATCCATCCCAAGGACTTGTTCCTCCCCCTGGGGTTAGACTTCGAGGGTGCGGGCACTTCTGGAGGCATCACACCTCCTTCCATGACACCACGTTGCAAACCTCTGTGGCATCCTCTAATCGGGATCACCGCATGGACACGTTAAATTTTTAATTAATGCTAGGTTAATAATAAAGGGTTTATTGCATTGGAAAGCATGGGGATCCACTGTCGTAGGGTTGAACCTTCTCTGATACGATATGTAACATCCCCGGTCGTTATGACTACAATCGACGCAACACAATTTTTATTTATTTTTTTAAGCAGGAAGGCAACAACGACAACAAAAAATCAACACAACTTGATGAGGAACACAACGCACGCAAATCAGGCAACAAACAACAATGACCCAACATACTAGCGCTTCAAGCAACTGGACAAACATGCAATAATCAAATAGACAATTAAAAATGGCTACCCACCCGACACAAGTAAGACAATGCCTACAAGCCCAAGGGAAAAATCAACAATCCCATCACAATGGCTTCAACGACCAGTAACTAGAAACCTCTACAACGATCAATCCAATCACATTAAGTTGTTAAAGAACCAAGTGCCAATCTCAATTACCACAAACAATACGCCTACATTGGGAAGCATAAGACTCTAGCTAGGTTATCATTCACATCTATCAATCAGGGCATGCAATGATTCCCTCATCAGGAATCATTCCATCACAAGGCAATAGGCATGACAATAGAAATGACACAACATCACATATCTATACCTTTAAACCAAGCAAACCCCCCTCGCATTAGGAGACCGAATTATCTGCTAAAAATACACGGGGACTATACTCAAGCATCCAATCCACAAATCAACAAGATGCAAGGTGATGACATTCAAATTTAAATTTGCACAACTAACAGAGGATTTCTTGTTCCTACAAGGCAATCTTATCTGGTGTAACAACTATGACCAACCACCATTAAGATTCATCCTGAAGCATAAAACATATATTAACCCACTAACATAGGCACATAAAACCAATTATTAGCACATAGCTCAACTGATTAATTAATGCAACCAATCACAACTTATTATTCAATTTGTAACATCTTCATGTATGTGTTTTCCTTCCATTCAAATTGTTTATTTAATCAATAATTCAACTACATTTTACCCTTCCAGGTCAATATTAAACAAGGAGTAATCTCTTCCTTACTTTCTAGTTTTAAAATTCATTCCTTTAAAACATTAAAGGAGTGAAACATCTTAAATGAATAAGTTAACGTTTAATATTAATAAAAATGATCTAACCTAACCGTGCTCCCTACCAACCTTGACATTTAAAACATTACAACATCTACAACCCATAATAGCCTTGCCTATCATGCAACTTTCCTTATCCAAACGTACAATATAAACATGTGATCTTTCGACAAAGAATAAAAACAATCATGTCTCCACTTAATCAAGGATAAATGTCACGCTATCCTAAGCTCCGATTAAATGAATTTCCATTGAAAACTATAAACAGATATGGATATTGCATTAGTTATGGAATCATTAATTGGAATTAAATCATAAGGGGTAAATTAACATTCTATCTGTCCACGCAATTTGTTGTTAAACTTTATCATTATTAGGAACAAATACCTAAAATAAAGCGCTGCACAGTAATATCCTAGAAGTATTGGATGCAAGGAAGTGCTGGCAAACTTTGTGTGCCTAATCATTCATTGGATATTGGTGACTTTCTGGGCTTTTTAAATATGTTGTAAAGTCCCATATTATAGCTCAATACTTCAGAGGAGTGGCTATGAAAAAGGATGCCTTTAATGTTAGAAAATCGAGAGCCAATTGTAAGTATGATGGAACTGAGAAATGGATGGATAGTAGAAGAGGAAAAACAATTTGAAGAGTTGGTTCTCCACTAGATAAGGCTGGGATTGATCTTTCACATAAGGATGGAAGCCATGAAGATGATGAAGTTCAGGTATTAGAGACAGCGCCAATTACTACTTTTATAGGGGAGAATTCCATGCAAAGACAGTACAAGAAGGAAGGCATGTCCTTCTTCTGGCTACAACCCTGGCATTTTATGTAACTAATGAAAATCCAAGGACGTAGTGGTCACCAAATAACATATAGTCAAACTGGGATCATCAACATCATTGTTAATACTCTGACAACAAAATTTAACTTTGTGCAAGAATCACAGTGGATATTGTGGAAGCGAGATTAATAATCAATAAAGGCTTCACATTAATCTAATGTGCATGACAAACTATAATCTAAATTAAATCATTTAATTGTTAAATCATCAGGAGTTGGAACTAATAACACCGATGATCAAGGGAACACAAATCTGTGTAGTAATAAAATGAATTTCAATGGGAGTAAAGTTTCATGTGTAGTAATAATGAAATTCAATGGCAGTAAAGATCTGTATAATAATACTTGCAAATTTAATAGAAATAATTTTCCTGTGGAGTAATAATGAAATTCAAGGCTAAACATGACCACTAACAAGGCTGGAAATTCTACTCTTGGATGCACAGTGCACTGGAAAAATGCGTTAGCTAAGATTGAGGAGCAATCGTTTGCAGTAAATCGTTGAGAAGAAAGCGTTATTCAACAATTCATTAAAAAAATGTTTAAGGAGCAAGCGTTATACAAATATCATTATACAACAATAGTTATACCACAATCGCATCATGCAACAATCGTTATACAACAAATCATTAAACAGGAGCTTGTTAGAGGAGCAATCATGGTTCAGCAGTGCGTTATTCAGCAAGGCATTACACATCAATCGTGTTATACAACAATCGTGAGGAAGAGAATTACTCAACAAATCGTTTAAAAATGCTATACAACAAGGATTGAGGGACATACATTATACAACAAGGAAGGTTATACATCAAGCGTTAAGAAAAAGGGCGTTGCAAGACAAGGAAGGTTTATTCGTTAAGAGTTCTGGCATAGAGGTACAAAGGATCCAAGATGCAAGGAAAAAAAACAAGGCTCTGAGAAAAATGAATAGTTCATTGGTTACAAAGAAAGGATCCTACAGTTATTATCCATGCACAGGAAAGAAGGGCATTTGAATCTAAATCTTTGACACCAGAGTGAAAAACAATCGATTTGGTTCCTGGCCGACTACTCGGGCACTGACTAATAACTTAAAGGATACGGGAACAAAAGATAAAACAAAAATCTACATCTAGACCTTCTCCATGGAGAACCAATAATAAAATAATAAAAAAAGCAATCAAGTAATAAATAAAACGCAGTATTAAAAGAAGGCTCAGACCCATAATTTAGAAACCCTCTTGCAATTTCACATGGCGCACTATCGCCCAGATAAAATTCTTATGAATAAATAAACGAGTCTTTTTATTTTAACAACATCTATGCAAATGAGCTTTCGAGAATAAGGAATGCATGAACAAGAAATTGAGTTATTAATTAATACCATTATGCACATGCATACCATAGACAATTGCGAATGCTCTGAAGTCATTGTCTCATGCGTGCTCCATCCAGCTTTTGCTTGCCAACCGATGTGACCTCACCGGTACCTCCCAGCCAACTCTAGGGGTAAGATTCTTCCCCCTGAGCTCTTCGAGATGCAAAGGGGCTACACACACAATACTAGAGAATTTTATCACCCATCTCACCTCGCAAGGTCGAACTACCACTCGTTACCCGAGTTGGGTATCCCAACTCGCACAAGAGAAGTTCAGTCAAGATGAAATTTCAACAGCGTAACATTACGCAAACCAGATATGTCCCATACTCCTCCTCCACCATCTCTTTTATAGAGTTTGTTAGTCATTAGTTTCCCAAGCCCTCATTAGATTCCTTTTTCATTTATTTAATTAGGAAAAACCTCCCCCGTACACATGTCGCCCGATCCCCTAGTTGCACTAGAAAATCAATTTTATTAATTAATTAATTATTCCTATTTCCCTCACCCACCTAAAAGAATTCCTAGAAACGCTCCTCGGTGTCCAAATATTCCCTTACAATTCTTAAATGACTTACGCCTTACTTAATTCCTACTTGAGTTCATAAATAGAAAGTCTCGAAGGCTAGATTCCTTACTAAGTTGGCCATTCCCCTTTTTCTTTAAGTTTCCCCTGTAAGTTTCATTTTCTTTTAAGTTTCCCCATTTTTCCTTTTTAACTAAAAATTGATTTACCAAGTGTAGATAAAGACAATCATTTACCCTTTTTCCTTTTTAACTAAAAATCAATTTAGCATGGGTAGATAAAAACAACAATTTACCCTTTTCCCTTTTTAACTAAAAATCAATTTAGCATGTGTAGATAAAAACAACCATTTACCTTTTTTCCCTTTTAACGAAAAATCAATTTAGCATGTGTAGATAAAGACAACCATTTAACCCTTTTAATAAAATTTAATACTCCATTATAATTTTTACTTTAATAATTAAAGTGTGAATTTATTTACCCCCTTTTTGTTATAAGTCTAATTATTTTTGTTCAGAGGTTCTCCTTAGACCTAGGTTTTAAATTCACTAGTTTGGGTGACAGTTCTTAAGGGAAGATTTGTTATTAAACTTAGTCATCACTTTATTCATTTTAAGGCAGACTAGGTCCTAAGGAGGCATAGTATTCTAGGCACTAGGTTTATAGACTTACCAGTTAAAAACGCGATGTGCCCTTCAGGATGTACTACATGCTCCAAGGGTGCCACTCACCTCTTTTTGTTTTATTTGTGCAATGTGCCCTTCAAGACGAACTACGTGCTCCAAGGGTGCCACTTGTCTCTTTCCATTTTATTTGCGCGATGTTCCCTTCAAGACGCACTACGTGCTCCAAGGGTGCCACTCGCCTCTTGAATGAATTTGGTAGACGTCAAACCCTGGAGCCAATACTCTGTCAGGTGATCTTGTGGGAGACTAAGGACCTCTAATGAATAAGGCCCATGCCTTATTGCGTGCCCCTTAAAATTATCGTGAGAAACTGTCACAGTCTTCCCTCATGACATTGTGGGTCTTCTCGATCTAGGTAATCGTTAACGTACAGTTCGAGCCATGATGGGAGTTCTAGTAGGCTATGGTAGGGATACTTCCACACCTCTCCCTCAATGTCTATGGTTGTCATGCATGACCACTCTACTTCAAATGTGAGTCTGGTCGGCAAGCTATCGTCAGCCTAGATCCATCAACGAATCATGTCAGAAATAATAGTCAATCATCATAACATCTAATCATTTGTAAATATGTCATATCAACCACATTTAAACCCTAACAATCCACACCCTAATTCGATCTAGAGTCCAAGGGGTTTCATCGATGCCTCTGCATCCTCAATGTCCAGAGTCCTGCACACTCAGGAGAACCCAGCCAATAGCACATGTCTATGTAAATACAACAAAATGACATATCATCAATCCACAATATCTCATAATCATAATAAAAACAACCAATAGTATAATAACCTGAATCACTTGCACGCAAGTGTCCTCAAAGAATAAGTTCGCTCAGTGCGCGCAAGAGCAGGATGTTACATAGTATTGAAACGGTTGCACTTAAGATTAAAGGAACATAAAATACGGAAGAAAATAATATTTTTGGATGTATCTTGAATTTTTTTTATCAAATAATAAATGACTAATCTATTTTTTTTTTATAATTATCTATAAATTTTTTATTTTTTTTATACATCCTTAATTAAGTTTTATTAAGAGGAGAGTATTAAGAATAAAATATCATTAAGTTTATTAAGAGAAGAGTATTAAGAATAACATATCCATGATAAAGTATTGTTGTTTTATAAATTAGGTTGTATTCATGTTATCAAAATTATTAAAGATTTGGAATTGATTTTATTATTACTTACTTTTTATAAGTATAATAGTTTTGTAAGATTTGTATTTCATTGGATGATGAAGTATTGTTGTTTTATAAATTAGAGTGTATTTGTGTTATCAAAACTATTAAAGATTTGGAATTGAGTTTATTATTACTTATTTTTTATAAAATTATAATAGTTTTGTAAGATTTGTATTTCATTTTATTAGTATATAAAATGGTCTAAAATCCTCAAAAAATCCATTTTTTGGGCATAATATCAGTCAAAAATCAATTCTGTAAAGTTAAAAACCCACTTTTCTAAAAATTACATAGTGCATCCCCCTAGGGCTGGGCGCGCTCCCTCAAACATGGTCATATTAACTTCATATGGCCAAGCTCTAGCCCAAAGGGCTAAGCGCTGGCCCCTTTAGTTGTGCTAGCTCCTGGATACATGGCGCATGGCATGTAACCACCCCTTAACTGTTTTTGGGCGGTTATGCTATTGTTTCACACCCCTATTTATATGCACAAATGAAAATGTGGGTTGGGGCTTAGCCCCAACCCCTTTCTTCCCTCCAATACAAATACCATGCAATATATATATTTTATTGTGGGTTTTATAAAACAAACATTAATTTGGCGCATTGGTAAAGGAGCATTTCTTAAGGCTTGGGCTTGGTGGGTGGTCGTGGGTTGAAAACCCATGGACCCCCAAACATTTTTAACATTTTCCATTCGACCTTGATTGGGTGCCATGTGGCTACCCATGCCTAGGCCACGTGGCACCTCAACATTTGACCAAATTTTTCCATGTGTCAAATTTTGATTGGATCTTCCATCCACATTTGCCCAGTCAACTGCAACCACTTGTCACACTACCATTGGTCCAAGTATGCATCATGAGGTGTCATTGGTGATGTCATGCTGATGTCAGTATTGACTTTTTGTCAGTCCTTTGACTTTTTAGTTGTTTGAGAATACGATCAGAGTGCGATAACGCTCACATACAGTGTCCGTTTAAGAAAGTGAATATATTGTCGAAATCAGCGCGACGAGACGGTCGCAATGCAATTTGTTTCACTCCATTCCAAGAACTTTGATTATTGAGCATTTTCTGAGCCTGGGGAGCCTCTTGGATCACTTAGTCTTGTAGACCCATTTAGTACCAATATTTTTCTTATCATGTGGAAGTTATGTAATCTCCCAAGTATCATTCATGTGAATAGAATCTATCTCTTCTTGCATTGATTGCACCCAAACCTCATTAGTACACGCATCTTCAAAACATGATGGTTCAAAATTAGCCTTGGAAAGTAAAGAAAAAAATATTGTCTCACCTATTGGATTTTCTTCATGCGCTGGAATTTTACTCCTTTGATAGATGTCACTTAATCTTCTTACCTTCCTTGCAGAACTTGAATTTTATGTTGGGATTGCACTTGGAACTAAAGAATTAGATGAGGGGCTACTTGATGGATTTGTGTCCCTTGGAACTGGAATATTAGTGGGCTGCTCATTATCAATATCATCAATAATATCCCTATCCAAAACAGATTTAGACATATCATCATGGAATTTTTGATGACCATAAACTCCCCCTTCATCAAAAATCACATCTCTTGACACAACAATGCTATTAGTGAGGGAATTATACAAACTCTAAGCCTTACTTTGTTCACTATATTCAAAAAAAATGTGTGACTCACTTTTTGGATCTAACTTTTGTCTCTTTTGATCAACTACATGGACATAGGCTACACAACCAAGGACTTTGAAATGATTAACATTAGGATTTTTTTCATACCAGGATTCATATGGAGTCATCATATCAAGTGCACTTGTGGGACATCGATTGAGAATATATATAGATGTAGCAACTGCATCACCCAAAAAAGAATTGCTTAATCCCTTGGTTTGTAACATACTTCTTGCCATTTCCACCACTGTACGATTTTTCCTCTCCGCTACTCTATTTTGTTGAGGCGTGTAAGAAGTGGTGAGTTGTCTTTTGATGCCATTCATATCACAATAATTATGAAATTATTTTGCACAAAATTATCCTCCACAATCAGTCCTTAAGCACTTGATTTTGCAACCTCTTTCATTTTCCACAAGGGATTTAAACCTCTTGAATGTATCAAAGGCTTCATCCTTAGTCTTCAAAAAATGAACCCAAAAATTTCATGAGTAATCATCAATAAAATTAATAAAATATGATGACTTACCCAAACTCTTTGTCTGCATAGGACCACAAATGTCTGAGTGAACTCATTAAAGTGGATAATGGGACCTCCATGCATTTCCTTTTGAAAATTTCTCTCTTGCATGTTTTCCTTTAGCACATCCTTCACAAATATCCTTATGTTATTGAACCTTAGGAAAACCATAAACTAATCCTTTTGATGTTAGAATCTTCAAACTATGAAAATTCAAATGTCCATACCTGAGATGCCACAACCAACTTTTTTCTTCATATGCCATATTGGCAAGATGGTTGTTATGTTCTCCAAACATTAATGGGAACATTCTATTCTTTGACATAGGCACAATTGTAACCCCCCTATTGCCTCTATTCTTATCATAAATTGTACATTGTTTATTTTCAAACACCACCTTATATTTTTTCTCACACAATTGGCCAACACTCAATAAAATATTCTTTAATTGTGTAGAGTAATAAATGTCTTTAACACTTTTCATACCTTCTTTAGTATGGAATTCCATAGCTCCTTTTGCATAAACCTCCAATGATTTTTCATCAGCCAACTTGATCTTGGATTTGAAACTCTCATCCATTGTAGAAAAGAGCTCCTTATTTCCTGACATGTGGTTAGAACACCGTGAATCTAAATACCAAATAACTTTAGTGCCATTTTCATCTTTGTCATAAGATAAAAAAAAATTAACACCTTCTTGAGCATAATTAACACCTTCTTTATTATTACCTTCTTTTAATATACAATCCATTTCAAAGTGACCATACCTTTTACAATAATAACACTGGATATTTATTTTATTAATTATGCCTCTGCCTCTTCCTCTATTCCTCTTGAACCACCTCTTCCTCTTGGATAATTCTGAGTTTGACCTCTACCTTGGCTTTGGTTGCTTTTGCTTCTAATGTTGGAATCTTAATTCTTTGTAATTTTCAATTTTGATGAAAACTATTTCTCGCCACTTTCTCCAAATGAATCTATCAATCTTTCTTCATGAGACATAAGAGATCCAACTAGGTGATCAAACTAAAGAGTAGAAAAATACTTGCTTTCTTCAATGATTATGGCAACATGGTTCCACCTTGGTGTTAGAGACCTAAACACATTTTTAATCACAACCTCTTTGTCCACAATTTTTCCAAGAATAGTCATCTTATTAACTACATCTTTTACTCTCACACAATAATCACTTACATTTTAAGCTTCTTGCATCTTCAAATTCTCAAATTCTCTTTTCAATGTCTGTAGCTTGACAACGTTGACTTGATCTCTACCTTGATAAGCTTCTTGTAGATTCTTCTAGCCATCCTCTGTTGTCTTTGCACTGAATATGAAATAAATCTTGAACATTCTTCTTTCTAGATTCTTTCTTAGCTACTCTATCATTTGTAGTAAGAGTGGTCCAATATTTTGGCTCTGCATAACCCATTTCTACAATCTCCCATAGATCTTTCCCTATAAAAAGGTCATCATCTTGATGCACCAATAATCATAATCACTTCCATTAAATTTTGGAATGGGCAAGCAATTAGAGTTTGACATGATTACCCTAAAACAACAACCAACTTTGATACCAAATGAAGGATCTATGTAGGCCTATCTCTGGACTAGATAATCATTCAATTAGAATAGCATAACACTATAGAAAATGATTAAATCACGATATCATAGAATTAGGCTTACAATCCATGCATAAAGAAAGAAGAAATTATTATTGAGGTAGTTGCACAAAAGAATGTGACGTTCAACTGTGATCAACCTTGATCTTCATAACAATACATAGCCTGATAGAACAAACAATTAGTTTCTCCTGATTGAACACTTACAACAATTTATTTTGGAAAAGTACTCATGCATTTTTCATGCAATATTTAGTGAGACAATCTATATCTAAACACTAATCGACAGAAAAGAAAACTGCAAATAGATTGCATCATGTCAGATGATTGACAAGACTACATCAATTACCAAAAAAATCTCATATGGATCCACTGGAGTTATTATCCCTACTTATCCATGCTTTCTTGGATTCCATTGAATAATTTAAGAGTTCTACAAATGCCTAGTAGTACCATGAGTACATTGTGTGAAGATGAATCATAGGTAAATAGAAATTATCCATGTTAATGTTTGTATGTTCAGTAGATATTAATATTAGAATCAGGATTCATAAATATGTGAACATTTTGTAGGCACCTTTGCAGTTGCAGGAGTTAGAGATTAATGCTCTCTTGAGATTTCCAAAGTCCATAATAAAACTGAAGCACCTCAAATGGATTGCGCTCCACAATCTTGGAAGTTGTAGTAACTTCCAAAAATTTGTAGAAGAATTTTGTCAATTGCAGTCATTGAAGGCCTTGGTCTTAAAACGATTCCTAGAATCCTACGGTAATTTAACAAATCTCCAACACCTCGATATGTCTGCATCTAAATATTTGAAGACGCTTCCAAATTCCTTGGGGAATTTAAATATCCTTAAATATCTTGAGTTACACTTATGCTAGAATTTAACCATCTACAACAAATTATTGGGAAATATAAGGATGCTTGAATACATCAATTTTTCTAGTACTAAAGGAATTGAAAATTTGCAGTAGGTGGCACATCAAAAGTACTTGGTAAAATTAAATATTAGTTATTCAAAGTTATATGAATTTCCAAGCTCAATTGGAGATCTCAGTTATTCAGAAGTCCTAGAGTTAACGATGAATGCCCCAGCACTGATGCCTTCACTGGGTAAATTAAGGAACTTGAAGGAGTTGAAGCTCATGAACTGCAGGATATTGCAATGTTTGCCAGATTATGTTGAACTGTCTCCTGAATTGATTGCGTTGGAACTACGATTTTGTAAGTCAATATGAGACCTTCCACACTTGCCCCCCCACACTTATAAAACTCAAATGGATTGGTTGTCATAATTTGAGGAAGATGGACTCGTGTAGTCTTGAAACATTGGTATCTTTGGAGGTGTTTTACATTTTTTTTCCAAAAATAAAATTTCTCATTATATTATGTACAATAGTGTCCATTATATTATGTATAATAGTGTATAATAGCGTGCATGTGGCCAAAAACCTTGCTAGATATTTACAAAAAGTTCAAAATTGTTCTTGTATGAAACAACATTTCAGTTGTGAGGGTGATAAACATCCCAATCATATAAACTAATAAGTTTCTTTCCCTTCTCAAAACGTTCAAAAACTATGTAAACCAAAATATTGCTATCTCCTTTATCTACGGAATATTAAAAAATATTCTACAAAACTTGGACATCAACAAGCTAAAAATAGATTCAAAAACAGAGAAGGACCCTAGTTTCCTTCTATCCATTTGTTATATATTATTTTCCCTTCTTGAATCTGTAAATCCTTCTTGTATAGTAAATCTTCCTTCGTATTTTGTTCCTTGTAAATATGAGAGTAACTATAGTACTGAAGGATTTGATGAGTTCTCTAATTCTGTCCTTCCAACCCACTAAAGAGATGACCTACAAATTTCCTTTGTAATTCAACCAATGAATTACTATATTTGAGTCTCCATAGACCTGCAGAACTTCAATATCCAATCAAGTTTCCAAGATAAGAGTCTCCCATACACCTAGTAATTCATCCCTTGTGTTGGTACCTGGGCCACAATACATGATTGTAGAAAGTTGAAGAACATAAGCGAGATAGAACCGCTCACAAAACTTATAAGACTAGATATTACATAGTGTCTTGAATTAGAAGAATTGAAAGGCGTTGAGAATTTGAGGTCATTGGAGAGGTTGCATGCTTAATACTGTCCCAAAGTGCAATGGGGTGGAGGAGTATTGGAGCGGTTGCACTTAAGATTAAAGGAACATAAAATACAGAAGAAAATAATATTGTTGGATGTATCTTGATTTTTTTTTATCAAATAATAAATGACTAATCTATTTTATTTTTTATAATTATCTATTTTATTTTTTATTTTTATACATCCTTAATTAAGTTTTATTAAGAGGAGAGTATTAAGAATAAAATATCATTAAGTTTATTAAGAGAAGAGTATTAAGAAAAACATATCCATGATAAAGTATTGTTGTTTTATAAATTAGGGTGTATTCATGTTATAAAAATTATTAAAGATTTGGAATTGATTTTATTATTTCTCACTTTTTATAAGTATAATAGTTTTGTAAGATTTGTATTTCACTGGATGATGAAGTATTGTTGTTTTATGAATTAGGGTGTATTTGTGTTATCAAAATTATTAAATATTTGGAATTGAGTTTATTATTACTTATTTTTTATAAAAGTATAATAGTTTTGTAAGATTTATATTTCAAAATAAAAGTATAATAATTTTGTAAGATTTTTATTTCATTTTATATGTATAAAAGTATATGTAATGTCTCCATTCGTTACGACTACAAGCAACACAACACATTTTTATTTTTTAAAGTAGGAAGGCAACAATGTAAACAAACAATCAACACAACTTAACGATGAACACAATGCACACAAATCGAGAAATCGACAACAACGACCCAACATAATAGCACATCAAGCAACTAAATGAACATGCAATAATCAAATAGACAATTAAAAATGACTACCCGCCCGACACAAGCAAGACAACTCCTATAAGCCCAAGGGAAAAATCAACAATCCCGTCACAACAACTTCGATGACTAGTAACAAGAAACCTCTATTGTTGAACAACTGAGAGGGGGAGTGAATTAGCTGTTACTGTGCTTAAACAATTATTCCCATTTTAAACTCTTTACAAAACACTCAATGACGATCACAATAATGCAGGGAAGTAAGCAATAGAATATTCAACTTCAATCACACACATGAAATATGTAGAGATAGATATTTCCTAAGGAAACTCATAAAGGGAAAAACCTCTTCTTCTTGATATGATAAGTAATCTTTATTTTCTGTACATTATCATTCTTATAATCTCCAGCTCCTCTTGAGGCTACAACTTATGTTTTACAAGCAACAACTTGCTGAGAGCACCAACTCTCTGGTTTCTCTAGCACCTACTAGAAGGAAGCACCAACTCCCTGAGTGTTCCAGCACCAACGTTCAGTCACACAAGTGTTAGTGTCAGAAGTCACTCCTGGATTGCTTGCAGGAGCAGAGCCCAATGCCCATCAATTTTATGTCACGATTTATTTAATGGGGTGATCGAATGGATAGAGACTCAAGAAGATATAGCTTTAACTCAGGAAACCGGGCCTGGTGTGTAGAAAACAAGGGAGGTCTTGATCCAACTTCCATCAGTAAGATGAGTATAAGATGGATAGGTGGAAGACTTAATGAGAAGGGTGAGGAATACTGCCTCGGGCAACAGGCCTTCGGAAGCTTGAGGAAGAAAAACTCTGAAGCCAAGATCCTCTTGGTCCAGAGTTTCAAGGAGATGAAAGGTGACTTGACTGGATCCTCCAATTCCAAGCCATTTCAGCGCTAAGAAAACACCAGAACTGATTAGAAATGTTGCTATTGTTGTAGTGATCCAACCTACATCATCCTACAACAGCGCAACTCAACTGGATCCTCCAATTCCGAGCTGTTATAACACAATAAACAAAGAAATGGGAAAAGAGGCTGACATCCATAAAGTAAGAAATCTCAAATGCCTTATACATTCACCAGAGTGACGAGTGCTTCACTAAAAATTTACAATCAGGAGCCTTGCTCAACCATCGATAGATTACAAAATACAAAGACTGAGTTTATATACTCAGAGGAAATCACCTAACATGGACGTGCTCAGTCATCCAAGGATTGGTGTCCCTTCAGCCAAATTTTGATGGGTATTCTTTGTCAGACACCATCTTAACTGTGCGTGGCTCTAGCAGGGGGAGTAGCTGAGCCATTAAGTGTTGGGCTAGCATGTGCATACCTCCTCCGGCTAGTCGAGAACTCGACATGGCTTCTCTGGAAAAAATGGTACACAGGACCCTCAAGAGCAAACCGCTTGCCAGACCCTCCATACCTCACACTAAATGAATGAGGAGAGGTTTCAACCACCCCTTCTTGCCTTCATTTAATCCAAGTGAAGACCAAGATCGAGGTCGGGTCCGACGACAACTGGAGGTCGTGACGAGCCTCTCTGTGACTGAAACCCGATGCCTTTGGCCCATTTTGCACAACTCCTTTCTTTCCCAAGTGACCACGGGCTGTGACCCTGTGTTTGCTCTCAAAGGGGCATTCAGCGTTCATGAATAGGAAGGGGTTGATCCCTGTTTCTTGAAATCGCGATGAGCAAAACGTCGAGATGGCTTAATCTGGCTCCATGCGTCCCTCTAGATCTGACGGTTTTGAACTCTCTTGATGATGTTGTGGACCCAGGTCCTGGACACTCCTGACACCTTGCGCATCGGGAATACGACGATGTTGCACCTTGTGCCTCGAAATCGCGATGGGCGAATCGACAGGGATCCTAATTGTGCACCAAGTGTCTCCTGTGGATGTGCGGCTGAGATTGCTCCGTAATACTGTGGGCCTGACTTTGGGTGCCTTTGGCGCTTTCGGGGTTCAGGGTTTCGAGATATAGGACAACATGGAACCTTTACCCTTCGAACTCCCGAATGCTGAAATGCCGACGCGACTAGATCTCACGCCACGCATCCTCTGGATGGACATATGTTATCCTTCCTTGCACACGATATGGGCGATATCCATTGCGCTAACCACAGCGCAGCTCCGCTAGCCATGATTTTCCGCCAACCGCTGATCTTCTCCTATAGATGGATCCTGATCGTTGAGAACATAATTTCGCCCGCTCACTTGATTTTTAGCCTAAAATGGGGCTTTACGTGCTACGCTTGGGCGTTCTTCATGCAACCTGCAGACCTGGATGCTCTTGAGCCCAAGACAAGAATTGTCGCTAACATTAGGCTCGATGGGGGATAGAGTCGTCCCTATGATGCTCTAAGAACTCATTCTGCAGTTTCAGTGCCTTGCTGTTGGGCTATGGAGTCAAGCTCAAAACATCCCGCTGCTGAAAATACAGGCCGAAAAATAAAAGCAACAAAATAAAGATACATGCTCAAAGGAGCTTATTTATATACAATCCTAAACTAATAAAACACTTTACATGGGGATAGGTGAAGGCAAACTTCCACCATAGCCAATCAAGTAACTTCCTGAAGGGAAGTTCTTTCTTCTCGTTGATGATCACCAGCAGATGGTGTAACCGTGACAACAGAATGGCTACACTCTTCAACTTCTCCTCACTGGCTGAAGTTGATATGGAATAGGGCGGCTCCAAGGCATAAAGGACATGCCACTCCATGTACTCGCTGACAGGATCATAGAATGAGTGGAAAACCCTATGAAAAAGGTAGCAAAAGGCCTGCTCTGCTGCATAGCTACTCCTACAGGGTTGAACTTCATGAGTCTGCATAGGTGAATGGGTAGGCTCCGGGCAGGAAGTCACCTGTTCCACTGGTTCTTTCTGCTCTTCTTCTTTGCTCTCCCCCAGGTCTGATTCATATTCATCATAAATAAGGACTATGGGGTGGTTCTTCTTATTGACTGGCTCTTCAGTATATTTATAGTAATCAAACATAGGATAAGCTTGCTTCTCATCATCACTATAATATACATCAAAAAGGGGTTGTCCTTCATTGATATGATCCTCCTCCAGAATAGTGATCCCGTAAAAAATTTCCATTTTAGGGATAGTGGGACCTGTTGCTTTTGGCTTCTCATACATAATCTTCTTCTCTTTAACTCCAGGTGAAAATATATCATGAGAAACCTCCTGGAGGAAAAAAGAAGAATCCTCTTCCACAACCAACCCTTCTTTTAAAAAGAGATGGTCTTCGTCATCATGAGCAAAGATGCTAGGAACATCTGCTTCAACCCGATATCCAGGTGAGTCATCTACCATGGAGGACATTTGGTCGATAAACTCACAATTTCCATAAGAGGCATGTTGATCTCTATGAACATCTAAAAGAACAGGGGCATCTGAAATAATGTCAGATGCTTCCGTTCTAGGGATAACACAATTAATATCATTCAACACCTCTATTTTTTCATGGCAAATGCTTTCCTCCACAGTAAAGGCTTCATCATGGACATGGTCTTCAGGACCAGCAGAGGCTTCATGAAGCAAAGAAAACTCCTCACAACAGTTTTCAAACAAACAATCAGCTGGACAATAGTCTTTACAAAATGAATTGAAAGCTATATGAAAACTTGTTAAAGAGAGGATGCTCATAGCGGGAAGAGATTGACACAACTCAAGAGCAGTGCCCTTCAATGAATACCTGAAGAGATTAATCGGGAAATCCTCATGCATGATATTGAGTCGGTGAATAGCTTCATGGAAGTCCAGTAAATGCTTAGCTGGTTCCTCTGAACTTGTTGCATGAAATTCAGGGAGGAAATTTTCCCAGATGTCTCTATCAGGAAGTGCATTAGGAAAACGAACTATCTAGGAAAAGTCACCGAAAGCAAACCTTTGAGCTAAGATTTTCTCCATATAGAACCAGTGGAGTCGTTGATTGATCCTTGAATCATGGAGTCACCAGGTGAAATATTTACAACTTTGACTGTGCCTGGTCCTTGTTCACCATCAAAGGTGAGATATTAACATTGTCGTTACCCCAGGAAACTTCTCAGGCAGAGAAAGCAACTGCTGAAACCTTCTCAAGAAAGCTCCTCCGGGTCAGCTTTCAGGTGTGCTGACAGTAGCCACAACTGAAACAGTGATGTGGAATGCATGGAGTTGCCACGATGGAGTCGCCAGGTGCACAGTAGCAATCTTGAAGGGCTCTGATGTCTGATGCACCTTCAGAATCAGAGGCTCAATGTCATTCTACCTTGGGAAAATTTTCAACTTCATCCCCGACAACGGCGCCATAAATGTTAGCGTCAGAAGTCACTCCTGGATTTCTTGCAGGAGTAGAGCCCAACGCTCATCAGTTTTATGTCACGATTTATTTAATGGGGTGATCGAATGGATAGAGACTCAAGAAGATATAGCTTTAACTCAGGAAACCGGGCCTGGTGTGTAGAAAACAAGGGAGGTCTTGATCCAACATCCGTCAGTAAGCTGAGTATAATATGGATAGGTGGAAGACTTAATGAGAAGGGTGAGAAAGACTACCTCGGGAAACAGGCCTTTGGAAGCTTGAGGAAGAAAAACTCTGAAGCCAAGATCCTCTTGGTCCAGAGTTTCAAGGAGATGAAAGGTGACTCGACTGGATCCTCCAATTCCAAGCCATTTCAGCGCTGAGAAAACACCAAAACTAATTAGAAACGCTGCTACTGTTGCAGTGATCCAACCTACATCATCCTACAACAACACAACTCGACTGGATCCTCCAATTTCGAGCTGTTCTAACACAGTAAGAAAAGATATGGGAAAAAAGGCTGACATCCATAAAGTAAGAAATCTCAAATGCCTTATACATTCACCAAATCGACCAACGCTTCACTAAAACTTTACAATCGGGAGCCTTTCTCAATCATCGATAGATTACAAAATACAAAGACTGAGTTTATATACTCAGAGGAAATTGCTTAACATCGGTCTGCTCAGTCATCCAAGGCTTGTTGTCCCTTCAGCCAAATTTTGATGGGTATTCTTTATCATACGCCATCTTAACTGCGCGTGGCTCCATCAGGGGGAGTAGTTGAGCCATTAAGTTCTGGGCTAGCGTGTGCATACCTCCTCCGGCTAGTCGAGAACTTGGCATGGATTCTCTAGAAAAAAGGGTACACAAGACCCTCTTGAGAAGACCTCTTTCCAGACCCTCCATACCTCACACTAAATGAATGAGGAGAGGTTTCAACCACCCCTTCTTGCCTTCATTTACTCCAAGTGAAGACCGGGATCGAGGTCGGGTCCGACGGCAACTGGAGGTCATGACGGGCCTCTCTGTGACTGAAACCCGACACCTTTGGCCCCTTTTGCACAGCTCCTTTCTTTCCCAAGTGACCACGGGCTGTGACCCTATGTTTACTCTCAAAGGTGCTTTCAACATTCGTGAATAGCATGGGGCTGATCCTTGTTTCTTGAAATCGTGATGAGCAAAACGCCGAGATGACTTAATCTGGCGCCACACGTCCCTCTAGATCTGACAGTTCTGAAATCTCCCGACGATGCTGTGGACCCGAGTCGTGGACACTCCTGGCACCTCACGCATCGGGAATACGATGATGCTGCACCTTGCACCTCAAAATCACGATGGGTGAATCGACGAGGAGCCTAATCGCATGCCAGGTGTCTCTTGTGGATGGGTGGCTGAGATTGCTTCGTAATACTGCGGGCCTGACTTTGGGCGCCTTTGGCGCTTTCGGGGTTCAGGGTTTCGAGATATAGGACAACATAGAACCTTTACCCTTTGAACTCCTGAATGCTGAAACGTCGACGTGACTAGATTTCGCGCCACGCTTCCTCTGGATGGACGACTGCTATCCTTCCCTGCACACGATATGGGCGCTATCCATTGCACTAACCCCAGTGCAGCTCCGCTAGCTGCGATTTTCCGCC
Organism: Picea engelmannii; assembly: GCA_009831015.1. NCBI lineage: Eukaryota > Viridiplantae > Streptophyta > Pinopsida > Pinales > Pinaceae > Picea > Picea engelmannii. The sequence goes on from ML788721.1 coordinate 281,070, forward strand.
AACCGCTGATCTGCTCTTATGGATGGATCCTGACCGTTGACAACATAATTTCGCCCGCTCACTTGATTTTTAGCCTAAAATGGGGCTTTACGTGCTACGCTTGGGCGTTCTTCATGCAACCTACAGACCTGGATGCTCTCAAGCCCAAGACAAGAATTGTCGCTAACAACAGGAACCAACCTGTATAACAAAGAACAATATTTCTCCCTTGCACCACCTTACCACCCTGATTTTTTTGGCTACAACCAGATGGAAGCTACAACTTCCTGTGTTCAAGCACCCACTTGAAGCTCTGAGGACAACAATCCTCCCTAACACCCTAAAATATAAATCTCTGCTTACTAAAATCTATTACAATGATACAGTGAATATCGATGGCTTACCAGTTTCATCACTGCTCTGTTACACTTCTCTTCTTTTCTTGCATTAGTGTCCTCCTACTCTCCCTTACTACAATTTCTTTTCCTCTTCCTTTTATGTTATGTGCACCATATGCCTTCTAAGAACTATGCCTCTACATGATCTTCACTGCACCATTGTTCTGCCCTTTGGGTTGTTCACTGCATCTCATCTTAACCCCAGCATTGCCCATAATCGCGATCACCACCTCTTCTCTGTTCTACATCTCTTTCACATGCCGAGTCCTTTTCATGATCATCATGGAAACGCTTCGTCTTCTATGATGGTTATGCTGAATGTGTTCATCATCAATGGGCGTTGCCCCGAGATTCCTTGGCTTGTTTAACAGTTGAAACTCTTCATCTTCTCTGTTAGTTACATCCAGTGGTCTTTGGCTTCTTTGTCTTCTAAGCTTCTTCCTTCACGTGACCACCGGTGGTGACCAAATGCCTATTCAAAAGGTTCTTCCCGAACTCGCTCTTGTGAGCGCTAGCTTTGTTTCTTGATATGACCTTGGGCAATGATCTCTCATGACCAAATGATTGTGGGCGTGAGCCCTCTTCATGTTAGCCTCCTGTCGCATGTGACCTCGGGCTACGTCCTTGCGTAGGTGAATGATTGCAGGTGCATCCAAGAGTGGTTTGGGATCAACCACTTTTCTCCCCGCAATCCACCTCCAGTTGCCACGTACCCTTTCTCCAAAATAGTGGTTTTAATTGTGGTCTGCTCACAAAAATTTAAGACCCGAGCATGTTCTGACCCCACAATGTGATGGGACCATCGATCTCATGATCTTAATGGTTCTCCTTCGATCAACGGCTCCGATCTATCTTCCTTTCCTACCTTCTTTCATCTGTCCATGCATGATCCTTAGTCTCAATGATCAGGTGACATGTGGCCCTCCAAACCAACATACAAGATTGATTTCGCCTTTTAGGCTTCGGGAGTTTCGATTCTCAAACTTTGCTTGCTCCCCGAGCATTTCACCTAGAGTCCACAATGCAACGATGCGTGTACTTTTTGGATCGACGGTCATCCTCCGCTCTGGGAATTCGGCCTTCTGCAATCTCAAACCTTTCTCCTTCGCGTTTTCCGGGAGCAGTTTCTCCCGGATTTCACAATTCGTTGACACGTACCCTCCTGCACAATCAACGATCATAAGTGACTTCATCACTTCAGGACTTTAAGCTAATCATTTCTTTATTCTCCTACGAAGTGGTCACCAGCTGAATAATTCATAGGTGGTGGAAACCACTTGCTGTCGGTTAATGCTTCCACTTACATTGTCCTTCCACTATACTATATCAATGGTAGAGAATGAATCCATAGTGATCTTCATATCGGACGACTTGTATACGCTTTGGGACTTTGGCATTCAAGACTTCGAGACTTTGACATTTGGGACTTCGGGACTTAGGGCATTTGCTGGTGGTAAAACCCCTGAAGTAAAGCTCCCGGAGTGACGTCACTTACTTACATCACTTGATGACGTGTCATGGGCCTAGTAGCTGCCACATGTCACTCAGATTTTTTATTTTCACTTACCTGAAGTGTCGAATCAACTTGACACTTGTCATTGTCTGATTGCGCCACATGTCCTTGCTGACGTAATCTTGCTGACGTGGATCCTCATTCACTTCAGGACTTCGGTCTTCGAAACTTCGGGTATTTTGACTTTTCAAGTCGCCAATCCTTCCGAAGAGAGAATCCCTGAAAAATAACCTCCTTGTAACTTTTAGACCCGAACTAAACGTTGTTCATCGATCATGTTCTCAGATTGATGGCTTGATCTTTCTTTGTTGCTCCTTTTCTATCTTATCTTGTCCTTCCACTTCAAACTGATCTGACGAATTTCGTTTACTCTAGCTCTCCGGCTCTTCGGACTTCGGGTTTTTCAAGTCTCAATTTGAAAAATACTTGAAGTGATTTGCTCTGGAGTTGAGAATTGTGTGTCACCCGTCAGTGTTGATGATGGACGGTCCCTTATTACTTCGGGACTTTAACAAGTCCTCTCTCCTATTCTCATAAAAGGATTAACCTTCTTGCATTTATTTCTGGATCTAACGACTATTGATCCTCGATGCTCACATCCAACGGATCATATCTGTACTTCTCCTTTGCACTTCCTTTGGTCACTGGACGTTGATCTAACGGTCATCGGGTATCCAGGATTGGTGATCCAACGACCACTTTCTCTCTTCCTCCCGAGCTTATGATCTCTCCAAGTTCAAAGGTTTTCTAAGTGTTCAAAGGTCTCGACCTTTGCTCCTCCTGTGAGTCCGTTTCTTGGACCTCGTCTACACTTCTAGACCACTATCTCTTGTGATCTTTCTCGTCTTTATCTCTCTCGAGGTTTGGTTCATTGTTGTTATTGCCATCAATGAAAAGCACATGCTTCCTATAAAACATGCCAACATCTACATCTAGAAAACCATTCACATTAAGACATTACAAAACCAAGTGCCAATCTCAATTACCATGAACAATATGCCCACAGCGGGAAGCACAATACTCTGGCAAGGTTATCATTCACATCTATCAATTAGGGCACGCAATGATCCCCTCATCAAGAAACATGTCGTCACAAGGTGATCGGCGTGACAATAACCATGACGCAACATCACATATCTATACCTTTAAACCAAGAAAAACCCCCTCGGGCTAGGAGACTGAATTATCTGCCAAAAATACATGAGGACTATACCCAAGCACGTAATCCACAAGTCAATAAGACACAAGGTGACAACACTCAAATTTAAATTTGCGCAACTAACCGAGGATTTCTTGTTCCTCCAAGGCAATCTTATCTGGTGTAACAACTATGACCAACCACCATTAAGATTCATCCTGAAGCATAAAACATATATTAACCCACTAACATAGGCACATAAAACCAATTATTAGTACATAGCTCAAGTGATTAATTAATGCAACCAATCACAACTTATTATTCAATTTGTAACATCTTGAAATATGTGTTGTCCTTCCATTCAAACTGTTTATTTAATCAATAATTCAACTACATTTCACCCTTCCAGGTCAATATTAAACAAGGACTAATCTCTTCCTTACCTTCTAGTTTTAAAATTCAGTCCTTTAAAACATTAAAGGAGAAAAACATCTTAAATGAATAAGTTAACGTTTAATATTAATAAAAATGATCTAACCTAACCATGCTCCCTACCAACCTTGACATTTAAAGAATTACAACATCTACAACCCATAATAGCCTTGCCTATCATGCAACTTGCCTTATCCAAGCATACAATATAAACATGTGATCTTTCGACAAAGAATAAAAATAGTCGTGTCTCAACTTAATCAAGGATAAAGGTCGTGCTATCCTAATCACCGATTAAGTGACTTTCCATTGAAAACTGTAAAGAAATATGGATACTCCATTAGTTATGGAATCATTAATTAGAATTAAATCATAATGGGCAAAGTAGCATTCTATCTGTCCATGCAATTTGTTGTTAAACCTTATCACTATTAGAAAAAAATGCCTAAAATAAAGCATTGCACAATAATATCCTGGAAGTATTGGCAACAAGGAGGCCCTGACAAACTTTGCATGTCTGATCATTCATTGGACATTGGTGACTTTTTGTTTTTTTTAAATATGTTGGAAAGTCCCATATTATAACTCAATACTTGGGAGGAGTGGTTGTGAAAAAGGATGCCTTTAATGTCATAAAATCAAGAGCCAATTGTAAGTATGATGGAACTGAGAAATGGCAGGATAGTAGAAGAGGAAAATAAGTTTGGAGAGTTTGGTTCTCCACCAGATAAGACTAGCATTGATCTTGCACATAAGGATTAGAGACAAGTATTAGAGACAATGCTAATTACTACTTTTATGGGGGAGAATTCCATGCAAAGACAATATAGGAAGGAAGGCACATCCTTCTTCTGGCTACAACCCTGACATTTTATGTAACTAGTGAAAATCCGAGGACGCAGTGGGAACCAAAGAAGATATAGTCAAAATGGGCTCATCAACATCATTGCTAATACTCTAACAACAAAATTTAACTCTGCGCAAGAATCATAGTGGATATCGTGGCAGCGAGATTAATAATCGTTAAAGGTTCGCATTAATCTAATGTGCGTGACAAACGATATTCTAAATTAAATCATTTAACTGTTAAATCATCAAGAGCTAGAACTAATAACACCGATAATCAAGGAAACATAAATCTGTGTAGTAATAGAACGAATTTCAATGGCAGTAAAGTTTCATGTGTAGTAATAATGAAATTCAATGGTAGTAAAGATCTGTATAGTAATACTTGCAAATTTAATAGAAATAAATTTATTATGGAGTAATAATGAAATTCAAGGATAAACATGACCACTAACAAGGATGGTAGTTCCACACTTGGATGCATAATGCACTGGAAAAATGCGTTAGCTAAGATTGAGAAGAAATCGTTTGCAGCAAATCGTTGAGAAGAAAACGTTATTCAACAATTAATTAAAAAAAAACATTTAAGGAGCAAGCGTTATACAACTATCATTATACAACAATAGTTATACCACAATCTCGTCATGCAACAATATTTATACAAAAAATCATTAAACATGAGCTCGTTTGAGGAGAAATTGTGGTTCAACAATGCGTTATTCAGCAAGGAATTACACAACAATCATGTTATACAACAAGCGCGAGGAAGGGAGTTACTTAGCAAATCATTTAAAAACGTTATACAAAAAGGATTGAGGGCCATAGGTTATACAACAAGGATTTAGGAGAAATAGGTTATACATCAAGCATCAAGAAAAAGGGAGTTGCAAGACATGGAAGGTTTATTCGTTAAGAGTTCTAGCGCAGAGGTACAAAGGATCCAAGATGCAAGGCAAAAAAAACAAGGCGTAGAGAAAAAGGAATAGTTCGCTAGGCAAAGAGAAAGGATCCTACATTTATTATCCATGCACAGTAAGCATGGCATTTGAATCTAAATATTTGACACCAGAGTGAAAAACAGTCGATTCGGCTCCTGGCTAACTGCTGAGGCACAAACTAATAACTTAAAGGATACAGGAATAGAAGATAAAACACAAATATGCATCCAGAACTTCTCCGTGGAGAACCAATAATAAAATAATAAAAAATACAATCAAGGAATAAACAAAACGCAGTATTAAAACAAGGCTCAGACCCAAAATTTAGAGACCCTCTTCAATTTCACACGGTGCACTATCGTCCAGATAACATTCTTATGCATAACTAAATGAGTCTTTTTCTTTTAACAAAATCTACACAAGAGATCTTTCGACAGTAATGAATGCATGGAAAAGAAATTAAGCTATTACTTAATACCATTATGCACATGTGTACCGTAGCCAATTGTGAATGCTTTGAAGTCATTGTCTTGCATGCGCTCCGTCCAGTTCCTGCTTTCGAACCGATGTGACCGCACCGGTACCTCCCAACCAATGCTAGGGGTACTCTTCTTCCCCCTGAGCCCCTATATCTGGAAAGGGGCCACACACACAATACCAAAGAATGATAGCACCCATATCACCTTGCAAGGTCAAGCTACCACTTGTTACCCGAGCTGGGTATCCCAACTCCCACAAGAGAAGTTCAGTCAAGATGAAATTTCAGCAGCGTAGCATTATGCAAACCAGATATGTCCCATACTCCTCCTCCGCCATCTATTTTATAGAGTTTGTTATTCATTAGTTTCCCAAACCCTCCTTAGATTCCTTTTTAATTTATTTAATTAGGAAAAACCTCTCCCGTACACATGTCACCCGATCCTCTAGTTGCACCAGAAAATCAATTTTATTAATTAATTAATTATTCCTATTTCCCTCACCCAACTAAAAGCATTCCTAAAAATGCTCCTCAGTGTCTCAATATTCCCTTACAATTCTTAAATGAGTTACACCTTACTTAACTCCTAGTTGAGTTCATAAATAGAAAGTCATGAAGGCTAGATTCCTTACTAAGTTGGACATTCCCCCTTTTCTTTAAGTTCCCCCTTTAAGTTTCCTTTTGTTTTAAGTTTCCCCCTTTTTCCCTTTTAACTAAAAATCAATTTAGCAAGTGTAGATTAAAACAACCATTTACCCCTTTTGCTTTTTAACTAAAAATCAATTTAGCATGTGTAGATAAAAACAACCATTTACCCTTTTTCCTTTTTAACTAAAAATCAATTTAGCATGTGTAGATAAAAACAACCATTTACCATTTTTCCTTTTTGGCTAAAAATAAATTTAGCATGTGTAGATAAAGACAACCATTTACCCCTTTTAATAAAAATTAATCCTCCACTATAATTTTTCCTTTAATAATTAAAGTTTGAATTTATTTTCCCCCTTTTTGTTATAAGTCTAATTATTTTTGTTCAGAGGTTCTGCTTAGACCTAGGTTTTAAATTCAGTAGGCTGGGAAACAATTCTTAAGGGAAGATTTGTTATTAAACTTACTCATCACTTTATTCATTTTAAGGTAGACCATAACCTAAGGAGGCATAGTTTTCTAGGCACTAGGTTTATTAACTTACTAGTTAAAATCATGACGTGCTCTTCAGGATGCACTACGTGCTCCAAGGGTGCCACTCACCTCTTTCCATTTTATTTTCTGACGTGCCCTTCGAGACGCACTACATTTTCCAAGGGTTCCACTCACCTCTTTCCATTTTATTTGTGCGACGTTCCCTTCAAGATGCACTATGTGCTCCAAGGGTGCCACTTGTCTCTTGACTGAATTTGGTAGATGTCAAACCCCCGGAGTCAATACTCCATCAAGTGATCTTGTGGGAGACTAAGGGCCTCTAAGGAATAAGGCCCCTGCCTTATTGTGTGCCCCTTATAATCATCGTGAGAAACTATCATAGTCATCCATCACTGCATCTTGGGTCTTCTTGAACTAGGTAATCGTTAACCTACAGTTCGAGCCACGGTGGGAGTGCTAGTAGTCTGTGGTAGGGATGCTACCACACCTCTCCCTCAATGTCTCTGGTTGTCATGCGTGACCCCTCTACTCCACATGTGAGTCTTGTAAGAAAGCTAACGTCAGCCTACATACATCAACAAATCATGTTGGCAATAATAATCAATCATCATAACATCTAATCATTTGTACATATTTCATATCAACCAAATTCAAACCCTAACAGTGCACTCCCTGACTCGATATAGAGTCCAAGGGGTTTCATCGATGCCTCTGCATCCTCAATGTCCATAGTCTTGCACACTCAGGAGAACCCAGTCAATAACACCTATCTATGTAAATACAACAAAATGACATATCATCAATCCAAAATATCTCATAATCATAATCAAAACAACCAATAGTATAATAACCCGGATCACTTGCACACAAGTGTCCTCAAAGAATAAGTTCGCTCAGTGCACGCAAGAGTGGGATGTTACATACACCCCCTCTTGTTTTAAACTTAGTCCCGAAGTTTCATAGTATATAAGTGCCGAAATAGGGTGTATCAGAGTACCATAAGTCTATCTATCAAGCAAAAATGGAAATTGTTGACGCATATTGTATGCGTCCTCCCAGGTCGCTGAGTGTAGAATATGGTTGTCCCATTGGACCTTGACCTGATCTACTGTTCGACGCCGTAGCTATTAAATGCGATGGTCAAGGATGAATATTGGCTCCGCCGTGAGCACACCCTCGTCTGATACCTGCAAGGCACTCATGTTAATAACATGTGTAGGATCACTAACATAATGTATCAAAATAGATACATGAAAAACATTGTGCATACGCCTCAAATAATCAGGCTAGGCTAGTTGATAGGCCACGTGCCCCTTCTTTTCCACAATCCTGAAAGGTCCCATGAACCTAGAAGATATTTTAGCACCCTTTCCAAACTTTATTGAACTCTTATTTGGTTTCACTCGCAAGAAGACTCGATCGCCAACTTCATAACTCCGATCGACACGATGTGCATCGACATAACTCTTCTCTTGATCATGCACTTCCTTGATCCTTTGTCTTATTTTTTGCATTTGATCTTCCATTTCTTGGATATCTTTTGGACCCACTAGGACCCCATCCTCAAGACGATCCCAAATCAAAGGAGTCTGACATGGTCGCCCGTAAAGAAACTCGAAAGGCGCCATCTTAATGGTGCTTTGATAGCTGTTGTTATATGCAAATTCTACCAGTGGTAAGAATTCTTCCCAACGCTTATGTTGGTCCATAACGTATAGTTGCAACATGTCCTCCAAGACTTGGTTTGTTCATTTGGTCTTCTCATCTGTCTCTGGGTGATACGCGATACTAAGTTAAGTTGGGTTCCCAAGGCTTCTTGGAAACTAGTCCAAAATATTCCTATAAACACCGATCCTCTATCGGATATAATCCTCTTAGGCATGCCATGCAGCTTCATAATCTCACTGATGAAAACTCTAGCTATGTCAGGTTCCTGATATGTCGTACGCACAAGAATAAATGAGCACTCTTCGTCAGAGTGTCAACTACTACAAAAATCGAGTCGTTGTCCACAATAAATCCCTCAAATTTTGGTACCATCATTGTGTTTTGTCCAATAAAATCCTTGACCTCTTTGTACCAGTCATCATCACACTGCAAATTCAAAATATTTTCATGTAGATTCATCTAAAGAGGCATCACCAAAAATATGTGTGGTCTTTGACTCAACGCATACGCCACTTTGTTCATTGTTCCTTTTATGTAATTAATCTCGAAATCATACTCACTAAGAAATTCTGAACAACGTCGTTGTCGCATGTTCAAGTCGCTTTGATTCAAATTTTTTTCCGATAAGATAGTGTCTCCAAAATCTCAAGGCATAAACAATGGCTAACAACTCCAAATCATGCGTTGCATAGTTCTCCCCATACCTTCCCAAATTTCTCGAGATGTAAGTGATCACTTGATCGTCGTGCATCAATACTCCACCTAAGCCTTCCTTGGATGTGTCAGTGCATACCAAGAAGTACGTGTCCATGTCAGGCACCTTTAGTATTGGTGTTGTCATTAACAACTCCTTGAGCCTCCGAAACACCTCCGCGCATTTCTCGGTCCAAACAAACTTCTTGTTCTTCTTCTGCAATTATGTGATCGGAGTTTCTATCTTTGAAAATCCCTCGATGAACCATAGATAGTATCTCGCTAAACCCATGAAGCTACTCACTTATAGGACATTCGTCGGCATAGGCCATTCCATAATAGCCTCGGCCCTTGCTGGATCCACAGCGATACCTTCGTCGAAGATGACATGCCCTAATTAGTGAATCTTTGATTGGTAAAATGAGCATTAGACAATTTCCCAAACAATTTGTTCTCTCATAGACACTGTAGTACCAAGTCAAAATGCTCGTCATGCTTCTCCATCATCTGAGAGAAAATCAAAATATCGTCAATGAATACTTGGACGAACTTGTCGAAGTATTCATGAAACACCCCATTCGTCAAACTCATAAATACCCTTGAGGTGTTCGTGAGTCTAAATGGTGAAATAGTAAAATCGTAATGTCGAAAACTTGTATTAAAGGAAGTATTAGGGATGTCATCCTCCTTGATCTGTAATTGGTGATACCCTGATCTCAAGTCAATTTTTGAAAACACCGTCGTGCCTTTCATCTGATCAACAAATCATCAATCCTTGGCAACGAATATTGATCCTTGATCATTGCCTTGTTCAATTGATGGTAGTCAATGCCGAGTCTCCATGACCCATCCTTCTTTCATATGAAAATAACAGGCGCTCCCCCATGGTGACACACTCGGACATATAATTCCTAGGTCCAACAACTCCTTCAGTTGCATTCTCAACTCCTATAACTCCGAGGTCGACATCTGATAAGGCGTTCTTTCTATCGGTTCAGTTCTCAGTTTTAGGTCGATGGTAAATTCCAAATCCCTCTCTGGCGGCATCCCGGGTAACTCCTCAGGGAAGATGTCCGCAAAATCTCTAACCACCGAAAAGTGTTCTAGACCTTCCTCTATTCCCTTATCATTTAATGTAAGGATCACATAAATATTACATCCCTTATGCATGCTCTTCCATAGCTTCAAGGAAGAGATGAACCTCAGGGAGACTCCCTGGTTCTGACCTATAATCACGTGTCTTTGTCCCTCGTCATCGACCAAGCTCAATCATTTCATATTACAATTGAGTATCGCATAATGCGATTCCAACCAGTCCATACTGATCATGGCATCATAAGACCCTAAGGTTGTGACATATAGGTTGGTCCTAGTGACAAAATCTCCCAGGTTAAGGCTACAACTCGTAACCTTCCCACCAACCTTATGTTTGGCTCTCGAAGCCATTTATACAAAGATAAACTTGTTCCGTTCAACTTCCTTTACCTTAATTATTTTTAGCACTACACCATATATAAAACTCTTGGTAGCACCTGGATATATTAAAATACTAAGGGTATGGTCAACGATAGTACCTGATGTCTCAAGCACGGTCAATCGGTGCTTTTCTTGGTGGTTATTCATCGCTGCATGAATCCAATGGGTCTTGCCCAAATCTCCCACAGTAGTGGGTCTGGCTGATCCAGATGCACTTATCCTCTCCACTGGGCAATCACGTTGGTAATGTGGATCCCCACATGTCCAACACCCTTTCTTTGGTCCAGTACTCCTAGTACCCGAAGTAGAAGCTAACGGCCCACCGAACTGGAACCTTGGTCTGTTCTGCTAAACAAGCCTAAACTATTGCTGTTGTGGTCGACGTTGCAGTGGAGATCTTGTAAGGAGTCCTCTGCTGAGGCATTGGTTGTTGAGGTGTAGTGAAAGTGGATCCTCTCTGGAATCCATGATATCCTGGTGAATGTCTAGCTGGTGTCTAATGCTGCTACACATCATATGATAGATGCCCTGCTGGTCTCACTAGAGTCCTTCTCTAACCCCCACTGATAAGATCCTCCTCTTCTATTAGGTCCTTCTAGACAACATCATGCAAGGTTTGAGGCATCAGAATCTTAACCTTTGCACGAATGATGACATTAAGGCCAAACACGAACATGTTGACCTTAAGTTTCTCGGTATTCAGGTGCGGAGCATACTAAAGAAGCTCCATAAATCAGGCCTCATACTCGTGCACCATACGAACGCCCTGTCGCAAGGCGCTAAACTCATTGAGCCGATGCTCAATGAATTCCTTAGATAGACACCTCTCCCGAAACCGTTCCTCGAACAGTTCACATGACCCGTCTTCGATGGCCATGTTCAAATGCGGCAGGAGTGTCTTCCACCATAGAAGAGCACTCCCCTTCAGTTGGAAGACCACCATGTGGACCTTCATGCTTGAGGTCATAATCACGAAGCATGAAGCACATCGCCTTGTTCTTTAGCCATGCCTCGACAACTGAAATGTCTGTGACACTTGAGGACTTGAGAAATTATCATTATTAGTGAATTCTAATGGTATTGGCGGGGTGTTCTGTGCACCTTCAGGGGTATAGGAACCTTGGCCTTGTCTCAGTACAGATGGTTAATCAAGGCCTATGACATTCCCTGGAAGGACTTTGTCAGACCATCATAATCCCTCATAGTAATCGAATCCATCCCAAGGACTTGTTCCTCCCCATGGGGTTAGACTTTGAGGGCACGGGAACTTCTGGAGGCATCACACCTCCTTCCACGACACCACGTTGAAAACCTCTGTGGCGTCCTCTAATCGGGATCACCACATGGACACGTTAAATTTTTAATTAACGCTAGGTTAATACTCAAGGGTTTACTGCATTGGAAAGCATGGCAATACACTGTCGTAGGGTTGAACCTGCTCTTATACGATATGTAATGTCCCCGGTCATTATGACTATAAGCGACGCAACACAAATTTTTATTTTTTTTTAAGAAGGAAGGCAACAATGACAACAAAACATCAACACAACTTGATGAGGAACACAACGCACACAAATCAGAAAACAAACAACAACGACCCAACATACTAGCACATCAATCAACTGGACGAACATGCGATAATCAAATAGACAACTAAAAATGGCTACCCACCTGACACAAGCAAGACAATTCCTACAAGCCCCAGGGAAAAATCAACAATCCCATCACAACGGCTTCGACGACCAATAACTAGAAACCTCTACTACGATCAATCCAATCACATTAAGTTGTTATATAACCAAGTTCCAATCTCAATTACCACAAACAATATGCCTACATCGGGAAGCACAAGACTTTGGCTAGGTTATCATTCACATCTATCAATCAGGGCATGTAATGATCCCCTCATCAGGAATCATGCTGTCACAGGGCGATAGGCATGACAATAAACATGATGCAACATCACATATCTATACCTTTAAACCAATAAAACCCCCCTCGCATTAGGAGACTGAATTATCTACCAAAAATACATGAGGACTATACCCAAGCACCCAATCCACAAGTCAACAAGATGCAAGGTGACGACGTTTAAATTTAAATTTGCACAACTAACCGAGGATTTCTTGTTCCTACAAGGCAATCTTATCTGGTGTAACAACTATGACCAACCACCATTAAGATTCATCCTGAAGCATAAGACATATATTAACCCACTAACATAGGCACATAAAACCAATTATTAGCACATAGCTTAACTGATTAATTAATGCAACCAATCACAACTTATTATTCAATTTGTAACATCTTCACGTATGTGTTGTCCTTCCATTCAAACTGTTTATTTAATCAATAATTCAACTACATTTTACCCTTCCAGGTCAATATTAAACAAGGAATAATCTCTTCCTTACTTTCTAGTTTTAAAATTCAGTCCTTTAAAACATTAAAGGAGTGAAACATCTTAACTGAATAAGTTAACGTTTAATATTAATAAAAATGATCTAACCTAACCATGCTCCCTACCAACCTTGACATTTAAAACATTACAACATCTACAACCCATAATAGTCTTGCCTATCATGCAACTTTCCTTATCCAAACATACAATATAAACATGTGATCTTTCGACAAAGAATAAAAACAATCGTGTCTCAACTTAATCAAGGATAAATGTCACGCTATCCTAAGCACAGATTAAATGAATTTCTGTTGAAAACTGTAAACAAATATGGATATTGCATTAGTTATGGAATCATTAATTAGAATTAAATCGTAAGGGGTAAAGTAACATTCTATCTGTCCATGCAATTTGTTGTTAAACTTTATCACTATTAGAAAAAAATACCTAAAATAAAGCATTGCACTATAATATCCTAGAAGTATTGGATGCAAGGAAGCGCTGACAAACTTTGTGTGCCTGACCATTCATTGGATATTGGTGACTTTGTGGGTTTTTTAAATATGTTGTAAAGTCCCATATTATAGCTCAACACTTTGGAGGAGTGGCTATGAAAAATGATGCCTTTAATGTCAGAAAATCGAGAGCCAATTGTAAGTAGGATGGAACTGAGAAATGGAAGGATGGTAGAAGAGGAAAAACAGTTTGAAGAGTTGGTTCTCCACTAGATAAGGTTTGGATTGATCTTTCACATAAGGATGGAAGCCATGAAGATGATGAAGTTCAAGTATTAGAGACAACGCCAATTACTACTTTTATAAGGGGGAATTCCATGCAAAGACAATACAAGAAGGAAGGCACGTCCTTCTTCTGGCTACAACCCTGCCATTTTATGTAACTAACGAAAATCCAAGGACGCAGTGGGAACCAAAGAACATATAGTCAAACTGGGCTCATCAACATCGTTGTTAATACTTTGACAACAAAATTTAACTTTGTGCAAGAATCATAGTGGATATTGTGGAAGTGAGATTAATAATCAATAAAGGCTTCACATTAATCTAATGTGTGTGACAAACTATAATCTAAATTAAATCATTTAATTGTTAAATCATTAGGAGTTGGAACTAATAACACTGATAATCAAGGGAACATAGATCTGTGTAGTAATAAAACAAATTTCAATGGGAGTAAAGTTTCATGTGTAGTAATAATGAAATTCAATGGCAGTAAAGATCTGTATAGTAATACTTGCAAATTTAATAGCAATAATTTTCCTATGGAGTAATAATGAAATTCAAGGTTAAACAGGACCACTAACAAGGCTGGCAATGCTACTCTTGGATGCACAGTGCACTGGAAAAATGCGTTAGCTAACATTGAGGAGAAATCGTTTGCAGTAAATCGTTGAGAAGAAAGCGTTATTCAATAATTCATTAAAAAAAACGTTTAAGGAGCAAGCGTTATACAAATATCATTATACAACAATAGTTATACCACAATCTAGTCATGCAACAATCATTCTACAACAAATAATTAAACAAGAGCTCATTAGAGGAGCAATCGTGGTTCAATAGTGCATTATTCAGCAAGGTGTTACACATCAATCGTGAGGAAGGGCGTTACTCAAAAAATCATTTAAAAACGCTATACAACAAGGATTGAGGGATATGGGTTATACAACAAGGATTTAGGAGCAATAGGTTATACATCAAGCGTTAAGAAAAAAGGCATTGCAAGACAAGGAAGGTTTATTCGTTAAGAGTTCTGGCACAGAGGTACAAAGGATCCAAGATGCAAGGAAAAAAAACAAGGCTCTGAGAAAAATGAATAGTTTGTTGGGTAAAGAGAAAGGATCCTACAGTTATTATCCATGCACAAGAAAGAAGGGAATTTGAATCTAAATCTTTGACACCATAGTGAAAGACAATTAATTCAGCTCTTAGCCGATGGCTCAGGCACTGACTAATAACTTAAAGGATACGGGAATAGAAGATAAATAAAAAATCTTCATCTAGACCTTCTCCGTAGAGAACCAATAATAAAATAAAAAAAAAATCAATCAAGGAATAAATAAAACACAGTATTAAAAGAAGGCTTAGACCCATAATTTAGAGACGCTCTTTCAATTTCACATGGCGCACTATCGCCCAGATAAAATTCTTATAAATAAATAAACGAGTCTTTTTATTTTAACAACATCTACGCAAACGAGCTTTCGACAATAAGGAATGCATGAAAAAGAAATTGAGTTATTAATTAATACCATTATGCACATGCGTACCGTAGAAAATTGTGAATGCTCTGAAGTTGTTGTCCCATGCGTGCTCCATCCAGCTCCCGCTTGCCAACCGATGTGACCTCACCGGTACCTCCCAGCCAACTCTAGGGGTAAGATTATTCCCCTTGAGCCCCTAGAGCTGTAAAGGGGCTACACACACAATACCAGAGAATTCTATCACCCAGCTCACCTCGCAAGGTCGAACTACCACTCGTTACCCGAGCTGGGTATCCCAACTCGCACAACAGAAGTTCAGTCAAGATGAAATTTCAGCAGCGTAAAATTACACAAACCAGATATGTCCCATACTCCTCCTCCACCATCTCTTTTATAGAGTTTGTTAGTCATTAGTTTCCCAAACCCTCATTAGATTCCTTTTTCATTTATTTAATTAGGAAAAACCTCCCTTGTACACATGTCGCCCGATCCCCTAGTTGCACCAGAAAATCAATTTTATTAATTAATTGATTATTCCTATTTCCCTCACCCACCTAAAAGCATTCCTAGAAGCGCTCCTCGGTGTCCCAATATTCCCTTACAATTCTTAAATGACTTACGCCTTACTTAATTCCTAGTTGAGTTCATAAATAGAAAGTCTCAAAGGCTAGATTCCTTACTAAGTTGGGCATTCCTCTTTTTCTTTAAGTTTCCCCTTTAAGTTTCATTTTCTTTTAAGTTTCCCCATTTTTCCTTTTTAACTAAAAATCAATTTAGCAAGTGTAGATAAAGACAATCATTTACCCTTTTTCCTTTTTAACTAAAAAACAATTTAGCATGTGTAGATAAAAACAACAATTTACCCTTTTTCCTTTTTAACTAAAAATCAATTTAGAATGTGTTGATAAAAACAACCATTTACTTTTTTTCCATTTTAACGAAAAATCAATTTAGCACGTGTAGATAAAGACAACCATTTAACCCTTTTAATAAAATTTAATCCTCCATTATAATTTTTACTTTAATAATTAAAGTTTGAATTTATTTACCCCCTTTTTGTTATAAGTCTAATTATTTTTGTTCAGAGGTTCTCCTTAGACCTAGGTTTTAAATTCACTATTTTGGGTGACAGTTCTTAAGGGAAGATTTGTTATTAAACTTAGTCATCACTTTATTCATTTTAAGGCCAACCAGGTCCTAAGGAGGCATAGTATTCTAGGCACTAGGTTTATCGACTTACCAGTTAAAATCGCGGCGTGCCCTTCATGATGTACTACGTGCTCCAAGGGTGCCACTCACCTCTTTCTGTTTTATTTGCGCGATGTGCCCTTCAAGACGAACTACATGCTCCAAGGGTGCCACTCTTCTCTTTCCATTTTATTTGCGCGATGTGCCCTTCAAGACGCACTATGTGCTCTAAGGGTGTCACTCGCCTCTTGAATGAATTTGGTAGACGTCAAACCCTGGAGTCAATACTCCATTAGGTGATCTTGTGGGAGACTAAGGACCTCTAAGGAATAAGGTATCTACCTTATTGTGCACCCCTTAAAATCATCGTGAGCAACTGTCACAATCTTTCCTCACGATATTGTGGGTCTTCTCGATCTAGGTAATCGTTAACGTACAGTTCGAGCCACAACGAGAGTTCTAGTAGGCTATGGCAGGGCTGCTACCACAGCTCTCCCTCAATGTCTATGGTTGTCGTGCATGACCCCTCTACTCCAAATGTGAGTCTGGTCGGCAAGCTATCGTCAGCTTGCATCCATCAACGAATCATGTCAACAATAATAGTCAATCATCATAACATCTAATCATTTGTAAATATATCATATCAACCACATTCAAACCCTAACAGTCCACATCCTGACTCAATCCAGAGTCCAAGGGGTTTCATTGATGTCTCTCCATCCTCAATGTCTAGAGTCCTGCACACTTAGGAGAACCCAGTCAATAACACTTGTCTATGTAAATACAACAAAATGACATATCATCAATCCACAATATCTCATAATCATAATAAAAACAACCAAGAGTATAATAACCCGAATCACTTGCACACAAGTGTCCTCAAAGAATAAGTTCGCTCAGTGCGCGCAAGAGCATGATGTTACATAATATTGAAACGGTTGCACTTAAAATTAAAGGAACATAAAATATGGAAAAAAATAATATTGTTGGATGTATCTTGAATTTTTTTATCAAATAATAAATGATTAATCTATATATATATATATATATATATATATATATATATATCCTTAATTAAGTTTTATTAAGAGGAGAGTGTTAAGAATAAAATATCATTAAGTTTATTAACAGAAGAGTATTAAGAATAACATATCCATGATAAAGTATTGTTGTTTTATAAATTAGGTTGTATTCATGTTATCAAAATTATTAAAGATTTGGAATTGATTTTATTATTACTTATTTTTTATAAAAGTATAATAATTTTGTAAGATTTATATTTCAAAATACAAGTATAATAGTTTTGTAAGATTTGTATTTCATTTTATTAGTTGTTTTTTTAATGGAAGCATAATTATTTAGTTGTATATAGTTAAATCATATTCTTATAAATTGTTTAACTATTTAACCATTTTTTTTGTGATTTTATGTGACTAAACCATTTTATAAAATCCAATTCATGTTCTCTACTGTCATTTTCACTTATATCCACAATCTTCAACAATTTTTTATTGGAATTGGTTTTCACACTTAAAAGTAGGTATTAGTATTGCTCTGATAAAAAAAAAATGATAGCAGACCAACACATCCCCTTTGCACAATATAGTTTGGGTGGTGTCTTGATTAATGCTCTCCGGCCTTTATATCCTCTCTTCTATACTCATCAGATACCAAAAATGATAACAACTGGGTCACTTTAAACCCTCTTATCCCTCTGTTAAATCTCTCCTCATAACCGGTTCTAATTCTCATTAGTTAACACTATTGTTTACTGGCCACCGGGCCCTGGAAAATTTAACAATGCACTTATTATAAATTTAGTATGGTCCTATTTAACCGACCACTAGGCACCGAGAATACTCATCTGAACATCCTTGACCACCAAAATCTCTCTAGAATAACGTTCACTCACACTTAACTTCCTGTAACTAGTATTTTTGAGGTATTTAAGGTTGATTCCATTACCAATCGTTCTCGGTCGTTGATCTGTTATGATGATCAAGGATCAAATCTTCTCTTCCATGGATCTTTGCCTCTACTTGATGACTTGTCACACTCTTCCTTTATGAATTTCATAAGAACTTCATCTCTTCTCTTTCACGTTCCTCAACAACTTCAAACCCTTAATTCATTTATCTCTTAACATAGATCAAACCCAAGGTATCGATACTATTGATACCAATCTTACACAATTTAACCATTACATCCACATTTTACTCTCATTGGGTATAGACATAGACCCTCACTAGTTCATTCTCGCATTCATTAAGAATTCCTTCATGTAACATGAATACAATAATAGAGAGACATACACGTAGTAGAGACATATACACATTCTATTGAGTAACTATGAGTCTTATTTATGCAAAACCATAACTACCGCATACTCTACTAGTTTGATTACACAGTTTTAGGCATTCCTCTTCCGTGGCCACCCTCCTACTATTATGTATGTGGGAGTATATATATATACAAGAATAAAACTACCCATTCTTCTCATATCCCTAACTCATTCCATAGAATATGCAACGTACTCCTTATATCTCTCTAAAGCCTCGAAATCTGCTAACAAGGAAATTTCATTACATTATATGGAAAAATAAAACAAATTGATTTTATCCAAAACTTCTAGAAAATACTCACAAACTTAGGAAAATGAAATAATTTCATTAAGGAAACCCACTTCCTTTTTAAAATTTCAATACCCCTTTAGGCGTGCTCAACAAGGTTGATTTTGAGAGAATATGCTCCTCCATGAGACTCCCAATGTAAAATAAAATTTATGACCTCTTGGTCATATGTACTCGATTTCTTCTTTGCACATGGATCCCATATTTGATAATGTTGTTGTCCACATGCTTTGTTGTATTGTTCCTTTACTATTGTATTCAATCTTCTATGATCCCATATATTGTTTTGTTGTTGTCCACTTGTTTTTCTATGCTTTTGTCGCATTTCTTGTTATGTAGATTTGATATTCTCTTCTAGATTCTTAAATCCTTCAAAATCTATAATCTCCTTTGGAGATCTCTTGACTAACATGATATATGTTCCACTTGTATACATTTATTCTATCATAAGGATGCCCTTTTGACAACCTTCAATTCCACTACTAGGAATACTCCTTCTTGTTTCTATCCTCTTCCATGTATTCACAAGATAATGTTGCAGCGTATGTATAGTCTTCACAAATATTGGGATTTGCTAGCCATTATTCTAGCATATTTTGTTCTTCCTCAAAATACGTTTTAACTACACATAAGTGATGTCCTTTAGATACTTCTTCTTGGTTCTCTTCATGCACCAATTATATTGTGTTCATTGTTATAAAAGGTTCATACACCTGTCTTGCATATTCCGACTGTATATAGTCTTCCTTCTTACTACTTTCATAAGACAATGTTGTATCTTCCTCTTTCTTAATAAAAACTATTAGTGGTTTCTTATCCTCATCCCCTTTAGTACCTTCAATCACACATAATTCATTAGTTTTAAAAACATGAGACTCTTGAGTCTCTGTTGATGCTTTTGGAATCATATTATTTTGTTGGAATTAATTCTCCAAGCACCTCATGAGGTCTTCATTATAAACCTCATATTCTCCATCTTCACCATTTTCTATAAGAACTTTTCCATGTTCTGGTTCACAAATGTGAACTATTTGTCCCGCTCCAATGGATTGCTTCCCATACTCAACTTCTCTGAGTTTCTCCTACATCTTTATCCAGACATCGAATCCGTGTCTCAAATTCCTTTCAAATAATTGCACGATAAGCCATTTGACCTTCTTTTTAAACTTACATCCACATCTATGGTCTTCTCTAGTCCTCTCATGTAGCATCTCCCTCAAAATATTGAACCTCTCCTTAAACTCAACTATCTGTGTTTCAATGCCTAACTCATTGGTATCTATTTCCATCTTTCTGTGGAAATTTCCTACTTCTAAGCCCTTCATCTCACTATCCATATTCATTTATCTGAGCTTCAATGTTCTCATTGTTGGTTGAAAGAAGCCTCTGATATATCAAGTCTTTTCCACCATGCTACCCAATAACTCACAAGATTTACTTATGAACCCGTCCTTTTGGTATCACTGGTTCTGTCTACTTAGAACCTTTTGAGCATCTATTGCTCCTCATTTGCAATAGATTTAAGATTCCTCACTTTCATACTTTCTCAAGAGCTTATGCTACTCTTTTTCCTTCACTTCTCCAGCTTCAGTAGTTGTAGGGCTTGCCACCAATTTCTTGTTCAACTTTACTACTACCAACACAAACACATATTTTTGCTAGAGTTTAACTGCAAAAATACAAAACATATTATTACTTTCCATATCTCATCCAGGTCTACACCTCTAGGAAATTTTGTGTTCTCTACTGTCACCTTCACTTATATCAACAATCTTCAACTATTTCTTATTGGAATTTGTTTCCACACTCAAAAGCAGGTATTAGGATCGTTTTGATACCAAAATAATAGTAGAACCACAGGTCCACTTTACATAATATAGCTTGTCTGGTGTCCTTATCTATTCTCTTGAGCCTCTATTACCCCTCTTCTATACTCATCAGATTCCAAAAAATACAACAACTGGGTCTCTTTAAACCCTCTTATCCCTTTGTTAAATCTCTCCTCTTAACCGACTCGAATTCTCATCAGTTAACACTATTGTTAACCGATCCCTGGGACCACCAGCCCACCAGGAAATACCTACAACGTTATCCTCTCTATGACCCAACCACAAAGCCACCAAACTTTGAAAACTTTAACAACATGCTTATTAGAAATGTACTCTAGTATGGTTTAATCGGCCACTAGGCACCGTGAATACTCCTCTAAACATCCTCGCATAATTGTGAGTCTGGTTCGATTTAATCGGCCACTAGGTAGTACGAATACTCCTCTGAACATCCTCGCTTAATTGTGAGGTTGTTTTGGTTTAACCAGCCACCATGATCTTCCTAGAATCAAATTCACTCAAACTTAAATTTTCTTTTTGGTTTAAGGTCTATCAACTAATTACTGACCCACTTGAATATAACACCATTAGAGTATCATAAACTGGTCTTTTTGAGGGATTTAAGACCTGTCTGGTTACCAATCGTTCTCGATCATTGATCTCTTATGATGATCAACAATCAGATCTTATCTTCCATGGATCTATCCTCTGCTTGATGTCTTCTCACACTTTTCCCATCAATTCTCTATCCATTATGAAGTTCATAGGAACTTCATCTCTCTTTGTCATGTTCTATCTTTAAGAGACTAACTTGTTTTCCTTCCTCAATGACTTCAAACCATTAATTCCTTTGTATCTTAACGAAGATAAAACATTAGGTATCAATATTGTTGATACAAAGTTTCCACCATCAATTTGGAAAGGAAGGAAGTGCTTGGGACTCATCTAGCCCTCTTACACATAGACTCACACTTTATTGTTAGCACACACAATGTAACCATTACATCCATGGTTTACTCTCATATGGTATGCACACAGACACTCACTGGTTCATTCTCACATTCATTAAACATACCTTCATGTAACATGAATACAATAATGAAGAGGTACATACATGCAGTAGAGACATAAACACATATTCTATTGAGTAACTCTGAACGTCATTTTTGCAGACCCAAAACTACCTCATACCCCTCTACTATCATGATTACATAGTTTTAGGTGTTCCTCTACCCTATCCACCCTCCTTCTATTATTCCCATAGATGTACATATATATAAGAATAAAATTGCTTGATTTTCTCAGATCTTGAACTCATTCTGTAGATTCTACAACTTACTCCTAATATCTCTCTAAAGCCTCGAAATATGATAACAAGGTAATTTCATGACATTATATGACAAAATAAAACAAATTCATTTTATCTAAAACCTTCTAGAATCTACTCGCAAACTTAGGAAATACAATAATTTCGTTAAGGGAATCCATTCCCTTTAGTAAATTCCAAGACCCCCTTAGGCCTGCTCAACAAGGTTGATTTTGAGAGAATATGCTAATGTATTAGATTTGATTGGTAATAGTTGTTAATTAAAGCATACTTTAAATCACAATCTTATAAATT
>ML788721.1:304768-317644 GCA_009831015.1 Picea engelmannii
CTCTATGAAAGTACATACCACAAATGACAAAAGGGATGGAAACCCATAATGAACATCATTACTCATACATTAATCCACACAAGTGACAAAAGGGTTGGAAACCCATAATGCACATCATTACTCATACATCAATCTATAAAAGACTAAACAAATGACAAAAGGGATGGAAACCCATAATGAACATCATTACTCATACATTAATCCACACAAGTGACAAAAGGGTTGGAAACCCATAATGCACATCATTACTCATACATCAATCTATAAAAGATTAACAACAAGAAGTTTTATATACTAATAAATGTAGTTGTATGACTGAACAACAAGGAAATAATGACAAAAGGGATGGAAACCCATAATGAACATAATTACTCATACATTAATCCACACAAAAGACTAACAACAAGAAGTTTTATATACTAATCATTGTAATGGTATGACTGAACAACAAGAAAATAATGACAAAAGGGATGGAAACCCATAATGAACATCATTACTCATACATTAGTCCACACAAGTGACAAAAGGGTTGGAAACCCATAATGCACATCATTAGTCATACATCAATCCACAAAAGACTAATAACAAGAAGTTTTATATACTAATCAATGTAGTTGTATGACTGAACAACAAAGAAATAGTTGTGAAGCATCTAGTCCTTACTTTCTTGAAAAATCCAAAAATAGATAGAATATTGTTATATCCTAATTGAATTTGAAATTTATTCTTGATTATTTAAATACCAAAAATAAACATAATATAATACACATTGTATTAACAAATATATAACATATTATATTAATAATTATGAATATATAACATATTATATTAATAATTATGTTATTAGAGTATCGTTGTATCCTAATTGAATTCGAAATTATATTATGTTATGTTATTATATTAATAATTATTTTATAAATTTATAATAGATATTATAGTCCTTGCTTTGTTGAAAAATCCAAAAATAGATAGAGTATCGTTGTATCCTAATTGAATTCGAAATCTATTCTTGGTTATTTAAATATAAAAAATAAATATAATATAATATACACTATATTAACAAGTATATAACATATTATATTAATAATTATGTTATTAGAGTATCGTTGTATCCTAATTGACTTCGAAATTTATTCTTGATTATTTAAATATAAAAAGTAAACATAATATAATACACATTATATTAACAAGTATATAACATATTATATTAATAATTATGTTAAGATTACTATGTTATAAATTTATAATATACATTATATTAAAAGTGTATATAACCTATTATATTAATAATTATGTTATAGTCACTATGTTATAGATTTGTGGTGCAAAGAGGTCGCCTGACCCTCTCGGTCTGACCCGCTCTCACCAGGACCTTCTTTCACACAGGCCCGAAGAGTCAAAGAGCTCTTCCAACTCCTCTCGGGAGTTCTCACTACCCACAGTAAATCCTTCGGTGATCTCTTCACTTATCGGGAAATCAGGTTTCGTGGTATCGCGAACCTGCGTGCACGTTCTCGTGCAATTCAAACCCCGAACCCCGATGGGTCAAAGGTCAACGCCTTCGTATGTCGGAGTTTTCCCTATCGGGAAATCGGCACCTCTGATGTGGTGATTTACTCGCCCCACAAAACCCCGAACTCCGAACTCCAACGCACGTGTGCTATCCTCCTGTCACGTCACCTCTCCCTCCGTATATCGGGGATCGCGTGATCGCGATTTCTCCGTTCCCAATTCCTTTGCAATAGAAAGTCCCGAATGCCGAACCCCGAGCTCTCAGGATCTCACGCCACCTGTCCCGTGGAATCTACGGCTCCGGTTATATCGAGAAATCGCTATTCGCAATTTCAACGGGTATGAAAATCTTACCTCCACAAACGCCGAAGCTCGAATTCTGATGGAATTAGGTTCTTCCTGCGCCAAGGGTTAAACCCCTCTCATCTTCACTGAGATCTAACGGTCAGCGGGATCTCGCGATTCTCCTCCGCGAATCCTGTCCGTCGATTCTCCTCCTTGGAGATTTCTTCTGCTCCAAAGCCTCGTCCTGCCCGAGCCTCTCCTTGGTCTTGCTTCCAGGAACTTCGAAGGGTCTATCCCTCCTGAGCTTGGTCGACTCGCTCCTTCAGGGACTCTGCTCACGCTCTTATGCTCGATCTCAACAACTCTCGAAATGTTGGGTCTTCCAGATCCTGTGTGTTTGCAACCACAATGATCACGGATTTCCTGTGCTCAGTCTAACTGTTGAGACTTCAAAGTCGGCCTGCACTTCTCCTGCACGGCTCTACCAACCCAATCCAACTCTGGGTGAGCGAGAATGAGAGTTTAACTGTTGAGCCTCATCAACGCACTCTATGCGGATGAATTCGACTGCACTCTATGCAGGAATCCTTTGGCTCAGACAGAGAAACAATTGAAACTCATTCTCCTCTCTCTCACAGATTTCAATTCAACTATGAAACCACATACACATCATATCAAAGCAAATGTATGACAGAAAGAAAACATCCATGAGCATAATACACCATAGAGAAACAACACAAACCATGAAACTGAATCCAAGACTTCCTTCTATTAATTCAATCTGTACATGGGTGTTCTTCACTAGTTCTCTGCTCTGCTCCTCTGTATGCTTGATAATCCAAAATAATGTTACAATGTACAAAGGAGGGTGCCTATATTCCGTTTTCCCTTTTGAATTTACAACTATCAAATCTACAATCAATTCCTATCTAACAGCATTAAATCTAATAAATGCCTTCCTATCTACAATACAATACAAGTGCGCTTCATTACATTAACTCATTAATGCTTGGCGCAACAAATATCAAGGTAAAATTTAAAAAGAAGTTTGTTGGCTTGTCTAGCTGTCTTTTCCTGCTCCACGCGCTGGCTCGCTTGATGAGTGAGCGATGCTCCTGCATCATACTCCTCGGCTCAAAAGATTTCATGGGCTCCTATCCATGAGATCCTGCACGGTTTGTCCATGCCTTTGTATAACTACTTCTGTCTCCCAGCTGGCATCCTCCACTGGGTGATTCTTCCATTTCACCAGGTATTCAAAATACTTTTTTCTCCTGGTCCTCTTTGCTATTTGCTTGTCCAGTATGCACTCCATATGTGGTCTCTGTGCAACTGGTAATTTCTTCTGCCACTGTATCGCTGGTTCCTCAGTTCCAGCTTCTGCTTCCTCAACCCTGTATGGGTATAAATCCGAAATATTGAAAATCGGAGATATCTCGATGCCATCTGGAAACTCAAGCTCGTATGCATTCTCCCCGAATTTCTTCAGGAATATGCATGGTCCAATTTTCTTCATCTTGAGCTTATTATACATTCCCCTTGGGAACCTTTCTTTCTGTAGGTGTGCCAGAACCATATCACCAACTTTGAACTGAAGTTGTCTCTTCCGCTGATCGGCTATGCGCTTATATTCTTGATTAGACTTCTGCAATCGCTGCTTCACCTTGCTGTGAAGTTCTTGCATTGCTTCAGCGCTTGCGCTGCTAGTCTCAGCCTATCCTGACTCCCTGAGCTCAAAAATTCCCCTCGGCTGTGTTCCATACAAAATTTGAAACGGACTCTTTCCTGTACTCCGATTCACCGAATCGTTGTATGCAAACTCTGCCTGTGGTAATATCTGGTCCCAACTGTTGTGATGCTCCATCACTAAGCCTCTCAGTAAGTCTCCCAGGATTCTATTGACCACCTCGGTCTGTCCGTCCGTCTGTGGATGGCAAGCCGAACTAAATGCTAAATTAGTCCCTAGCTTCTTCCATAGCGTCCTCCAAAAATGTCCTATGAATTTCGTATCCCTGTCCGAGACCATGCTTCTCGGCAATCCATGCAGTTTGATGATTTCTTTAAAAAATAAATTTGCGATGTGTGTTGCATCGCTGGTCTTATGACACGGGATAAAATGTGCCATCTTTGAGAACCTGTCTACCACCACAAAGATGGAATCAACTCCCCTTTGCGTTCTCGGCAATCCCAGAACAAAATCCATGCTGATTGCTTCCCATGGCCTCTCTGGTATGGGTAAGGGCTGATAAAAACCAGTGTTCTGCTTTCGGCCCTTCCCATGTTGACATATCCTGCATCTATCAACAAACCGTTTGACATAGATGCGCATTCCCGGCCAAAAATATGATTCTCTCAGCTTGGCGAACGTCTTATCATGTCCAAAGTGACCTGCTAATCCACCACTATGTTTTTCCTTCACCAAATTATCCCTCATGGAGCAAATTGGAATACATAGCTGATTGCCCCTAAACAACAATCCCTCCTGGATCATGAAATCTATCCAAGGACTTCGATCTCTGAGAACTGGGTTCTCGACTGCCTGATAAGCTTCTCCGAAGTCTGCATCTCCCGCGTACATGTCCTTCAGATTTTCAAAACCCAATGTTTTGACTCTGAATTCCTGCAATAGCAAACATTTCCTGCTCAAAGCATCAGCCACTTTGTTAGCAGTCCCCGAAATGTGCTTGATCACAAATGTGAAATTCTGCATGTACTCTACCCATTTTGCATGCTTCTGGTTCAACTTATCCTATTGACTCACGAACTGCAATGCATAATTATCGCTGTACAATACAAACTCTTTGGGTATCAAGTAATGCCTCCACTTTTTCAATGCCTGTATGACGGCATACAATTCCTTATCATATGTGGAGTATTTCAGCTTCGCATTATCCAACTTCTCGCTGAAATATGCAACAGGTCTGTCATCCTGACTTAAGACTCCTCCTACAACATATCCACTTGCGTCACACTTCACTTGGAAGGTTTTATGAAAATCAAGCAATACCAGGATTGGTTGCTCTGTTATCTTTCGCTTCAACAGATTGAAGATCCTCTCAGCCTCTGTTGTCCAGTGAAAATTTTTATATCGCTTCTTCACTGTGTCCATCATCGCTGCGCTAATTCCACTAAAATTTCGAATGAATTTTCTGTAGAAACTAGCCAAACCATGGAAACTCCTCACCTCGAAAACATTTCTCGGTGACGGACAATTCCTAATTACTTCCACCTTCTCAGGATCCATCTTCAACTCATTCACTGAGATAACAAAGCCCAGATAAATGAGCTCTGTCTTCATGAAGGAACACTTCTTCATGTTGACCAACAACTTCTCCTGCTGTAGTCTTCTCATCACTGTAGCCAAATGTTTCAAATGTTCAGCCTTGGTCTTGTTGAAAATCAGTATGTCATCTAGATACACGACCACAAATTTGCCAATGAATTCCCACAGGACTTCATTCATCAGCCTCATGAATGTGCTCGGCGCATTCGTCAAACCAAACGGCATGACCAACCATTCGTACAAACCTTCATTTGTTTTGAATGTTGTCTTCCATTCGTCACCCTCTCTCATCTGGATCTAGTGATATCCGCTCTTGAGATCAATCTTCGAAAAATAATTTGCCCCACTCAGGAAATCCATCAGATCATCCATTCTTGGCAGTGGAAATCTGTACCTGATGGTGATTTTGTTTATAGCTCTGGAGTCTGTACACATCCTCCAACCCCCATCCTTCTTCGGACTTAGTACCGTCGGAACAACACATGGACTCAAGCTCTCCCTGACCAGTCCTTTTTCCAGCAAGTCCTCTACCTGCCTTTTGACCTCCTCGTTCTCTTGGGGTGTCAACCTATACGCTGCTTTATTCGGCAAGCTTGCTCTGGGTATGAGATCTATGTGATGAATCACACTCCGCATCGGTGGCAACGAACGAGGTAGTTCGTCCACGATGATGTCAGTGAACTCTCCCAACAGTTCCTGAATCTTTTTTGGCAAGTCGTCCACTCTTGTGCTTGTCAGGACAATTCTCGGCTTCCTGACAACAAAGAATTGTGGATCCTCGTTCTTATCCATATCTGTGAGAAGCTCCTTCCCACTCATGAGAAGTATTGTGCTGGTTACTTCCGGCTTTACTTCCTTATCCTTTATCGGAAGCAATTTATGTAACCTCCCATCCTTCTCTAGGGTATATGTGTTCATCCTTCCATCATGAACCACATTCTAGTCATACTGCCATGGTCTACCCAACAAGATATGACACACGTACATGGGAATAACATCACACAAAATCTGATCATGATAATTCCCAATTTTAAATTCGACCAAGCATTGTTTAGTGACACTTACCCGGTGTCCTTTCTGTAACCACAAGACTTTATATGGACTCGAGTGCTTAGTCGTTTTCAGCTCCAGCTTTTCCACCATCTCGGATGAAACGAGATTATCAGTGCTCCCACTGTCAACTATGACTTTGCATTTCCTGTCCTTGGTTGTGCAAGCCATTCTTAACAGTCTGGACCTCTGCACTGCGCTCTCCACCTCTTTCTTGGGTGTTAAGAGAACTTTATGCATCCCAAGCGATCTTCCGTTGTCTGCATCTTCTGTCTCAGCATCACGCTTCTGCGCCTTAGTGATGTGAGTTTCTCCTCTGTCCATTTTCCTATCTGGACAGTCAACGTCTTTATGTCCGTCCTTTCCACATGTAAAACATGTGATGATTCCTCCTCTGCCTCTTCCTCTGCCTCGGGTACAAGGAAATGTGTTGGTGTCAGCATAACCGCCACCTTGCTCTGTATGTTGTCTCCTCGGCTCAGCATATTGTTGCCTCTGCTGTGAGGTTCCACCTCTCTCAACCTTTCCTTGAGGTCTCTACCATTCTTCAGGACCCTTGGGCTTCTGAGTTCGTTCTTGGACAACTGCTTTGCCTCTGGGCTGGCTTCTGCCTCGCCCTCGCTGTCCCTGCTTACGGCTCAGCTTCTCCTCGACTTTCAGAGCCATCTAGTAAGCATCTTCAACTGTTCGGATGGTCAGCATGCTTAACTCATCCTGAATGTCATACCTTAAGCCATTCAGGTATCTCTCCACCTTCTCATCATCACTCTCCCGATGACATGCTCTGATATTGAGTCTATAAAACTCCTCGGTGTATTCCTTCACCGTCATCAACTTCTGTCTCAGGTTCTACATTCGCCTGAACAGAGTGATCTGGTAATCCCTCGGGATGAATTTCGCTTTCATCTTAGTGATCATCCGATCCCAGCTCTTAATTTTTTGTTTTCCCTTGGAACGTCTGTCTGCTTGAAGCTCATCCCACCATAAGGTTGCATACCCATTCAACTTGGTAACAGCATGCCTTATCTTCTTTTCCTCTTCGATATCTTTGTAATCGAAGTAGGTGTCCAGTGCTCGGATCCAATCCAACAACTCTTCTACATCCAGACTTCCTTCATAAGTCGGAATATCCATTTTGGTCTTGGAACTCATCCTGGAAATGGCTTTGATCAACCGCTCGGTTGATGCATCCTCTGCTATGACTTCCTCTGCATGTCCAGCTTCTTCTTCCACCTCAGAATCACTAAACTCTCCAGCACGGACTCTACGTCTCTGCGCTGTCTCCATCTCCTCGAGCCTTGCTCGGAGATCTCGCATGTGTCTTTCCATTTCAGCATTTCCTGCCAGCCTTCCTCTCCTTCGAGCATCCCTGTCTTCTTGATCAGGTGACTGCCTTTCTCTTCTAGGCGACATGGTGTACTTCTGTCTCTGCTACAGAAAACAGAGATGTACCAGCTCTGATACCACTTGGTGCAAAGAGGTCGCCTGACCCTCCCGGTCCGACCCGCTCTCACCAGGACCTTCTTTCACACAGGCCCGAAGAGTCAAAGAGCTCTTCCAACTCCTCTTGAGAGTTCTCACTACCCACAGTAACTCCTTCGGTGATCTCCTCTTCACTTATCAGGAAATCGGGTTTCGCGGTATCGCGAACTTGCGTGCACGTTCTCGTGCAATTCAAAACCCCGAACCCCGATGGGTCAAAGGTCAATGCCTTCATATGTCAGAGTTTTCCCTATCGGGAAATCGACACCTCTGATGTGGTGATTTACTCGCCCCACAAAACCCCGAACTCCGAACTCCGACGCACGTGTGCTATCCTCCTGTCACGTCACCTCTCCCTCCGTATATCGAGGATCGCGTGATCATTATTTCTCCGTTCCCAATTCCTTTGCAATAGAAAGTCCCGAATACCGAACCCCGAGCTCTCGTGATCTCACGCCACCTGTCCCGTGAAATCTACGGCTCCGGTTATATCGGGAAATCGCTATTCGCGATTTCAACGGGTATGAAAATCTTACCTCCACAAACGCCGAAGACCGAATTCCGATGGACTTAGGTTCTTCCTGTTCCAAGGGTTAAACCCCTCTCATCTTCACTGAGATCTGACGGTCAGCGGGATCTCGCGATTCTCCTCCGCGAATCCTGTCCGTCGATTCTCGTCCTTGGAGATTTCTTCCGCTCCAAAGCCTCGTCCTGCCCGAGCCTCTCCTGGGTCTTGCTTCTAGGAACTTCGAAGGGTGTATCCCTCCTGATCTTGGTTGACTCGCTCCTTCAGGGACTCTGCTCACACTCTTATGCTTGATCTCAACAACTCTCGAAATGTTGGGTCTTCCAGATCCTGTGTGTTTGCAACCATAGTGATCACGACTTTCCTTTGCTCAGTCTAACTGCTGAGACTTCAAAGTTGGCCTGCACTTCTCCTGCACGGATCTACCAACCCAATCCAACTCTGGGTGAGCAAGAATGAGAGTTTAACTATTGAGCCTCATCAACGCACTCTATGTGGATGAATTTGACTGCACTCTATGCAAGAATCTCCTGGCTCAGACAGAGAAACAATTGAAACTCATTCTCCTCTCTCTCACAGATTTCAATTCAACTATGAAACCACATACACAACATATCAAAGAAAATGTATGACAGAAAGAAAACATCCATGAACATAATACACCACAGAGAAACAACACAAACCATGAAACTGAATCCAAGACTTCCTTCTATTAATTCAATCTGTACATGGGTGTTCTTCACCAGTTCTCTTCTCTGCTCCTCTGTATGCTTGATAATCCAGAATAATGTTACAATGTACAAAGGAGGGTTCCTATATTCCATTTTCCCTTTCGAATTTACAACTATCAAATCTACAATCAATTCCTATCTAACAACATTAAATCTAATAAATGCCTTCCTATCTACAATACAATACAAGTGCGCTTCATTACATTAACTCATTAATGCTTGGCGCAACAAATATCAAGGTAAAATTTAAAAAGAAGTTTGCTAGCTTGTCCAGCTATCTTTTCCTGCTCCACGTACTGGCTCGCTTGATGAGTGAGCGATGCTCCTGCATCAATTTATATTATATTGTATAGGTTAATCATTATTTAATTATTAGTACACTATACATACATCTTCACTAAATTATGGTTATTCTTTAATAGTTAATAAAGTTATTTTTTTTTTAGTCAAATCTACATGAATAGAGATCTGTTTATGAATTAAACTGAGATTTTTTTTAGAAAACATATATAAACTATTTTATCATGCAAAATGTAAATAGGATATTTGGAGAAGTAGCACACATGGAAGCGAACTCTTTGCATATATGATAATATTTGAGATTGATAAAAAAGTCTTTGGATATATGAAAATGTTATATATGGTTGGGTAGATTTGAATTAATATTTAAGCATATCCAAACCTAGTCAAACCTAGTCAATGTGGATGTAAAATATTATTTTAATGCTCACCGTCAATGATCAAATTTGAAGGGTAGGTTCTAATTTCTGTGAGAAGGGTATATAATCATACAACCCTTCTAGAATGAAAAGTTTCGAGAAAAAATGTATTTCAATTGACAACAATAATTTAAGTTGACAATTCATAAAAAAAACTTGTTAAATAAAATATTACATTTTTAATCAAATTTATTTTTAATCAAATTTATTTCTAATAAAATAATTAGTACAAGCTAAATGGCTACCTAGGTGGAAAATATTACAGTTATAACAACATCAAATAGATATTTAGTCAAATTTGAAAATGTAAATTCATAGAGAAACAAAATTTGTAAATTGTATTAATTCTTTTAAAACTGAAATAATACATTTTGTCCCCAAAACAAAACTGTTATACTTGAGTGTTTTTATCCATCATATTTCATCTATCCTACACTCATGTCCTTAAACAATAATAACCCCCAAAAGCCTATTATGTAATACATTCGTCAAAAAAACTTTGGAAATTAACCGCCACCCCAAAAAGGCTACTATGTAATACATTTATTTATTCAATCAGCCAAAAAACTTCATCCTCTTGGTGCTGAAATTTATCCCAAAAATTCTCTCTTCACATAAAGAAATTGAGCATTTATCCTATCAAAATCTTGGATAACAATATTCTCACAAAGCAAAAGTTGAGGGAGGATTGTTGTTGAAATAAATGCAGTTGCAAGAGCCATTCTCCAGAGGATGGAAAAGACCCTAGCTGTGGACTAGGGCCCCGAGCACACTCCTGGGGTTTCTTTGTATGAGACCAAGCAGTGAGAGCCATGGAAAAAAACCCTTGTGAGGGCCCCCAGTAGATGACTGGGGTTCTTGGTCTACGACCAAGAAGTAAGTCCCTAGATGTGTCTAAGGCCCCTGGATGTGTTCCAGGGAATCCTTGCCCGGTGCTTGGATTGATTTTTGGATCTGTTCCTTGGTGGTTGATATAAGTCCCTAGATGTGTCTAGGGCCCCTGGATGTGTTCCAGGGAACCCTTGATTAATGCATGGGTTGATATTTGGTGGATAAGAGCCTAGATGTGTTCTAGGGCCCCCAAATGTGTTCTGGGGCAACCTGGTCTTTGACCAGGTACATCTTGGTGTAATACCAAGATGTGTTGATGTGTGATCCTCTTCCTCTCTCTCGGGATGGTCCATGAGACCTAGGAGTGCCTATGAAGATGGACATGACCACATTGGTGATGTACCCTCTTATGTAGTGATGATAAAGTTTATATATCATCATGAGACTCATGTGGACATGTTTTTCCATTATGGATCCCCCTTGACTTCGTCTTAAAATGTAACTCCTTGTTGTTTTGGTTTCCCTCGTGTTTTATGTGATTAGGGTTTTATGCTATGTGATTAGAGTTTTATATGTGTTTAGGGTTTTGGTAATTAATATTAATATTAATTGACATTTTAATTAATATTTATATTAATTAAATGTCAATATTTAATTATAATTTTTAATTTCCCTAACCCCTCTCCGTAACTATAAATAAGACCCTACCCCCTATAATTCTATTACACTCACTCACCTCTCTCTCTCCTATTTGTTGTGGATACCTCAGTTTTTCTCCCTTGGTGATGGTGTGGCCTCCTCTTTGGAATATCTTCTCAAATCTGAAGTATTTTTCTTAGACACTATTTGGATGGGAGATATTTCTGGAAATTCTTGTTTGTTGGAGATAAGGGTCGGACTCCCTGGGGCATGAACTACTTCTTATCCTCTCCATTAGATGTCAGTGTACTTAAGAGAGCCACGAACGTAAGGGAAGGTGTCATGACCTCTCTTCTTCACTGCTAGAACAATTTTTGAGGGCCACAGATCAAAAGGAATAGGTGTCGCAACCTCTTCTATTAACTCTTGTTACCTATGTTCAAGCTCCTGTGGATGTTTATCTTATTGCTAATGATCCAATGGGTTTTTTCCTCTTGTTGTTCCCTATGTTGGGGTGTTTATTCAGCATTGCCTTCTTTTCTGTTATGGAGGGTTTTTCTATGGAATGTTGCCATGGAGGGTTTTGGTGTTTGATATGGAGAGTTAGATGTCTTAGTTTTTTAAGATCTTGTTGTCCCTTCTTTTGAAGATATTGTTGTTCCTTTTTGTGGAGATCTTGTTGTCCCTTCTTTTGAAGATCTTTCTATCCCTTTTTGTGGAGATCTTGTTGTCTCTTCTTTTGAAGATCTTCCTATCCCTTTTTGTGGAGATCTTGTTGTCCCTTCTTTTGAAGATCTTGTCATCCCTTTTTGTGGAGATCTTGTTGTCCCTTATTTTGAAGATATTGTTGTCCCTTTTTGTGGAGATCTTGCTGTCTGTTCTTTTGAAGATCTTGTTGTCCCTTTTTGTGGAGATCTCGTTGTCCCTTCTTTTGAAGATCTTGTTGTCCCTTTTTGTGGAGATCTTTTTGTCCCTTATTTTGAAGATATTTTTGTCCCTTTTTGTGGAGATATTGTTGTCCCTTTTTGTGGAGACACTACTACATATGGGCGGATTATTCCATTCAAATTTTCCACGCTTCCACTAGTTTCATCATTTTTTTAAACAAGGTGGGATTTTTGTCGATATTGCCATGAAAGTTCATCGCAATATCCACAAAAATCTTAAATTAACATAGTTTGGATTTTTGTCGCTATAGCGACGAACTTTCGTGGCAATAGCGACAAAAATTTTTCCTATCTCATTGGTCAGTGTTAATGGCTAGTTGACTATTTTATCTATATATACGTGACTTTAAGAGACTTTGCAACACAATTACTATAGTTGCGACACTTTTCTTGGCTTTTGTTTGAGCTATTTATTTTTCCTGTCACCCACCGGTTGAACAAATCCAATTCTCGATCTACATAGCTCAGATTTTGAACTTGCAAGGTTAGTATGTTATTTTTTATTGATGTACTCATTTAACTTGTAATTTTTTTTTCAAATGTCCAATTTGCATTTAGCTTGTTTTTTCCTTGAAAATATATTATAATATGTGTAGTACCATATTTCATGTCTTTGGTTTTTGGATCTAATTAGTATATTCTATGGAAAATGGTATGTGGATTCCATAATATTCTAGGCTTAGGATCTAATTGGCAACTGGTGGTGTCAATCCATTTGGAGAGCTTCATTCTATGTACTCAGTGTGGCCTATTTTTGTTATAAACAATAACCTTCCTCCTTGGATGTCGATCAAGAGAGAGCACACAATGTTGGCAATGATTGTTCCAGGTATTTAATTATCTTTTATTTTCTTTAAAGCATGACAAAATA
>ML788721.1:389246-402011 GCA_009831015.1 Picea engelmannii
TGTGACTCTGTTGAGGTTCTTTAGGAGGGACTGTCATTTTGCAATTTTTGGCCATGTGTCCAAAATTGTTACATTTGTAACATTCCACTTCAGTGCTCAAAGATTCAAACTTGTTGTAACTTCTTCTCTGTGTTTCACTAGGTATTCTTGAATAACCCCTTTGTGTATGACTCTCAAAGTAGTTATTGCTCCTGTTGTTAGCTCTGCAATTTACAGCTTTATGTCCAAAATTATTACATGCATAACATAAACCAAAAAATATAGTTTGATACCTGGTAGTTGAAGATCTTATGAAAGGAGGTGCTCTTATGAATCCTTCTTCTTCTTAAGGCCTGTCTATCTATTGTTGATTCTGAAATCTGAATCTTCTTGGATGAGGAGTGTCCCTGTAATCTTCCTTGTATATCTTTTTATCCCCTTTGATTGTTTCTGCATAACTTTTTGGATTTGTTTCTTGATCTGTTGTTTTGGAGCTTGATCCATTTTCTGTCTGATTGTATCCAAGTCTGAACTTGTCAAGATAGGATTTTTGATTGTTGATAATGTCATCCAGAACTTTTGAGCTATTTTACATATTTTTCTTTTGAATATCCTTTCTTAGTGTGGAAATCTTTGCTTCCAGGTTTCCAATGATCCCGTCCTTTCCTTCTAGCTGTTCTTTGAGTGCTTCTTCAATTATTTTATATTCTTCTATTTGAACCTTCAATTTTTTGATCATTTGTTCTAGTTCTTCAATGTCGTTTTTATTATCTAGTTCTACTTGTAGTTTCTTGTTTTTCTTCTTTTCTCTTCTGATAACTTCTATGGAACTCATTAATTCTTCTTGGAAGTCAACTTCTGCCTCTTCAATTTCTTCTTCATATGCTTCTTCATATTCTTCTTCAGAGTCTTCTTTATCAGAGTCTTCCACTGCCATGAATAGAACTCTCCCCGTTTCACTGTCACTGACTTCATCTTCATCTGATGATGAAATGTCTTCTTTCGTGCAAATTTTTTTCTTGCAAACTTTCTTTGTAGTTCTTTTACCTTTATATGTTTGTCTTCCTTTTGAGTAACCTTCTTCATTTCTGTTTTTCTTATGAGGACATTTGTTAGAAAAATGACCAATATCATCACAATTAAAACAAAATAAAGGAAGCTTACCTCTATACTTACTGTTGGTTCCCTTATTCAATCTTTTGACAAAGTTGGCCACTTCTTCATCATCTTTTGAGACATCACTGCTGCTGCTATATTCTTCTTTTTCCTTTTTATTTTTCTTTGATCTTTTGGATGCTTTGAAGGATGCTTCTTTTACATCTAGATTTTCCTGTTCAGTTCTCATCTCATATGCTATGAAGATTCCATGCAGTTTATCCATGCTTATTGAGTTTAGATCCGATCTTTCTTCTAGTGCTGATATCTTAGGGTTGAATCTCATAGGAAGATATTTTAGTATATTTTGAACAATTACAGATTCTTCGATTTCTTCTACCAATCCTATGATTGCATTCACTGTTTCATCGACTCATAAGAAGTAGGCTGTGATATCTTCATCTTCCTTCATTTTTAGTTGTTCGAACTGACCTCTGTAAGTTTGAAGCTTTGCTGCTTTGACTTTTGAATCTCCTTCATAAATATTTATAAGCTTGTCCCAAATATCTTTAGTAGATTTACAATGTGCAACTTTGGGGAATACTGTATCACTGAGACCATTCGAAAGTTCATTTATGGCTTTGGAATTATTCTCACCGAGTTTCACTGCTTTGTCATTTGTTGGTGGAACTGTTGGTGCTTTGTATCCATCTACAATTGATTTCCAAACATGAAATCCTTGTGCCTGTATATATGTCTTCATCCTTATGCTCCAAAAAGAATACTTTTGTCCATCAAACTGTGGTATTCCATTTTTATATGAGTTGGTACTCTCCATGATCTACCTTCCAGTGGTTAAACTGATTTTTGAAGGAACCTGCTCTGATACCAATTGTTGGATTACTGAGAGGGGGGGTGAATCAGTGATAGCGTAATTATAATCCTTTTTCTTAAAATGTTATATCAATGTAGAATTATTATCCAATAATGAGCAGTGAGAAATAAACAATCACACATATACACAGTACACCAGTGTTTTACGTAGAAACCCAAATCGGGAGAAAACCACAGAATGTTTTTTCTTATATGTCTTGAAGAATTACATTCATTGGAAGCACCAACTTCCTTTGTTTTATAGTTGCAAATGGAAGGAGGCTCCAACCCCCTAGTTTCTCAGGCTACAACCTGAGGGAAGCTCCAACTCCCCAATTCTCTGGCTACAACCATAAGGAGGCTACAACCCCCAATGTTCTCCGACTACAACCAGAAGGTGGTTACAACCACCTTTTCTTGCCCCGTCCTACCACCCTGAAGTAGAAGTAGAATGATGGAACCACTATCACACTATCACTATGAGATATACCGCTATAAACCTGTACCAATAAATATGAACCATGCATCAACTAGTACCTCAACTTGTAATCAACCTGTACCATAAACAAGTGCATCAACCATGCACCAACCTGTAATCAACCTGTACCATAAACAAGTGCATCCAACCATGTACAAAGTATGTACCAATCATGTTTCAAATACTCATCAACTATGATTCATCAATATGTACCAACATCATCAACTATACACCTCATGTATGTGTGCCAACTCATCAACTATTTGTCTCAACCATGTACTCAACATGTACCACAACCAAAAGCCCTCATCAATTTCATCATCCAAATCTGATTTGTAGCTCTGTAATAGACCTGGTGTATATGATTACATTCCTGCAAACCTTCCTTAACTTTAAAAACAAGAGACTAGCATTTTCATCAAACTTTTTGTTTAGTCTCACATGCCTAGTTTTGGATTAGTCAACAACCCTAAATTGAAGAATTCATAACTTTGAACCTGTAATGTATAAAGGTATGGAAATGATAAAAAATGTTATTCAATGTGTTTTTTGCAATTCCTCCAAGTGTCACTACTTGGAACCTCTCAGAAAAGGATTTATAGCAAAAATGGCATACCTTGCTGAATTCTGTCTTATTCTAGAGAGGGACCTTGTAGAGCATGCCCTGCACAGAATATTTAATGCATTGATCTGAAAATGTTTCCAAGAATACTATAGACTATACCCTAACCAAAAAAATTGGACTCACTGAAATTGGATTTGTTATGAAGAAGTTATGAGGTTTTTACCCGAAACACCTGATTTTGACTAGTTTCAGGACTAGCCACAAACACTATTTTCCACGGAGTGTAATTCCCAAAATACAATGAACCACAAGATTAATTTTTTACCATAGATACTTCGATATGTTTTCTCACTTTCATGGCAATTTCAAGATCTGAATCATTGTAGAAAAAAAGTTATAGCGAAAATGGTGAGATGATCTGTAAATAACATACCTTAGAAAGCACCCTCAAAAGAATTTATCCTTCCTTACATTTCGGCTTTCTTTTCTTTACTTTCCTCAGAATTTAGGCTTATATATAATTTGGTTACTTCAGACACCTATATATATTCAATATTCTCAAATGTGTTTCAAATGAGAGAGCCTTGCCTCTTATTTATACTCTCCAAGTAGCTTCCTTAAAAACATCTTCTAGGTCACTTGGCCCACTTTCCTTATTTTAGGGTTGGGTCCACTTCTAATTTCTCAATTAAATTTATTATTGAAATTATTTATTTTGTATTCACTTTGAATTATAATACACTCATCACTTCACTTTATTATTTACCTTTTAAAATCTCTTAAACCACTTTGATTACTTTAACCTTTTGGGGCTTCCTTCAAGGGTTGACATCAATGACAACCAACCTTAATCAACAATTATCTCTCTAGATACACTACATTCCATTCCCCTTATGAAATCATTGTCTTCAATGCTTTTTATGAGGGTGTAAAACCATATACTGAGGTGCTTTGGATAATTGTGGACCATGATGCGGAAGTAGGACGGAGAACTAGGGTCCCATGTAGAAGTGTTAGCCACCATTTTGTAGTCCAACCGCCACTGTAAAATTAAGTTCCATGTCCAATTTCTCATGTGAAATCCACTCTAAAGATACCAGAACACAATAGGAGGATAAAAATGGTGCTCCAAATGTCTACACTAGTCATGTGGATCCAAATATGTATATCCATCCACATAGTCAAAAAAGGTCGAAGCTAATTCTAGAAGGAACAATAGCACTATATAATATGCATGTTGGACACTCGTAGTCATAATTGGATACTAATTTGGCACATTGATGTTCTCTAGATAAGGTAGAGTAGATTCATCATATAAAATATGAAACTAGTTGCCATCCTAGAAATGATAGCTATCCATATACAATTCCTCACATTCAAACTCTAAATCATACCAAGAATATCGTTCTCAATCATAGTCATCCTTGACACAAGGGTATGTATTATAAACATAATAGATGCCTTTATATGCAACACTTCTTATTTGAATATCATTGAGAACTTTTAAAATCTTGATCCCAACTTCACGTATGCCCAGGAGGGTTTGAAAGTGAAATTTTGCAAAGACTATAGTGCATGACATATTGATTGGAATCACTACATAGAATATATCAAATGAAATCTCTAAAAATATGCTATACAATGGAACTAATCTGGTAGCAATCTGAGCACCCTATGAGAATTTATGAGCTCTATAGTATCATCGTTGTTATGAAGACCCTAAAAAATGGATGATTTTAAATCGGTGATATATTCACTTCTGGAGCTTTGATTTGGACGATGTTTTTTTGAAATGGGATATTTTTGAAAGAGGAAATTAGGTATGTATTTTTTTTGGTAAAATTCATCCCCAAGTACTACATAAATTAGCAAAATCGCACAGGCATCCACGAAAGAAACCCTGAAAATTAGTAGATTTTAAAATGATGATAACTTCACTTCTCAGACTTCATTTCAGACGATTTATTTTTTTGAAATTGGTTATTTTTCCGAGATAAACTCAAATGCATAACCATTTTTTTTCAAATTCTAAACATAAATCTACATGATTTTTCCAGAGTGTTGCGACCCTCTTTTCTTTTTGAAAAGAATATGCAAAAGTAGAGAAAACAAATTGCCATTTTTTGTGGCCGAAGAAATTGCTCTGATACAAATTGTTAAGTACCAAATATTCAAGTAATATAAAATCACCACAAATATTCAAAGACAATATAGAAAACCCACACTTTATTATTATATAAAACCCTTACGGTAGGGAAACACCATACAATGGATCTTATTAAGGAAGGGATCCTCTCATGTTCACTTACCTCTTCGAGGGGGAAACCTCCTAATGCGATACACGCTCCAAATACAAAAATTCTCTTCTTTTTTTGGCTAAAGAAAGTGCTCTGATACCAATTTTTAAGTACCAAAGACTTGAATACAAAACACCACAAATATTTAAAGACAATATAGAAAAAATACTACTTTATTATTATGAAAACCCTTGAGGTAGGGAAACACCATACAATGGATTCTATTATGGAAGGGATCATCTCTTGTTCACTTTCCTCTTTGAGGGGGAAACCTCCCAATGAGCTACACATTCCAAATAAAATACTTCTTCTTCAATCCTCCATTACATTGCTTAAACCCCTTTATATAGTGCTACCAACCACCTAAGAACATTCTAGAGGAGGAACGTTCTAGAAGAAGAACCTTCTAATAAGTCTTCTTACATTTATTATGTTCACACTAATATATATAAATACCATAATGGGCCTTATTTAATAATATAGTGGACCTAGTCCACCTTTCATTGAATGACCTCCACTATTATCACTATGGACCCTTTGGCCTGTTAGTGAGTATAAATTTACAAAGTCAAAACATTTTGTTTTGTTATTGTTGAGTCTTGTAGTCATGTCTTGGTCTCTTAAAGACCATGTGTCCAGGTCCTAGAAGTTAGTGTTCCATGACAAAAACATTTGGTTCATTCACTTATGAATCGATTTTGGGTTTGATTAAATCATGTCTAATGGAATTAGAGTATCATTCCAATTCATAGGTGAAATGGTTATTCTTGTTCAAGCTCAATTTAGTTGTGTCGCATTGCTTTCCTATAGTCCTTTGTCATCATTTGAAAATGGTGAGTCATAAGTTGTTACATTATGTCTTCAAAGAGTCATGGGAGCATGATATCACATGTACTAAAGGTTTCTTAGTTTTCACAATCTAAATTGTACCTTGTAAGGAATTGTAACTAATTAGTTTAAATTCGTTGCTAAACCTCCTAACTTTTTGCAGCGACTAACTGTCAATGTCAAATCACTTCAGAAATACCTTATCTCCATAATGGTCAGAAAATCATGGGAGTGAGGTCATGGGATTCAGTGTTATCCTTTCCAATCATGGTTTTTATGGTCATGTGTTATTTCCTTTTTAAATTCATCAAGACTCTGGTTCATTGTGAAACTATAAGTTGCTACGAAACTATAATTTGCTGTGAAACTACATGTTTGTTGAGAAAGTTAAATTTGGTTCTATCTGCCGTGAAATAATAAAGCCTTGCATGATTATTGGATTCCATTGAAGCTTCATTTTCTGCTACAGATCTCTCAGGTGCTTTAACCCTATCTACCATAAAAAAATTTGCTATCTTTATCTACTGCTAAATTGTAATTTGCTGCGAAATTTCGATCCATTTTGCTGTGAAATTTCTTGCTACTAAATCCCTATTTCTTCAATAGACATTAACATTCTAGGATTCCCTAGACACTATTTAAATATTTCTACCCCATACTCCCACCATCATTACATCACTCTCCACCAACAACCATGGAACATGACAAGCAAAAGAAGAAGATATACAGGGGAGGTGAGGTGGTAAGGTTCGAACCCCAAGGTCTAAAATTACTAGATTCAAATCCCATCTTCAGATAAATTTTCAAGTAGTAGGATGCCTCACCTTCTATGAAAAACTATAGGGAGGTCACATGGAGGTAACCAAACAATTTTTCATGAATTTTGATGGAGTCAAAACAAGAGTTGGATCACTAGAAATTCAGATGAAAGATTAGACTTTGCAACAACTAAAGAAATGCCCCTGCAAGGTGAGAGGTGGTTAAAGGGAATGTATTTG
The DNA here is from genome assembly GCA_009831015.1 of Picea engelmannii. Taxonomy (NCBI): domain Eukaryota; kingdom Viridiplantae; phylum Streptophyta; class Pinopsida; order Pinales; family Pinaceae; genus Picea; species Picea engelmannii. The sequence goes on from ML788721.1 coordinate 396,360, forward strand.
GATTCTTCATACTGTAATGATTATTTTAAACCAGAATATCAGAATGAAAACCTGTCAAAAGGGGTGCCAAGGAGCCATATGTTAGAACACCATGAACAGCTGTTGTGAGTGATCCAAAGATAGTTTACTTATGAGGGGTGTTTGAACAAGGTCTACTTGTACCATATCATACTACTCATGAATTTCAGAAGTAAGAAATATCTATATCTTCCATATTATCTTTTTAGAAGTTTGGGGAAAATTGTTGACAAAGTACAAGCAAATTCTAAGCAATTTGAATCTAGACTCTTTCATTTTAGTCATATCAAACTTTTATTCCTTGAGGAGCTTAGGAAACAAAATGGAGAATGTAATTCCTTTTTGTATACATCAGTGTTTTTTGCAGAGGCCATTAGTTCTCAAACATCTAAGGGAAGTACATGATAAAGCAACTTCTAGCGATTTAAGATGAAAAAGAGGAAATGACAGGGAACACCAACCTATTGTGATTGAAACCCCTAAGACTACATCCATAATTTCTCTCAGTAAAGGATACAAAGATAAAAAAAAGGATAAAGAGCCACTACATGGTATAATGAAAGTTGTAAATATTGAAGAAACACCTGACAGTAAGAGAGGAAAATTGAAAGGAAAAATCTCATTTTCACTCCTGAGGCAACATAAATGGAAAAACCCAAGAGACCCCTTACTAGTTTAGTATCAAAGAAACTAATCCCTACAGATGATACATCTCCCTATCATGAAGATGAGGAAATTGTGGAATTCCAACCTCCACCAGGTAAAAAAGTGATTTTCAATCCAGAAGTACTTGACAAAGAAACCTTGGCAGACTTGTGACCAGATCATCAACAAGGAGGAAAATTCATGATGAAGAGACCAGATCTGAGATACTCATTCAGTGTGATGCTGAAGAAGTTGTTGAAGTTCAATATCCTTTAGAATAATATAACATGACAGTTAAGAAACTAAGGAAAAAATTAAAAGAAGCTCAGGTTGTGATTGTACAACTGAGGGAAGAAAACAAACAAGTGAAAGGGAAGAAAGCATAAAACTTGGATTTGTGGGAAGAATCTTTGGAAAACAACAAGAGAATGGTTAAGAGATTTCTTCCCTTACACGGACAAGTAAAAATCTTATACATACAAAATAGAACATTGAAGGAAAAGGATAGATTAAAGAAGGGACAAATTGTAAAGAAAAATCTTGATTTGTTGGCTCAAGTGGAAATGGAATGATTTGGAAATATTCAATAGATATCATGTTTTTATTTTTTGTGAGATTTTCTCAATTTTTGGAGATGATGTATGCATCCTGGAGAATATCCACAACACCAAAAAGTAAGAACATATATTTCACAACAACTTTACCAGTTTTGTTGTGAAACTGTTCAAACAAATATTTCACAGCAAGTTTCTTGGTTGCTGTAAAATTACACAGTCAGCCCATGTGGAAACATATTCAGCTGCCAAATATGTTGAACTCATCATGCCATCATCATGATTGAAATATAAACCATTTTTCCATTAGATATATGTAATTAAAATATGTTATGGTTGTATAAGTTAGTCAAGAAAGCAAACCCTAAATTATAAGAGTCTATGGAAAATGAGTTAATAATCAGTTGTAACTTCTATTAGAATGTGAAACCCTAAATATTTTGACCTGATTGAGTTAGATTGTAATGCAATTCTATATATTATTATGAGGAGGATTGTCAAAGGGTTTGAGAGTTGAGTAAGAAAGGAAGACCATTGGTGTTGCAACTGTGTTGGATATTAATGAAAGGTTTTACAGACATAAGTATTTGATGCATTTACTCATAGATTCTCGTGTTTAGGTATTGTAGTCATTTTTATTAGTATTTGTGTTTCTTTCTCTATTTATCATTAAATGTGTTCTTTATTCAAATGAAAAATTGTTGATGCATAATTCATTTTAATATGCTTTGTATCTATCTTATTCAAATATTCACTTTTTAGTCTGATAAGTTTATGCATGATTCATGTTAGGTGGATTCTCTGTGTGGCTTGGAGTGTTTCTTCTTTCATATGTCCATGCTTTAAATATTGTAAGACTAGTAATAGTTTACTCTCTGGCCTATGAGATTGATTGATTTTCAACCAAGTTCTCAAGACCTGGAAATGATATCCCTTCTGACTCCATGCCCAATTGTAATTTCCTCTTAACTCAGTCACCACTTTCATAAACCTTTTATCTACAGAAAATATAGCCATTGTACTGATTGAAGAACTAGTAGGAGAGAGTTGTCTCTAGATTGGAAGGAGGCTATATTCCAATATAAAAGTAGGTTTGTGGTTACCTTTGATTTTTCCTTCTACAACCAAGGAAAATTATAGAGTGATAACATTTTGGCATCATTACTCAAGAGTGAAGTTGAAATATTCTCTGGGAAAGAATGAAAAATATTTAGTCTGGATTAGACACAGAATTTGGTTCTCTAATTTACCATGGTGATTCCATTGTCAAGATTAGTTGCAAAAGGTGACCCCATTGGAAATAATGGCTCCCAAAAATATTCATACAAAGAAGAATCCAGATCCAAATCCTCTATAAGATGCTTTTGATCCTAAGAAGATTATTAAAAAAATTCAGAAGAATTGATCTAAATCACACACCATTTTCTTAGAAAGAAATTTTTCATTGCCAAAAATTGAAGTAAGAGGTCTTGAACATGTTCCTTTTGTTGTAAAATTTGAGAGATCTCTTGTCAGAACCAAATCAGAGATAGGTTTAAGTAAAATAGTGTTTAATATAAACAAGTTTAAATATTTGTTTTCTACTGCTACTATTGTAAATTCCCCAAAGGCTAGTGTCAGTTCTCCAAAGGATTTAGTTTCAAGTCAAGTTTCAACTCCAAGATAGATTCCTATCAGATTTATGGCTGCTAGGTTTTCTCCTCCTTTTCTCCCTACTCAACTACATGATTTTCCCCAAAACTATTATGAAAGAATTAAAATATACAATGTAGAAGGAGATATCACAACACAACAACATTTAGACGTATTTAATTGTTGGCATGTTTTACATGAAGAGTGTTCTTGTCATTTATGGCAAGAACAACAATGACGATGGAAAACAGGAACAGTATAAGATCAGGAGGAGAAGCGAGAAACATGCAGAGATCAGAAGTTCATGAAAGAGGGAAACAATGACCGTAGCATCACAGCACAGAGGACTAACAACCATCTAATCGAAACAAGGTGCAAGACACTTAAGGCTTTGTGCACACAAGAGAGAGAAATTACCAAAGTTCCGAAGTACCGAAGTAGTATGGGACCGTCCATCGTCAAGGAGGATAGGTGGCGTAAGATCCACAACTATGGAAGTTCGTGGATCAAAAGGAGGTGAAATAGATGAAGTAAATTTCAACCGCCAAATCCAGAGGGATACGTGGCAACAGATCGTGAGCTCTGAAGAAATCTCACTTCAAGAATTTCCAGTTGAGAATTGAAATTCATGAAGCCCGGAGAGACAAAGAGATGAAGTAAATATTCATCGTTCAATCATATGAAATAGATCTCAGTCGTTAGATTGTCCGAAAAAGATCTCAAGCATCGGATCATCCAAAGTGAATCTGGGTCATTTGATCCAAAAAAGATGTGGTGTAAACCTGTGGACTTCAGGTAAAGACCCGAAGTAAGCCTCATCCGCCTAATTCAAGAGGAAATGTGGAAGGAATCCGCTTACTTTGAGGGGAAGTGAAGTTTGATACTTGAGATTTCAGAAGTTCAGAGACCCGAAGGAGATCTCGATCATTGATCGAGAAAGGGGCCGCATAACTGTTGATCTGGTTGAAAGGTCATATTCCTGAAGTAGGGTTAGAGTTTTTGATTAAGAAGGAAATGTTTCCACAGATCATTAACTTTGGAATATTGGTGTACGAAGGAAAGCAAGGTTTGAGATTTGAAACTCCCGGAGCCCGGATCATGAAGTAAATCACATTCGTTGATTTAGGAAGGCTATATCTAATCCACAGACTTGAGAGGATAGATTTGAACCATCCATTCAGGAGCACCATCACGATCATGAGATCGACAGTCCCATCGTATTGTGGGGATTGAATGTGTGTGAACATTAAAAAGTTAAGGGCGGGCTGCAATTGAAACCACAGTTTTGGAGACAGGACACGTGGAGGCTCGAGGTAAATTGCGGGGTGAAACATAGTTTGATCTCAAACCACATTTGGTCGTTCTCGCAATCACATCATCACATGAGAGCATCACCCAAGGTCACATCACTGGAAGATCGAGGAAGGAGATAGCGTTGCTAGGCTCCACATCAAAGGTTACACATTACAAAGTCAAAAATCATCTGCGTGTATAATCCAACGACATTGATCAAATCGAATATGATGGAAGGGTTGTTGTTTCATCTCGTGATTTCTTGATCAATTATGATTCAATTACACTAACTGAATCATTTTTATTGAGTGGTCGAATCATTGTTCTTGAATGTTGGAATCATGATTCATGATCGTTTTTTAGATTCCCAACATTAGCGTTGGAGATGTGGAGTGTAACAGATGATGAGAGCAGGAATAAAAGAAAAATGTCGTGATAGAGAGAGGATGGTGTTTCTCTATAAAATAAGTTGAACTATATGTGATCAAGAAGATAGTAGGAATAGAGCGTGAAATATGCAGAGATGAAGAACATAAGATGGACATAGCATAAATGGTGAAAACAACAGACTGTATGAGAACTTAAGCGCAATAAGATGTGAGAAGGAACACACTTACGGAGGTAGAGCATAGCACTGTAGCAGAACAATGATGAGATGGGTAAGTCATTGATAAATACTGTATCACTGTAATAAATTTCCAAAAGAAAAGATTGATATCTCAGGGTGGTAGGGTTGTTTTTAAGAACCAAACATCAATATAGCATAGAAAAACTTCAGGAAAAGTACTCAACGCCTTGAAAAAGAGATAATTTCAGATAATAAGCCTCTTCGAGGGGGAAACCTCCTTTTACCCCACTTAAATGTTCAAGTAAAATATGATTCAAAATGAAAATTTCTCCTTGGTATATATAGGAGACTAGGAGGTATAATTACAACTAATGGCCTAAGGATGACATAAATAAAATAACATTACTAATCTAATATGCCCCAATTAAGGGTTAATGAGCCAACATTACTAATCTAATATGCCCCAATTAAGGGTTAATGAGCCAATATTAGGGCTTACATGCCCCTCCCCTTGAGACAAGTGTTGTCCGCAACGCTTGAGTAACTCTGGATGCTTCTGTATAAAAGACTCATCTTCCCAAGTGGAATCTTCAGCCGGTAGTTTCCTCCATTTAATGAGATACTATGAAATGGATCTATTCCTTAGTTGGTGAATTCTTGTGTCAGTGATGGCTTCAAGCTCCAATATGATTTTTCCTTCCTTTTCAAGTTCTGGCAATATAGTTTGAACTGGGATCTTGTCGCCTATAACCTTCTTTAAACATGAAACATGGAAAACTAGGTGTACTCGTGAAGACGCAGACAACTCCAATTTGTATGCCATAGTACCAATCTTTTGCAATACCTTATAAGGGCCATAGTAATTTGGTGATAATTTATTATCCTTCTTGGCTTGCTTGAGGGACATCTGTTTGTATGGTTGTAGTCTTAAAAATACCCAAT
>ML788721.1:402111-440827 GCA_009831015.1 Picea engelmannii
TCTACTTTTAATATTGAAAGTGAAATTTCTAAACTAAAAGATTCAATCCCTTTTAATGAACTTATAAAGAATACTGAATATAGAGGTTAGATTATGAAAATGTTGAAAACAAGAGAGACATATGACACTATAAATCTTCATGATGATCATGCCACTTTCGTTTTTGGTACTCAGGTTGAGCAAGACAGTGATAAGGATGAAGTACCTCCTGTTCACATCAATCTCATTTTTCATGATATGACCCTGCATAATGCAATGTTAGATTCAGGGGCATCCCACAATTTGATGTCAAAGTTGGTTATGGAAAATATTAGGTTAGACATCACAAGGCCATATAAATATTTGTTTACATTTGATTCAAGGAAGGTTAAATGATTGTGGTTGATTAAATATCTTGTTGTTACCTTAACTCAGATCCCATCTAAACGTTTTGTTATGGATGTGGTGGTTGTTGACATTCCACCTAAATTTGGGATGCTATTATCTAGGTCTTGGGTATAAATATTAAAAGGTACCTTGTAGATGGACATGTCATATGCAACAATTATAGTGTTTGGGAAACACAGGAGATTGCACAAAAAAACATAGTTGGGATACATGGTAAGCATCCTAGATAGACCTAATAATCAACCTATTTATGTTGTTGACACTCATATTGGGTCTTCTATTTTTTAAAATGATCTATGTTTTGAAGAGGAGGATAAGAATGAACCTAAAATTCCAGGAAAGAAAGGTGAACAGCTGCAGGAAGACTCAGTTTAGATCAAACAGATGATGAGGATGATGGGTCATGGCACATGGATTTTGATGGAGTTGTCAATAAAGAAGGAGTTGGGGAAGGTGTTTTGATTGTTCCTCCAAAGGGTGCTTCAAAACTTATTTCTTTTAAACTGGATTTTGACTGTACAAACAACATAGTTGAATATGAGGCTTTAATTTTGGGTCTAAATACTTTGAAAGACTCGAGGGATAAGAGAATATCTATGCATGGTGATTTTGAGCTAGTAATTAATCAGGTTAAGGGAATTTATTAGACCAAGCACCCAATAATGAGGGCATACAAGAATGTAGCGATGGATTTATTGGAAGGATTCATAGAGTATGGTGTATCACTGTTACCAAGGGGACATAATATAATTGTTGATGCTTTAGCTACCTCAGCAAATGTTTTCAAAATTCCAATTCATCCAAATAAGAAGTATGATATTGAGGTCAAACATAGGCCATTGGTCCCTGACAATATCAAATATTGGCAGGTATTTTAATATGATAAGCAAGTTATTAGGTTCCTTAAAATGTCAGATGAATTTCAAAACACACATATTGATGAAAAATATATGTTTCTTGAAGAGGAAAATGTAGGTTTGACTCAAGTTCGCAGGGCTATTGAAATGTTATAACTGGAAAGGAGATAATTCAACTGAAAAATAATTGCATCCCAAAAGGTTTGGTTCCTCTTAAGAATATTTTTTATAATAATGATGTAGAAAAGAACACAAAGGTGACTCCTAATGAAAGTGAAGCAAAAGACTGCAACATTGGAATGGGAAGTGAACCAAAATTTATCAAATTGTCTAAATCTTTAACCCATGAAAACAAAGAAAGTTATCTTAAATTGATGAAGGAATGTTCTGATGTGTTTTCATGGAGTTATGAGGACTTGAAAGTATATGATACAAGCATCATCCAACATACAATCCCAATCAAATAAGATCAAAATCTCTTCAAAAAAAAGCTAAGAAGAATAAATCCATTGCTCTTGCCTTTAATTGAGAAAGAAGTGAAAAGATTGTTTTATTCCAAGGTGTCTTTGAAATACAACTATCCTCTCCCAAAGATGGATTATATCTTGTAGGACGTTGTGGGACCACAAAAAATGTCAATTTTGGATGGTTATTCAAGGTTTAATCATATTATGGTGCATCCAAATGATCAAGAGAAGCCAACTTTTACCACACCTTGGGGAACATTCATGTATGCAAAGATTCCATTTGGGTTGATGAATGTAGGAGTAAAATTTCAACGAGCTATGGATCTAGCATTTGCAGAAGAAAAGGATAAGTTCATTGTTATATATTTGGATGATGTTATAGTTTTTCCAACTCTGATGATGAGAATTTCAAACATTTGAAACCGGTTTTTCAAAAGTGTATGAAGTTTGGTATTTCCTTGAATCCAAAGAAGTCAAATCTTGCAATGCAATAAGGGAAACTACTATGCCATGTGATATCAAAATAGGGAATCAAAATATATCCAAGAAGAGTAGCAACAATTGATAAAATAGACAATCCCATAAATAAAAAGGAAGTACAATATTTTCTTGGAAGGGTGAATTTCCTAAGAAGGTTTATACAAAACTTTGTTAAAAATGTTAATTTTATTACCCATATGTTGAGAAAATATAATCAGGTTAAATGGATAGTTGAAGCAAAAGGGTCATTTGATGACATAAAGAGAGAACTAGTTGAAGCACCAGTATTAGTTAGCCCAGACTATTCAAAATATTTTACGATATTCTCCTTTGCCTCAGAACATACTATTGCAGGAGTGTTGTTGCAAAAAAATGATCATAATTTGGAACAACCTATTTCCTTTTATAGAAAAGTATTGAGGGATTCAACATTGAACTATAAGATCATGGAAAAGTAGGTCTATGCACTGGTGAAGGCATTGGAGGAGCTCGGGGTTTATGTATTTCATTCTCATGTTATTTCTTGTGTTCCTAATAGTGCAATCAAAGACATTTTAACTAAGCTAGATCTTGAAGGCCGAAGAGGGAAATGCATTCCAGTTCTGTTGGAGTATGATCGAGAGATAAGGCCAACAAAGTTGGTCAAAGGTCAAGGATTGAAAAAATTGATGGCTCAGTCAAATTTTGATCTCTTGGGAATCAATTTCATTGTAAAGCTTTCAGACAACATCGATGTAAAAAAAACACTTCAGGTATCTCAAAACAAAAATTTCATCTCCATGGTATAGTGATATAATTCATATTTTTCATAATTTACAAGCCCCACCAAGGTTGAACAAGACCAAGGTGAGATTTTTAAAATTGAAAGAAACAAAATTTTGTATCATAGATGGTTTTTTGTATTAGAAAGATCTAGGAGGAGTTTTATTAAATTGTTTATTGGAAGATGAAGCACAATAGACTATGAAATAATTTCATCAGGGTGATTGTGGAGGACATCACTGCTGGAACACTACTGTGAACAAGATTATTAGAGCATGATTCTATTAGACAACAATATTTTCATATGTGTATAAAGGAGTGACATCTTGTCATGAACGTAAAAATTTTTAAGGAAAGAGGAAGTTGTTGCCATTTCCTTTAAAGCCTATTTCAGTAGAGGCACCCTTCCAACAGTGGGGCCTTGACTTCATTGGTGAGATCCATCCAACATCTTCAGGTCAACATAAATGGATATTGATTGTTATTGTCTATTTTACCAAATGGATTGAGTTTGTACCAACTAGACAAGAAACTGATGTTGTAATAACTCATTTTTTAGAAAATAACATTTTTTCCAGGTTTGGTTGTCCTAGGAGAATGATGAGTGATAATGCAACACATTTCAAATCAAAGAGAATGATCAAGTTTTGTGAATATTATTACATCATTCTCATTAATTCTACATGATATTACCCTCATGGTCATGGATTTTATGAGTCATCAAACAAAAGTTTAATAAGGATCATAAAGAAATTACTACAAGAGAACAAAAAGGCTTGGCATAAAAAGTTCATATTTTCATTGTGGGAAGACATAATCAGCCTCAAAAAGTCAAATGGAATTTCACCGTTCTAGTTAGTATATGGTACATAAGTGATTTTCCCTACTTCTTTGGGACTTCCAGTCATGAATTTGTTGTGTGAACAAGAAGCAGAGCCTAGTGACATTCAAAGGAGGATCAACTAGTTTATTCATGTTCAACAAATGAGAGAGGATATGTATAATAATACTCGACTCTTTTAGGAAAAGATGGAGAAAGTCTTCGATAAGAGAACCAAAGTTGTTGATTTCCAGATTAATGATTTAGTGTTGAAGTGGGATGCTCGAAATGAGGAAAAGGGAAAACATGGGAAGTTCTCTCATCTCTACAAGGGACCCTATAAGATTGTTGCTTATCATGGAAACAATGACTACACTTTAGAGGATCTTGATGGAGAAATTCTTGATAGAGGTCCAGTACATGGGAGGTTCTTAAAACATTATCTGTTAAGGTCCTAACCCACACATAGGTAGACCAATGTATTTGGATGTAATAAAGGTCAATATTAATAAGGCCTTTCAATAAAATAGAATAAGGCGGATGTAAGAAGGCCTAATAAAAGCTTCTTCTTCTAGAAGGATCTTCCTCTAGATGCTTCTCTAAATAGACATATTTAGTATAAATAAGGGTTGAGGGTATGAAAACCCTAGCTTGGAGATTATTGTAACAGAGCGCTGCTCTATTGGAGGTTTCCCCCTCGAAGAGGCCTATGAACATTGCTTTCTGAATCAAAGTGTTATTTATATTGTTGTTCTTATATCATTTATGTGTTATTGTGGAGACTATGCTGGATATTTTACTGTTATTCTGCCATTTCTAGCATTTATTTATGTTCTGCATATTTTGTATATCTGGTATCTTGCAAGTGGTATCAGAGCACTTTCCTTGGCAAAAATTGTGGGTATTTTTTTTCAGGGTAGAGACGTATTCCGGCATCTTTAAGCCATAGAGATCTGTTGTTACGCGCATAAACCCGTGGTTGAAGGATTCATACACGCAGGAAGTTCTTAAGTGCACATCTATTGGCCACCCTTGTAACCCATGTTGGTACCCCTTCGAGTGGTAGCGTATCAGACAACACCTATGTATGGATCGGCCTAGATTTCCTGAATCCCTCTTTAGATAAACCTATCAGCCGTCGGACTGCTATAGTGTCACCGAGAACAACACTCGGGAAGATACTCTCTAGTACCTGGGTAGTCGGGTAGTATAGTTAAGGGTACGGTCTATCCTCCTTAGTTAGTGCCCTGAGATATTGGACCGAGTACTACTATTGGACCCCGCACGTATATCAGAGAGCTATAGCATAGGGAAAACCTTGTTTGTAAAACCTTTGAATACCTAACCCTTTGGGAACATAAACATAAACATAAACAAATTAAAATAGCGAGATCTATTGCCACGCATCTGTGTTCAGGTTGCCAAGTAAATACACATTTCTTTCTGGTTAAGAATTTGGGGATTTCAACACTGCAACATTCTTCAGACCAAAGTATAACCTTGGAGCTGTAAAAAAAATAAAAAATTGAGACCTATTCCATTAGATTCATCTCTTCCTCCTTATCACATTCATCCATATCATTTTTCTGCAAAAATTTCTGACCCCGCCCGCTCCCTTTTCAAATCACCCATCCTCATGGCCCATACCCGTAGCCAAGAACTGGAGTCTCACTTCAATACCTTGCAATCTAGTTTCCTCGAGACCCAACAAGAAGTACAACAACTCAGTGCTACTATTGCCTCCCATGATACATTCATCAATGCCACCATACATGCATCTGTAAATGTAGCCATGTAGTCCGCAATGGTGGAAGTCAAACACAAACTGACAACCCAGCTTGAATCTGTCTTTGCATCATTCTGCACCAAACTCAAGATCCCTACCGATGACTCTTTTCCTGATGCACATACAAAGACTGAAGGTGAAAATTATTCCCATTCCTTTCAGCCCCATGACTTTCAATGGGACATACGCCTTCCGCGGGTGGATGTAACAAAATTTGATGCCTCAGACCCCACTGGTTGGGTCACCCAAATGGAACATTATTTCTCTCTCTACAAAATTACAAATGACTTGGCCAAACTCCAGTATGGTGTTCTCCATCTAGATCAAGAACGCTGGCAATGGTGGCAATGGAGAAAAACTTCCCGTCAAGGGTATATTGCTTGGACCCAATTTTTTACTGAGATTTATGAACGATTTGACACTGACACCAACCATTAGGGCCGTTTGACAAAATTGAAGCAATCAAGCATAGTAGAAGACTTTATAGCTGCATTTGAGCGCATGGCTTTTCAAACAGAGGGCATGATTGATGCTTTCTTTCGAGAGTGTTTTATTAGTGGCCTCAAGGAGGAGATTCGGGCCCATGTCCTCATGGCTCGACCTACAACTTGGGTGGAGGCTACTAAAAAATCTAAATAAGCACAACAAATTGTTTCCCCTCAAAACCATAAGCCTTCCTTTATCCCTCGGCCTAAAATAGTAAACCCCACTACTCCCTCCACCCCATTAAAGATCCACAAATTGACCAGGGCTGAAATGGACGAATGCCAACTCAAAGGCCTCTATTATAATTGTGATGACAAATATTTCCCAGGCCACAAATGTAAGGAACAAAATATTTTTATGTCCATCTCTGAGGATGTTCCAAAAGAGGATGATGACACTCCCTTTGTGCCCGAGTCACCAAAAATCACTGACATAAACCCTCCCTCTGACCCTCCCGAAGTGGAACCAATCATTTCCCTCAATGCTCTCACCGGATTCTCGGCCCCCCAAACCCTCAAGTTAATTTGTTACATCAAGCACCGAAAGTTCATCATTCTAGTTGATAGTGGCAACACCCACAATTTTATTCATCGTCACATTGCCCAAGAAACCCATTGCTACAACCATGCTATCAACAATTTCCAAATCATGATTGCCAATGGTGGTTTTATGAAATGTGGCGGGCACTGTGAAAATGTGTGTCTCCAAATCGGTGACTACCACCTAAAATCCCATATGTTTGCTATTGAGATGGGTGGTTGCAACATTGTGTTGGGTGCAGACTGGCTAAGAACTTTGGGTCCCATTCTCATGGATTTTTAGAACTTAACCATGCAATTCGACCAAGGAGGCCACCAATATAAATTCCAAGGCATCACTGCTAGTTCACTTGAGGTCATCAGTTCTCATCACATGGAAAAACTACTCAAAAAAAGTCATTCTGGTGTCATTGCCCAACTCCACACCATAAAAGCCACAGAGATACCCCCAGTACCCCAAGACCTCCAAGCCCTCCTTTCTAAACATCAAATGGTATTTTACACTCCCCAATGACTCCCTCCTTCCCACAATGTTCATGATCATTCCATTCCCCTTGTCCCAGGAAGCCTTCCCCCCAATATCCGTCCATATCGCCACCCCTTTGCACAAAAAAATGAAATTGAAAAAATGGTCCAGGAACTCCTTACTGTCGGCATCGTCCGTCCTAGTACGAGCCCTTACTCGTCTTCAGTTGTCATGGTACTGAAGAAAGAAGGTTCTTGGAGAATGTGTCCTGACTTCCGTGCTCTCAACAAACTGACCATCAAAGACAAATTTCCCATTCTTGTCATTGATGACCTCCTGGATGAATTGAGTGGCGCCCAATTATTTACCAAACTTGATCTTCGCTTGGGCTATCACCAGATACGTATGAAAGAGGCTGACATTCCCAAGACCGCCTTTCACACTCATGAGGGCCACTATGAGTTTTTGGTCATGCCCTTTAGTTTGTGTAACGCCCCTTCCACCTTCCAGAGCCTCATGAACCATGTCTTCCACCCTTTTCTCCATCATTTTGTCTTAGTTTTCTTTGATGATATCCTCATCTATAGAAAAACCTGGATAGACCATCTTACTCATGTGGATCAAGTTCTATGCCTACTCTCTTAGCACCAACTTTTCCTAAAACTGTCCAAATTTTCTTTTGGTGCCTCAGGATTAGAATACTTGGGTCATCTGGTGGGAAAGGATGGCGTCAGGGTGGACCCGAAAAAGATTGAAGCTATGCAAGACTGGCCGCACCCAAAGACTCTCAAAATCTTGAATGGATTTTTTGGCCTCACAGGGTATTATCGCAAGTTCTTTAAGAACTACGGAAAGATTGCAGCACCTCTCACGGCTCTCCTAAAAAAGAACTCTTTCACTTGGACTCCAACAACTGCTTAAGATTTTCAAACCTTGAAGACGGCCATGTGCACCACTCCGTCTCTGGCCCTTCCCGACTTCACAAAGACCTTTGTGTTGGAATGTGACACCTCAGGGAAAGGAATCGACGTTGTCCTTATGCAAGAGGGCCGACATTTAGCCTTCACTAGCAAGCAACTGTCTGAAAGGAATCTGGGAAAACCCATTTATGAAAAAGAAATGTTGGCGATTCTACATGCCATTGAATTATGGTGTCCTTATCTCTTGGGGAAACTATTCCAAACTAAGATCGACCATCAAAGCCTCAAGTACTTTCTGGAACAACGCATTTCCTCCCAGGAGAAACAAAAATGGGTAACTAAGCTCTTTGGATATGATTATGAGATCATTTACAAGAAGGGAAAAGACAATGTCGTGGTGGATGCACTGTCCTGGAAATATGAAGATGAAGGATCCTTTTTTTCTCTTTCCTTCATTGTACCCGATTGGCTCCAAGCTGTGCGCCAGGAATGGATTCAAGATCCCAAAATTTCACATCTGATCCAGCAACTGCAGAACAAGGCTCAGGCTCCCCCAGGGTACTCCTGTCTCCAGGATGAGCTTTGATACAAAGGATGCTTGTATTTAAGTAAACAATCCAAGCTCAAATCCACGGTACTTTCTGAGCTTCATGCTACACCCACAGTGGGGCACTCAGGGTTCACCAAAACATATGACCGAGTCAAACGTTCTTTTTTCTAGGATGGTATGAAATAGGACATCCATAATTTTGTTGCTGAATGTGAGGTGTGTCAACGCAACAAGGGAGAAACAATCAAATCTCCAGGCACCCTCCAACTGCTTCTGATTCCCCCTGCTATTTGGAAGGATATCTCTATGGAATTTATTACAGGCTTACCCAAATCGGGGAATAAATCTATCATAATAGTGATGGTGGATCGCCTTTCCAAGTATGCTCATTTTTGTGCTCTTCCCCACCCATTTACTACATCCACGGTGGCTCAACTTTTCATGGACCAGGTCTTCAAGCTTCATGCCATGCCAAACTCTATTGTTTCTGATCGAAACCCAACTTTCACAAGCAATTTTTGGCAATAACTATTTAAGCTACAAGGCACGCAATTGCATCTTAGCTCAACTTATCATCTCCAGACAGATGGTCAAATGGAAGTTGTCAACAAGTGTTTGGAAACATATATGAGGTGCTTTGCCTCTAAAAAACAACACTACTGGGCTCAATGGTTACCCCTCGCCGAATGGTGGTACAACACTACATACCATACAACCACTCGCATGACTCCTTTTGAAGCAGTATATGGATAGAATCCACCTTCAGTTCTCTCATACTTACCAGGTACCTCGAAGGTCCAGGCGGTTGAAAAAACACTTACAGTCTGAGAGGATATCCTTCATCCCTTAAAGAGAACTTGGTCATGGCACATAATAGAATGAAGCAACAAGCAGATCA
Organism: Picea engelmannii; assembly: GCA_009831015.1. Lineage (NCBI taxonomy): Eukaryota > Viridiplantae > Streptophyta > Pinopsida > Pinales > Pinaceae > Picea > Picea engelmannii. The sequence goes on from ML788721.1 coordinate 411,530, forward strand.
AGGTCACTCCAAACATCAATTTGCAGAAGGGGATCAGGTGTTTCTGCGATTGCAACCATATAAGCAAACTTCCCTCAAGGCCGAGCAGTGTCAGAAGCTAGCGCCCAAATTTTATGGCCCTTACACAGTTCTCAAGCGTGTGGGACAAGTCGCATATCAGTTATATCTACCCAGTCAGTCGAAGCTACATCTTGTTTTTCATGTTTCATGCTTGAAGAAGGTGATTGGAACCAGGTGCCAAATTCAAACCAACCTTCCAGAGTTAGCTGAAGAAGGATCCATTTGGCTACAACCAGAAGCATTTTTGGACCAGCGTGAGCGTCACCTACGTCAGAGAACCATCAAGGAAGTGCTAGTACAATGGTAAGATATGACTCCAGCAGATGCCACTTGGGAACCAACTACCATTCCACAACAGTTTCCACATCTCAAGCCTTGAGGACAAGGCTGTTTTTAAGGGGGCGGACATGTTAAGGTCCTAACCCGCACATAGGTAGATCAATGTATTTGGATGTAATAAAGGTCAATATTAATAAGGCCTTTCAATAAACTAGAATAAGGCGGATGTAAGAAGACCTAATAGAATCTTTCACTTCTAGAAGGATCTTCCTCTAGATGCTTCTCTTAATAAACATATTTAGTATAAATAAGGGTCGAGGGCATGAAAACCCTAGCTTGGAGATTATTGTAACAGAGCACTGCTCTATTGGAGGTTTCCCCCTTGAAGAGGCCTGTGAACATTTCTTTCTGAATCAAAGTGTTATTTCTATTGTTGGTCTTATATCATTTATGTGTTATTGTGGAGACTATGCTGGATATTTTACTGTTATTCTTCCATTTCTAGCATTTTATTTCTATTCTTCATATTTTGTATATCTGGTATCTTGCATTATCTAACTTGAAATCAACTTGATCCAATCATTTCATTGTAAATATTCATTTTATTGTCAAAATTTGCAAGTGTGGATGACACTCTGAAGTGTTTGAAGTCCTAGGTGAAGGCCCTAAGTTTCAGAAGGGTGATTGTCAATACAATTTCAATTCATCTTGTATGTAAATAAGTCTGAACAGTTCAAGTATCTGTGAGTTTTTGTATATTTTTCAGTCTCAGAATAAGCCAAATGGATAAGGCATTGGTATTTTGGTTCTTTTCTACCTCACATGGAGGATAGCATCCCCATTGGAGCCCATGTTAGTGAGTATAAATTTACAAAGTCAAAACATTTTTTTGTTGTTGTTGAGTCTTGTAGCCATGTCCTGGTCTCTTAAAGACCAAGTGTCCAGATCCTAGAAGTTAGTGTTCCATAAAAATGTTTTTGGGTTCATTCACTTATGAATCAAATTTTGGTTTGATTAAGCCATGTATAATGGAATTAAAGTATCATTCCAAGTCATAGGTGAAGTTGTTAGTATTGCTCAAGGTCAAGTCAGATGTGTCACATTTCTATCCTATAGTCCTTTGTCATCATTTGAAAAGGGTGAGTCTTAAGTTGTTACATTATGTCTTAAAATATTTATGGGAGCATGATATCACATGTACTAAATGTTTCTTAGGTTTCACAATCCAAATTTCACCTTGTAAGGACTTGTAACCAATTAGTTTAAATTCATTGCTAAACCCCCTAGATTTTTTCAACGACTAACTGTCAATGTCAAATCACTTCAGAAATACCCTATCTCCATAATGGTCAAGAAATCATGGGAGTGATTTCATGGGATTCAATGTTTTCCTTGACAATCAGGATTTTTATGGTCATGTGTTATTTCCTTTTTAAAATCATCAAAGCTCTGGTTTGTTGTAAAATTGTAAGTTGCTACAAAACTATAAGTTGTTGTGAAATTATAATTTGTTGTGAAATTTCAAGTTGTTGTGAAACTACCTGTTTGATACAAAAGTTAAATTTGGTTTGATCTGTTGCAAAATAATAATTCCTTACATGATTATTGGACACCATTGAAGATTCATTTTCTACTACATATCTCTCGGGTGATTTAACACTATCTGCCATAAAACAATTCCCTATCTTTATCTACTGCTAAATCGCAATTTGTTTCGAAGCTTCCATCCAGTCTGTTGCAAAATTCCTTGATGCTAAATCCTTGTCTCTTGAATAAACCATAATGTTATAGGATTCCCTCCACACTATTTAAATCTTTCTACCCCCTACACCCATCATCATTACATCAGTCTCCACCAACAACCATGGAACATGACAAGGATGACAAGCAAAAGAAGAATATATACAAGGGAGGTGAGGTGGTAAGGTTCAAACCGTAGGGTTTAAAATTACTGGATTCAAAACCCATCTTCAGATAACTTTTCAAGCAGTAGGATTCCTCACCTTCTATGAAAATATGTAGGGAGGTCAGAGGGAGGTAACCAAACAATTTGCCATGAATTTTGATGGATTCAAAACAAGAGTTGGATCACTGGAAATTCAGGTCATAGAGAAGACAGTTGCAACAACTACATAAATTCCCCTGCAAGGTGAGAGTTGGTTCAAGGCGATGTCTATAGATTCTTCATACTATAATGATTATTTTAAACCATAATATAAAAATGAAAACCTGTCAAAAGGGGTGCCAAGGAGCCATATATGTTAGAACACCATGACCAAATTTTGTGAGTGATCCAAAGATATTTCACTTGTGAGGGGAGTTTTAACAAGGTCTACATGTACCATATCAGAATACTCATGCATTTTGCAAGTAAGAAATCTATAAATATTCCATATTATATTTGTACAATTTTGGAGAAAATGGATGACAAAGTAAAAGAAAAGTCTAATCAAGTTGAATCTAGTCTCTTTCATTTCAGTGCTATCAAAATTTTAGTCCTTGAGGAGATTAGGAAAAAAAAATGGAGAATGGAATTCATTTTTTTCTACATCAGGGTTTTGTGCAAAATCCATTAGTTCTCCACCATCTAAGGGAAGTACCCCTTCCACAAATGATAAAGCAGTTTCTAGCAGTTTAAAAAGAAAAAGAGGAAATGACAAAGAACAACAACCTATTGTGATTGAAACCCCTGAGACTACATCCATAATTTCTCTCAGTAAAGGATCCAAGGAGAAGAAAAATGGTAAATAGACACTAAATGGTATAATTACAGTTGTAAACATTGAAGAAACCCCTCACAAAAAGAGAGGAAAACTGAAAGGAAAAGAACTTATTTTCACTCCCGAGGCAACAAAAATGGAAAAACCCAGGAGACCCCTTACCAGGTCAGCATCAAATAAACTAATCCCTACAGATGAGACATATCCATGTCATGAAGTTGAGTAAGTTGTGGAATTCCAACCTCCACGAGGTAAAAAAGTGATGTTCAGTCCAAAAGAACTTGACAAATAAAAACTTGGCAGACCAATGACTAGATCATCAATAAGGAGGAAAATTCAAGATGAAGAGACCATATCTGAGATGCATGTTCAGGGTGTTGCTGAAAAAGTTGTTGAAGTTCAATATACCTCAAAAGAAGATAAAATGGAAGCTAAGAAATGAAGGAAACATTTAAAATAAAATCAGGATGTGATTGTACAATTGAGGGAAGAAAAAAGAAAAATGAAAAGGAAGATAGCAAAACACTTGGATTTGTGTGAAGAATCTTTGGAAAACAACAAGACAATGGTTAAGATATTTATGCCCTTACACAAACTAGTAAAACTCTTATATAGACTAAACAAAACATTGAAGGAAAGGTACATATTAAAGAAGGGACAAATTGCATAGAAAAATCTTTAATTGTTGACTCAAGTGGCAATGGAATGATTTGGAAATATTCAATAGATATCATGTTTTTGTTTTTTGTGAGGTTTTCTCAAGTTTTGGAGATGATGTATGAATCCTGGAGCATCTCTGCAACACCAGAAAGTAGAAAAAAAGATTTTGCAACAACTTTACTAATTTTGTTGCAAAATTGTTGAAATAGAGATTTCGCAGCAAGTTTCCTGGTTGCTGGGAAATCACACAGTCAACCCATGTGGAAGCATATTCCTCTTTTATATGTGATGTGTTTGTGATGTCATCATCAATATTGAAAGATAAATCATTTTTCCATTAGAGATATGTAATTAAAATATGTTATGGTTGTATAAGTTAGTCAAGAGAGAACACCCTAAATTATAGGAGTCTATGGAAAATTAGTTAATAATTAGTTGTAATTAGTTGTAACTCCTTTTAGAATGTGAAACCCTAAATATTTCAACCTTATTGAGTTACATTGTAATGCAATTATATATATTATTATGAGGATTGTAAAAGGGTTCGAGAGTTGAGTAAGAAAGGAAGACCATTGGTGTTGTAATTGTGTTGGATATTAATGAAAGGTTTTATAGACATAAGTACTATTTGAGCCATTTACTCAGAGATTCCTATGTTCAACTATTGTAATCAGTTTTCTTAGTATTTTTTTTCTTTCTCTATTTATCATTAAATGTGTTCTTCTTTATTCGAATGAGAAATTGTTGATGTAGAATTCATTTTAATATGCTCATTATCTATCTTATTCAGATATTCACTTTTCAGTCTGATAAGTTTATGCAGGATTCATCTTAATTGGATGCTCTGTGTGGTTTTGAGTGTTTATTCTTTCATCTGTCCATGATTTAAAAATTGTAAGTCTAGCAATAGTTGACTATATGGCCTCTGATATTGATTTCTTTTCAACCACGTTTTGAAGACCTAGAAATGATATCCCTTGTGACTCTTTTCCCAATGGTAATTTCGTCTTAACTCTATCACCACTTTCACAATCCTTTTATCTACAAAAAATATAGCCACTCTACTGATTGAAGAACTAGTAGGAGAGATCCGTCTCTGGATTGGAAGGAGCCTAGATTCCAATGTGAAAGTAAGTTTGTGGTTACCTGTGAATTTTCCTTCTACAACCAAGTAAATTTATAGAGTGATAACATGGACCCTCCATTACCTCTCTAGCTACACTACATAAATGCATTAGTGAGATGTTCATATCTACCCACTTTATTTGATTGGAAGGAAGAAGATCCAAATCCCCTTCTTTCATGGAATTTTTCCAATACAAATTTCCTTTAGCTCTTACATATGCTAGAGGATCAGAGGACATAGCTATGTACCAATGCATGGGAATTACTAGTTCTATGGCTATGAGAACATCTAGAGCTCCCTCAAATTTTCATCTCATCCTTATAGGATCATCAAGGTCACCCACAAGATCATCGGCTGGCGACATGATGGACTTTTCCCATTTGGGTATTGGTTCTAGATTGACACATGAATTCACATGTACATCTGAATTGGATTTATAAATCATATTTGGAATCTAATTTGAGTGGAAGGATGCATCATCTATTAAATCTTATTTAGGAGGAAGATGAGAAGATTGTTCTTTCAGTGGCTTTTTCTATGGGATTTGTCTTAGTATTCTGAGGCGTGCATTATTCACACTCTTCCTTTTATCCTAAATTGGACCTCAAATGTAACATCCCCAATTTTAATCCTCACAAATTATAAGTTAATTGTATAAATGTGAATTAGGTTGGTGAGCCGATGTGTTGGGGCCAAGAGATCGTATTGATTTAATGTGGCCGGGGACCAAATTCTGTATTATGTGCATTGAATAATCAATAAAAGAAGTAATAATTGGATGTGATACGAGAGGTATGAAAATTATGGGGGGATATGATTCCACAAGAGAGAGGGGTATAATGGGGGATTTTATTCATGGGTCATTCCTAAATTATTATATTTATTTATAGCCTTATATTTTGTTGTTGAGTGTTCCCAAAGCCAATCATTAAACTCATGTAAGAGGGTGGGTGTGAGGAGTCACATCCCATAGTTATTGGGAGCATGGGGTTGAGGTACAATCATCTTTGGGAAGAGTGAGAGTCAATAAAGCAAGGGAGAAGAAGGGAAATTTGTATGTTGAATGTAGATAGTGTTTACATGAAACTTTTGGGAAATAAGAGAGAAGTTGAGAGTTGGGAAGAGAACCAACCATGTTTTGCTTGAAGGAATCCATTGTTTGGTTGTTTTTATGTTGATAAAGAGGCCGATGTACCTATATAAATAGGTTGTAAGCATGTATTGGGTTTCTTATGGATGAAATGGCTCAAGAGCCTTTTGAGGGTTGCAATCAACTCTCTTGAATAAATGAAGAGTTCTTGGAGTCCCCAGCTAAGATATTCTTGTCCAACTGAGTGCACTAGAATACCTAATAAATGAATGGTACATTCTGAGGGACTATGAGGAGTGAAGGGAGTACATTCCTTGGGTTGTGCAAGTTTTAGGGAAGAGTGATGGAGGATTGGAACTGTTGTGGGAGTAGAACCTAGGTTTGGGGATGTTTTATATGGAGAGTAGAAATCCAAGAGGGTTAGATCTCCTTCTGGAGTCATAACCTCAGCTTGAGGGTGGCTTGTTGTTGAGAGAAAATGAACAACAACACCTTTGGCAAGGAGGTTTATCCTTTATACACTGTCGATTGGTTAACTATTAACAAAAAAAAAAATTGTTTTTTTTATGATGATATTATGATGTGTAAATGCTTTATGAGAATGTTATTTGTTTGATTTTTTTCTCAAATAGTTTCATTCATGTTTGTCTTTATCCTATTAGATGCATTTAGAGATTTGGTATTAGTCAAATGGTTAAATATGTATCTGATCTATAGCTGGTAAACTATAGGGAAATATTAAGTAGAAAATATTAATTTTAGATGTGTATTCCATAAGCAATGTTCCTCAATTGAGATAGGGTACGTTAAATTATGGTATCCGAGCTTCTAGTTCAACACTGTACCTGTATCGGCCAAGAACTAGTGTGAATTTGGGTAAAATTCATTGTTATTAATTTTGTTATGTGATAGATTTGGGAGAAAATGGATAAAATCATAGAGAAATCCCCAAATTCGAGTGTAAATTCCTTGGAACTATTGAAGATATAATACAAGCCATCAATTTGCAGGTTGTAGAGTTAAATTGAACCTAGAAGGTAAAAAATTTCACATTTTAATGGAAGTTGAAGAAGCTAGGATAATTTAATGGATTCACAATTGATATCACATTTGATTTCGATATCAATGGCATAAATTCATTGTAATAGATTTTAAAAATTTTAAGGTTTTTATAGTTTGGCAAGGTCTAGCAGATCAACAATCGAGACTCATTTTCGATGATTGAGAAAATGGGACAAATCGACAATCTAGATTTTGTTTTGGTTGTTTAGAAGTTGGAGAAGATAGTTGGGAAAATGAGATGGATCGACAGTCTATATTCATTTTCTATCATTGGGAGGTTGGAGAAGATCAGCTGGAAAGATCATTTGAAATGATATATCGATGACGCAAATTCATCGTGGACTTGGTTGAAATTGTTTGATTGTTGGAGTTCATCAAAATAAATCAATGATGGTTGATGATCGGGGGTAAAAAAAATCATAAACGTATTTCAATAAAATAAGAGAATTATCCAATGGTCGATGGTCGAATCAATGATTTTGGTGAAGATTTTGGTTTGTCCATAGAAAATATTCTATTGCCAATGGTTGATGGTTGGGAATCGAAAAAAATTGGTGAACATTTCATACATCTAAAGTAAATTACCAATCGTCAATGGTCAATGATCGGAGGTTGTAATATTTAGTGCGATGTTCAATTCTTGGAAGAGAAGTTGCCAATTTCCAATAAGGAAAGAGAAGCATGATGTTTCGTTCCATGTCAACATCCACATGTCATCCCACATCATAGAAATTTATATGTCAGTTTCCACATGTCATGCCATGTCAGTGTGGTAACACACCTAACCCCCTAATTATCCTTCTTAAGTAATGAGGAATTAAAATTATTGATTTCCCTAACTATATAAAAACCTCTCCTTGAGAATATCATCATTGTTTTCTTGTCAAGAGATTTCCAACAACTGTATTCATACTCAAATATGATCTCATGATCAAAAGTTATCGCCTCCTAAATTTTCTCAGGATTTCATAGTCAAAATCCATCTCACTGCCATGTGGCATCCACATGGCACATTGTAACTCAATCCACCTGACATAGAAACTACCACATATGTGATCGTTCCACAGGTCTGATCCCTTTGATCATTTTTCTTGTCATCAAGGTTTCTTATCCCGTGGTTCTCTCTCACTATCCCAAGACTTCTGATGATGATGCACCAAAGTGCACCATCCCTCATAGCTCTTCATATTAATGGTTCCAAGTACATCGGTGATTTTTTTTGGCACAAGAGTTAACTAGTAGCTTCCAATGGCTTACACAGTGTGTGGATGTGACCTGTGAGATCTACAATGGATATTTCATTTCATCACTCAGTCGATCAATAATTTTTTTTAGTCTCGACTCCCATCATTGTCAATAATTTATCTGTCATCATCGAATTTCCTTGTTGAAGTGTGACCATGCCAACCTCCCACATTTCTGACAATGACACGTATGGATCCAATGGTCCTAATCACTTCATAAAATCTCCAATGAGATCAATGGCTATCATAGTCCTCCCTCTCCGGGCTCTCATCATCCAACCAAAAATCGACACATGTCATCCTAAAGAAATTTTGACTTCCTTGCTACCATTCCACATCCATCATAACATCATTTTCCTCCTTCATCGTGTGAAAAAATACCACAAAAGATAAAGAACTAGTATTTCTCCCACCCATTGACAGATCAACGGTTCTCGTTGCATCGTTGATTTCTAGTTTCATCGACGTTCAAGCCTCCTTCCAGTTCACCCATATTTTGCCTATGATGATGATGCATCATAGCTCTATGACTCAAATTTCCTGAGGGTGATCTCTAACAGATCCAACGGCCTATAATTAGTGCTCAGAGTCCTCCATTTGGGGTGTATTCATTCTTGTCTATCAAACTACTCCGACTAGATCTCCCCGATGGATGTCATTGATTCACTTATGATCTACGTGATTGATAGTTGAGACTTACTTGGTGGTCTAGGGTTCTCCTACCCTCTATATCTATATCCGAGCATGCGACACTACCATGACCTACAACTGGTATGAAATGTGACCTTGCCACTACCTACCACATGACGTGACATGTGGCACCATCTACGATCCCCCTATTGCATATCGTGGTGAAAAATCATTAGTGTAGATATTCTCTCAGATTATCTTCTATCATGGAAAACCAACGACAAAGATCTCTTTTGGGAGTATTCCCATCAGAGTGATCCCACCTCCTCATCCGATACCACTCTAACCTACATGCTACGATCAATGAATTAGATATATATTTTATCTTCTAATCATATCTATGGCCCACATTCCACCTAAGAGACTTTCCTTTGGATATTTTCACACAACACTCAAGGGTTCCCTCTGAATGTTTCACTCAAAAAAAACCATTGCGATCAATGGTTCAGATCCTTTTAGATCAACAACTGTTGTCCTCTTGTTGACTCTCAATTTTGTCGAATTTGACACCACTCTAGTACTCATTCATTCATGATGACATGCCTTCATTGATTAATATTTGATATCTTTCGATCAACCATATCAATGACCACGATCTCTACTTAGCTTAACACAATATTTTACATAAAAATAATGGTCCTCTTTGGAGACTTAGTGTTATATGATTAATCAGTAAATGTGGACATAAACAAATCTCCCTAAATCCACCCAGAACTAGAACAAAACAGAACAGAATATGACACTTTCCCTAAGCTCTAACTATTGAGTTTACTATTTAACAAGAGATAGACAACATACCATTTACATGTCACTTCCTTCTGCCATTGCCATCCTAGCTCCACTCCGGTGCTCTTGTGATATTGAATCTGCAAGGGAACACAAGACAACCAAAGTGAAATCAATACAATGAACTCAACAAGAACCTATGTATGTGATCAAGGAATCATACAATAAAACAAAAATCATTTTATGGGAAAGAAAGATATCACTGTATCCTATTAAAAGGAACTGAAATGAAGGTCTCAAGTATGAGCTGAAGTAGAATTTCTCATCCAATTCTTAGCCTATTCAACCTTAGTCTTTTCCATGAGAGATCCCTCTTTATATAGGGGAAAGACAGATGGTTGAGGAGATTAGGATGATCCCACCAAATCATAGAAGCAAGTAAGATTCAAACCATTCGGAGGCCACCTCATCCTTCTAGAAGATCCCCTTCTAGAACTTTCGTGAAGTTTGAATTTTCCTTGGCTTTTGACATTGTCACACCCTAGCTATAGTGCAGCCTGCGAAGACATCGTATTCCAACTCTAGAGAAGGTGGTGACGATCAGGCATCGTCGCACCCTATTTGTTTTGAAGCTTGCGATAACCTTCCTAAATAAGGTTTTTGAGATGAGAAAGCCAATCACTTTCCTCATGGAAAAATACTCTTTTTGGGAACATGAACACATGTTTGTCAATGGATCACTGGGGTGACCAAAATAATGTATAACACTTAGCCATTTCTCGATTTCTATCAGAATTCAATCCCAATTTTCAAAGGATTTGAATCCACTCTAAGGTCACTACAAGTTATTGAAACTTAAAGGAAAACCTTGTATGATTTACGAGTTCCCCATACAAGGAAATAAGATGCTCAAGCATGCATAGTCCATAATTAACTCACTTCTACAATTACCATTTCATTAAAAAACATCATAACATATGACAAACTTCATGCATTGAAGTCATGTGTTTTAAATGACTTAGTTTGATCTTAGATTCAAACATTTACACATGCATACATATATATTAGTCATAAATGGTTCTAGTGCAGGTAAACACTTATCTGGTAAGGCAATTTCCAAACCCGACTAACTGAGAGAGGTTTCCTTTACTCGCAACCTTAGGCCTTTCTCTAGAGTAACTTCCTATAGTATACCACCCTCATGGTAAGCCACGATACCACTTGGGAAACAAACTAAGTTGGGTTCCAAGTTTGTGGTGATCTAGGAAGGTTACTCTCCTTCCTCCTCTGACACAATAGAATTTTCCACCTCCCACTGAGTTTCGGTTCCCCACACATTTATTGGGTGGTTTCTCAACTGGATTTCATTTGCACAAGGCAGTACCTTCTCTTCTCAATAGGCCCTCAGAGACCTTCCCCTACCATTGTCACTTTATATCTAGTAAGCACCAAGCAACAACTCACTATTTCTCTAGTTTGGGATCCAAGTCTTCTCTATTCAGGGTGATCATCAATAACTCAAACAAGCTTCCCATTTTCCTCTAGAAATCTCTTCTTTCTCCTTCTCTTCCTTAATCAACGCATTTGAACCTATATGATTTGTTCTCTCTTTCTTGAATTTGTTCCTTCTTTGTTGTCTATGTTATGTTCTCTTGTGTCTCTCTCTTGTGTCTCCTTACTGTGTTTTCCTCCTCCGGTATTCTTATCTACCCCCCTTAGGATTTATGTGACTTCTTGCAGACGTAACATGTAGTTTTCCATTCACAATTTAAAGGGGTAATTTCATGGTAAACCCCTTTTCAGTTTTTCAATCGTCATTTCTCTCTGCAAGGACTAACTACCAATATTGAATAAGTACCCCAACAACCTCTGTGACTTCTTTTCATGGTCACATGGTTTTCATATAAGTTTGTATGTTGGTAGGTGTAGTCTTATGTTTGCAAGAATATTTTATCTTGTTGTGCAAGATTCCTATTTTCTTCACTGATACATCTCATCTCCACCTCCCATAATTGTTCAGTCAGTCCCTCAGCCTCATCAATTTCGTTTGGTGTATCATGGACATTACAGTCAAGGTTGTTCCCTCTTAGTCATTGGTTTGGTGTTTCTATTAATTTAAAACATAATTACATTCCTCATAACATTAATATATGTATTTTGTGCATAATTACAATATTTGGGGAAAACAAGGTGTTACATTCCCCCCACCCCATTAAAGAAACACCATCCTCGGTGTTTAAAACACCACATGGATACAATTATACACTAAAAAAAATGGGTATGCCATTTTCATGGCATCTTCCAGTTCCCATGTAGCTTCATCTGCTTCAAATTTATTCCATTCCACCTTGACCTACACAATGGCTCGGTTCTGGAGCATCGTTTCTTTTATGTCCAGGATGCATTGAGGTTATGGTTGGAATTCTCCCTCTGGATCCACCTATATTATAGTCCAATCAATAACATGATTATAATCATGTACATATATATATATATATATATATATATATATATATATAACAAATACACATGGAATACATTATATACTCTAATAGTAGGTGGTAAAGCAAGTCTGTATGCTACTAGTCCTATTCTCTCTAGGATTTCAAATGGTCCACAATATCAGGGATCCAACTTAACACACATCCCCATTTTCAAAGAGTTTCTCTTGGGTTTCATCCAGAGACAAAATGGTATCCTACTTTTTATTCTCTGGGGGTTGTTTTGTTATCAACATAGTTGTTTTTTCTATCCTTTGAAATTTTCAGGTTTTTCTTTATCTTAACTATGGCTTGTTCCATTTATTTCAGCAATTCATGTCGAAGTTTGATTTTTTCCACTGGACTATCCCAACTAATCAGAACTATTCACCTTCTTCCATACATGACCTCGAACGGGCTCATCTTCAATGATTCTTAATAACCATTATTGTACGTGAATTCTACCAAAGGTAGATATTCTTCCCACTACTTGGGATGATACATAACATGCATTCGTAACATGTCTTTTAACACTCTATTAACATTTTCGTTCCGACCATCTATTGGGGGATGGTAGGTCATGCTAAATTCCAATTTTGTTTCTAAACTTGAAAATAATATTTTCTAGAAATTCGAGGTGAATTTAGTGTCTCTGTCTGAAATTATAGTTTTTGGAAAACCATGTAATATGAATACCTTTTTCATAAAAACATTGGCAACGTCTATGGATTTATAAGTAGATTTTATGGGGATAAAATGAGATGCCTTTCTCAACATATCTACTACAACCATTATTGCATCGTTTTGTTTAATTGTCTTTGGTAAACCTATGAAAAAATCCATGGAAATCACTTCCCATTTCCATTTTGGTATCTGTATAGGCTACAATATTCCAGCAGGGTGTCAATGCTGAAATTTTACCTGTTGGAACTCATAACACTTTTCACTATAATTAGCAATGTTTTGCTTCATTCCAAGCCAAAATTACAACTTTCTAATTGTTGTCACCATTTTTTGGTAACTAGGGTGACCTACATATGGTATTTTATGGAATTCGTCCATAATCAAGCACCTCAAATCCATTTAATTAGGCACATACAACCTGTTATTGTACAACAATAGATAATCAACCCTTGCTTGATATCCTTGATACCTCTTTTCCCTAGGTTCTTCTTGCAACCTTTCCTTCACTTGATTGAAGAACTCGTCTTCCGACAAGAGGGTCTTAATCCTTTGTTGAATTTCGAACTCTCTTACACTTGTTGTTGCTAAGTATATTGTTTGAACGCTTCAGTTGAGTGCACTAACTACTTTGTTCTCGTTTCCTTTTATGTGTTTTATTTAGAATTCAAACTCATTGATCATCGCCATCCACCTGGCCTATCTAGCATTCAACCTCATCTAGTCAAATAAATACTTTAGATCACAATGGTCAGTCATGAGGATAAATATCCTCCTCGACAATTAATGTTTCCACATATTTAGTGCATGCACAATTGCTACAAGTTATAGATCATGGGTGATGTACTTCTGCTCATGTTAGTTCATATTACGTGATTCATAACCAACCACTTGTCCTTCTTGCATGAGAACTCCACTGAGTCCCTCTTTTCAAGCATCTGTGCAAACCAAGAAGTCTTTTTATGGGTTTGCAATCTTTAAAACAGGGGCATTAGTCAATACTTGCTTCAGTTGTTGGAAGCTATCTTCACATTCTAGTGACCACACAAAATTCTTCCCTTTCCTTTGTAATGAAGTAATAAGGTTTTCAATCTTGGATAATACCTTGATGAACCTTCATTAATATCCAACCAATCCCATGAAGTATCTCACTTTTGTCACATTCCTAGGGGCAGGCCAATCCATGATTTCCTTGATATTTGCAGGGTCTACTACCACTCCTTCAGCTGAGATTACATGGCCTAGATAATGGATTTGATTTCTAAAGAAATCACACTTGTTGAACTTGGAGTACATATGATTTTCTCATAACACTTGTAACATTTTTTTGAGGTGTTCTTCCTACTCCTCTTGGTTCTTGAAATACACCAAAATTTTTTCCATGAACACTAAGAAAAACTTGTCTAAATACTTGTTGAGCACACTACTCATAAAACACATGAATGTAGTTGGTGCATTGGTAAGCCCAAATGGCACCACAAAAAAATCATAGTTCCCATACCCTTTCCTAATGGTTGTCTTGTGGATTTCCTCATCTTAGATACTCACTTGGTGATATCCCGACCTCAAATCTATCTTTGCGAAAACTATATCCCCTCTTAGTTTATCAAAGAGATCATCTATTCTAGGAAAAGGGTATTTGTTCTTGATGGTAATCTTTTTCAACGGACTATAATTGGTACATAGACTCAAGGTACCATCTTTCTTCTTTACAAATAGGGATGGTGATCCCCATGGAGACACACTCGGCCTGGTGTATCCTTTTTGCAACATTTCCTTCAACTGCATTTTTAGTTCCATCAACTCTGGTGTTCTCATCATGTAAGGAATTCTCGATTCTATCACTACTCCAGGCATGAGATCGATTCAAAAATTGAGATCTCCTTTTGGAGGTAATCCAAGTACCTCCTGCTGAAACACATCTATGAACTCCCAGAGCATTGGGTGATCTTCAACCTTCATCTCCTTTCCTTATTTCAAGTTTAATACTTGTATAACATACAAGGGACACCCCTTTCTTCTAAACTTCTTAATCTGCAATGTTGATATTTACCTCATGGAGACTAGCTTCTGAATGGCTTGCAAAATTATGGTACTAACTTTCTCATATTCAAATTCTAAAATTTTCTCATAACATTTTAATTTTTCCTTGTGGGAAATTAACCAATCCATTCCCAAAAACACATCATATGAACCAAGGGTTAAGAGATTCAAAACCTATTGGGTCTAAAATCCATCCATCCCAATTGGACAAGCTTCAACTACCTCCACCAGTTTCCTCTTTTCTTCAATGGCTAACTAAACTAACCATGATTTGGTGTGTTTATTTATCTGTAATGAAAATATCTCAACCACTCAAGGTGAAATATAACTAATATTAGATCTCGGGTCAATCAAAACATAGATTGGTCATTCAATAATAATACCTTCCAATTCCACCATAGAGGCTTGGTGGTCTGCTTGCCGATTTTCTATGTTGCATAGATTCTCGGCACACTCCTAGATATGCTGCTGACTGTAGTTCCATCCTGTACATTTTAAAATATTCGATTGTCATGTTGTCATTAGGGACAATCCTTCAACATATTTGGTTCTCCACATTCCCAACATTGCAAGGGTCCTATCCTGGGCTCCTCTGTCTGTTCCCTTGTCTTCTCTGTTGTTTTATTCCTACCTTGAGAAAAGAAATTTTGTTGATGCACACTCTTGATTTTTTGACCCATATGTACATACTTTCTGGAATTATTGTGGGGGTAATAATTGAACACTTTCTTCTAGAATCCACTCTGGTCCTTCCTTTTAAAATCTTTGGAATACTCATGCTTATTCTTAGACTGATCGTAACCACATTTGGCCTTTTGAATGTTGTCCTCCAACGTATTTTGTTTATCAAACTCAATTTGATTTTGATAGGATTATGGTAACCCACTACGAAAATGATGGATTCTTTCCTTCTCATCCTTAAGGTAGGGAACATACCTCCAAAATTCCATAAATCGTTTTGCATACACATACAAGGTAACTTGTCACTACTTAAGCTCATGGAATTCCTTTATCTTGTCATCATAATACTTTTCAGATAGGTAGGATTTAAAAAATAAATTCTCAACCTATTTCCAGGTTAATTTTGTTTCCTTTATCTTTTTTCTTTCATTGAGGTCTTCCCACCAAATGGAAGCCCCTCATTTTAGGTTAAATACTGCAATCCTTTCCTTGGCATTGTCAGAATAATTATGTACATGAAAATACTTTTTCAATCCAAATAACCATGCTTCAACTTCTTTCCACTTCTTTATCTCTCCATAAAATATAGGTGGTTTAGCCTTCTTGAATTATTCAATCAGAAAAATATGAGAATTCTCTCTCTTTATCTTCTTAAAAATGTTGGATTATGTTCCACTACTAGATTGTCTTGCTGAAATATTCTTCCGAGTAGAGGACTCCATGGAAACGCCTCCACTCGATTCACATTTCTTGGTACCCTAATGCTTCCTTTCGGAATAATTTCTCCATGCATCATTGTGAGACAATCCATGCTTTTTAGCATCTGAAGGGGTTTTCAATCTCTCTAACTGTTGTAATTTTTCATTGTTAGGACCTTGTTGCAAGTGTTTTTGAAATTTGGACAGACTCTACAGTAGAATTGCATTCAACTCTGCCTGTTCAACATGGGCTCTCATAAGTATCTCATTATATTCTTTCAGACTTCTCACTGTTTCCATCAAATATGGAGGGGTTTCTCTATCCCATAGCCATCGAACTCTTTATCTTTGAGGTACAAGGTGTCATCCATACTGCACTGCACCATTGACCTCTATGAATTTTTCAATTCGTCCTACGTGTTAAAACAACAAGCATGATTAGAACTTATGTCAGTATTCTTAAAAATATGCATTCTAAATAACATAAAAACCCTTTATAAATAGTCTTAATTGGTCTGGATGACCCATTCAAGACTAGATTTTAAAATCCCCTCTGATACCACTCTGTAACACACCCAACCCCCTAAGTATCCTTTTCAAGGGATGAGGCATTAAAATTATCACTTTCCTCGACTATCTCAAAACCTCTCCTCGAGCATAACATCATATCCTTCTCATAAAGAGATTTCTAATTACTGCAACCATGCTCAAATATGAGTTCATGATCAAACTTTATGGCCACCTATATTTTCCCAGGATTTCATAGTAAAAATCCATCTCACTTCCACGTGGCATCCACATAGAACCTTGTCACTCGAGCCACCTGAAGTGGAAACTACAACCTATTCAATTGTTCCACAGGCTCGATCTCTTGGCCCATTTTCATCCTCGTTGGGATTTCTTATCTCATGGTTCACTCTCACTATCACAAGACTTTTGACGATGATACACCAAAGTGCACCATCCATAGATCCTATGAATCACGTCCCTCGATCTCGACAATTCCGGGCACGTCTACAATGTATTTTGGTGCAAGAGTTAACTACCATATCCCAATGGTTTACATAGTGTGTAGATGTGACCCATGAGATCTATGGTGGATATTTCACCTCGTCACTCAGTTAATCAACAATTGTCGTTAGTCCCAAATCCCATCATTTTCAACAATTTCTTCATTGTTGGTGGCTTTTCTTGCTCGAGTATGACCATGACAACCTTGTTGGGTTCATGTTTTGACTATTTTGTTTCAATGGCCAAATCCTTTTTGCATGCGATATTATATATGCTATACTCTCATTTATCCATTTTGAAGGGATTCTCAAAGATTTATATATCAATTCACTATGGATTCACACCAGGTATGTATAATTATTGTTTTTGTAGTGACTTTACACTCACTTAAGCTCAATTAAATTTTTTTGAAGATCTAACGTATGGTTTGTTTGCAACAGGGAGAAATCGCGATCTGATCCTCCATCTGTTACCTCGTCTGACACTCCATTCAACACTTGATTCGACATGCGATCTGAAACTCCATCCGACACATGATCCGACACTCAGAGTGCATTGGAGCTACTGGTTGGTATATTGGCAACCTTTGATGGACAAATCGGGGATGTGGATTTTATGCCGCCTCATGCCCTCTAGCTACAGAGCTCAACACACCTCTGATTGGGAAGCTGAAATGACCGTTGAGTGGCACACAAGATTGTTAGAAGATGTGGTTGTTATAACTCATTTAATGAGCTTACTATTTTTAGAGAGGGTCAACCCTTCTAGTGGTCGACCTATCAAGCTGTGTAATCACCTATAAATACTATTTCCTGTGACATGAACCAGGGAGATGAATTTTATTATTTGATACAAACATTATCACCATTTTGTTCTATACTCTATTTTTATGCTTAATGACAATGCCACATTAATTTAGCTACTGCGTTTTCATGTTGGAGTGTAGCCATGACCTACTAGGGGGCCCACCAGTGGTCTCAGTGATTTTATATATCAGTACATATTTACATTTATATTTTTTCCTTACTTAGATTTTGAAATTGTCTCTTTACTGTATGAATTTCTTAATTTCAATTGCTTGTTGTGTATATGTTTTAATTGCAGATTTCTTATATAATTCATCTTCATGTACATTGTAGATTGTTCTTTGAATTGTGTATATCATAGAGGGACATCCATGGTTGTGTGTTAATGATTATATCGTGTTTGCAGGATGTAGAAGTTATGTCTTTATATTCCCAACTATACGTTACTCTACAAGGTACCAATTTAGATAGGTTCATTTGAGGTCTTGATAGATTAATTGCTTTAGTTTTGATAATTTTGACAGAGTACTAATTTAGATTGGTTTATTTGTAGCTTTGATAGATTAGTTGTTTTAAGTTTTGATAGTTTTGATAGTTTTGATAGGGTACTAATTTAGATAGTTTTAATTGCAATTTCAATTACTCTCTGTAGGTTTGTTTCATTTGTTAATGTTTCTTCAACATGATAGGATAGAAATGGATTTTGAATTATGATTTTTAATAGCATTTTGGTTGATTTTGAGTATGAGTCTTAATGATAGTTTAGTTCACTTAGATTATGAATTTTAATGAAATCTCAGTTATGAATTTGAGTTCTAATTTCTAATTAGCATTAGTCAAGATTTACAGGTTTGCACGGAGTGTTTTTATTGTCATTCTAAGTATGAATTTGAATTAAGATTTTTAATTAAGTGTTCAATTATGAGTTTATGAGTTTATAGCTTTGCTTGAGTTAGTTATTTTTAATAGAGCATTTTTCAGCAGTTGTATGATAAAGTGAATGATTGATGCACACTTTTTAGAGATCAATTGCAAGAACACTTAGTGTTGCTTCTATGATGGAAAAACTCTCTATAGATTTCCTTATCTATGCTTTCCATTTCTCTGTAGAAGTTAGCATTGACTTAATTCCACTTTAACTGTCACTAATAGTCATATGACATCATGATGTTATTCGACAATGAAGACACAATCATCACATTTGAATACTTTCTTCTTTACTACAAAATAGAAATATTTTTGATCAATTAGAATTTGAATACAGTCATAACACATTTTCTTTTGGTTAAGTAGATTAATGTTTATTCTTTGAAATATAGAAATAGTTGTAAGTGCTTTTTAAGAATAGAGTTCACTTGTCAAAATAGTTTTGATAGAGTAATTGCTTACTTTCTTACTTACTTGCTCAGAGATAGATAGATCAAATAACTCTTAAATAGCTTACTTGTTGTTTGATTATTTAAGAAGAGATTGAATAGATTAACTAGCTTTGAAATAGATCCCTTGTATTTTATTATTTAGAGATAGGTCAAACAGTCCATATCTCGTTGTTTAGGGTTACTTAGGGAAAATAGTTTATAGTTATAGACTTTCTTGAAGCTCATTAATTGAAGGTTTCTCTACATAGAATTTGTTTTTTAACTAGATTTGAAAAGTCATCTCTTTAGAAATTAGAATTGTAAATTTGATAGAATGTTGATTCCTAGGGTATACCATCTCCTTAGCTAGACAATCCTTCCATTAGATTTTCTTCCTTGGCTCATAAAATGCCACAAATATAAGTTTACTTACCCCAGGTTGACAATTTAATTGAGGGAATTAGTACATATAGAGTACCCATCATTTTTGGCACCATTGCAGAGGAGTTGCCTTAAGGTAGAAAATATTTAGGAAATAGATCATTTCTGAACCTTAGAAATATTTTGGTGGTGGGGGAACTTTAATATGAGAGGTAAGAACCTGCACATCTATTATAGTAGGTTCCCCCAAACCCAATGGTAGTTTTTCTTTTTTACTGCTTTCATGAACACACCTAGGGACCCAAAGGGTAGATACACCAAAACCAAACCAAAACTTCTGATCAAGTTTCCTTCTAACATTTTTGGAGGAAGGAACACTCCACCCATAAAATCTGCAGATCGATACTGAAAAATAGGGGTTAGCTCAACACAAAGAGATAAAGAAGTCTCTGAAGAGACCAAAACTGGGGACACTATAGAGAAAAAAAATGAAACATCAATAGTAGTGGGACAAGAGGCTAGAACACTCGGGCCTTCATCAGAACCAACCAACACAACCTTTTCTTTTTCACCACCATCAGGGGACTCTAACTTTGTAGATATCATTGACCCTGAACAAGTGAGTGCTCTTTTTGGCAATTCAACCAATATAGTTGTTTCCCAAGTTGAAACAAAAACTTTGGCACCAATTGATATAGGTGGCATTGAGGAATGTCACTCAAAACATTCATTGGTGTTCGAGATCAAAGACAAGGAGGCAAACCCTAATTCATAATTTGATTATGAAAATACCGGTTAAAGATAGATCATCGACATAGACCCCATTGCTATTGTTCCGAGCAAAACAATTCAACCAAAAGAACCAATAGATCCTGAAGAGGGGGAGAACCTTTTTCATTCGCAGATGTGGGTGAAAGGGGCCCCACTACATTTTATTGTTGATATCAGAAGCCATAAAAATCTCATCTCAGCAGAGGTTGTCAAACAGTTGGGATTGTTGACAACACCACACCCGCAGCCATACAACATGGGGTGGATTTTCTAGGGATGAGATCTCCATGTCAACCAACAGTGTCGATTTTCGTACGACATCCAACCCTTCAACGATGAGGTATTATGTCATGTTTCCCCACTGGATTTCTGTGATGTTCTCTTGGGCCAACCATATATGTGGAAGCTCCATGTTGTTTATGAGTCTCGACCCCACAGTGTCATTGTTTCTCTGGGGGGTCATCTCTACAGAGTACTAGAGGTATTTCTGACTAATGTTCCACCTAAATAGTGTTGCAATGTAGTATCTCATACTAAAAAATTCAGCTTCTTCACAATTTGGTCAAAAGGTGAACAAAAGGATACTGCAACCACTACAGCCTCGACCCAGGCACCTTCTATCCAATAGAAGCAAGTCGACAAGATTGAAGTAAAGTGTAAAGATTCCTTATGCACACAGGCATCTCATTTATCCAATCTGGTTAAAAAGGTCCAACGCTTCCAGCCACATGTTTGTGACAACCTTCAACAAGCTAAGCAACGCAACTTCACCAACAAGGCAAGCAACTCATCAAGATGCAGATTCAACAAACGCTTTTCCCTCTCCCTTTGGAACTCAACGCAATGGAGAACATTTCTTACTAAGGAGGGAGGATTGATCCAGGTGGATATCGGTGGCCACCCACCTTTTCCAACTGGCTCAAAATAGTTTTCTAGAAATTTTGGTAATTTACTATTTTTAGCAGTTTTTAACTTCCGGGTCCATTTTGAGGGCCTAAATGAAGGTTTTTTGGGATATAGATTCTCATTGATATATGAAGGCTATCATTTATCCCCCTAAATGAATATACTCTACGATACCTTTCCAACGATCTATCGTGTGCCCCAAATGGAGATCATATGCCAATGTTATGCCCCCGGGAAGTTGATACACCAAACTACCCAAAATGGGGTCCACAAAACTGTTCTCTTTTCATCTTCTAGGGTTAGGGTTTTGGATTTTATGTATGGTAAAATGCCTTTGCAGCCTCATTGTAAAATCAACTTCTCGTGAATGCGATTATCCATCACATCTCTTCTTAGAGATAATCTACCACCATTCTAGCGAGTCTTTCACTTTGTATTTTTATAGTCTTTATACATTTTCTCTCATTAATAGAAAATCTTGTGTTCCTGTATCTTTGTGTTTATGGTTGCATCTCTGATACATTTATGTTATATTATTGGATATCCGAGATATCTTTGTAGATTTCTTTATTATATCCCCGCTCTCATTTTGTGCCCAAAATAATCTGGATCACTAATAGTTTCAACAGGCTCAAGTAAAGTCTTGGACATCCAAACAATAGATAAATCTTCCCATTGAAGGGATACCCTTCATGGAAAAGAACCTTGGGATACTTTGTTATATTCAAGGATAAAAACATTTAGGTACTCTCTCTTTGGAAACCAAATCAATATGGATGATCAAGAGGATCACAACCATGTAAGACATGATGAGGGACAAGAAGTTGGAAACCAAACATAAACCATCTTTGGGTTTCCAATTTTGGATACCACACAGAATGTCAAAATGAAGAACATTCCACTTTCTGCACTGCCCACCTTTTATGGTAAAAGCAGTGAATACCTGGATACCTTCCTATTTGAGTTTGACATCTTGTGTAGAAGCTACAACTACTTGCATGATGCCCATAAATTAAAAAATTTCCCTTCCACTCTCAAGGATTCTGCACTAATATAGTTCATGGGGTTAGGAGAGTCCAATATTAGGTCTTGGGAAGACATGAAAGATATATTTCTTAAAAAATACCAAGACTACTGCAAGTTCAAGGATTCTCGTAGTGATATTTTTAAAATTCAATAGTTAGAGGATGGGAGTCTCGAGGATTACATGGAACGATTTGCTTATATCTCACAGAAATTGAAATACCATGACCTTCCAGATGATGCAGTCAGGAATATTTTCCTTAAAGTTATTTTGAAAGAATATCTAGAGACACTTAACATGATGGCATCAGGTGACATCTCCCATAAACCATTTACTGAAATCAGTGAAATGTGTAGAAATTACTCGAGGAGTAGAGCCAAAACTAGGAAGAGTGTTCGAGACCCTTATAGTAGAAACCTAAAAATAGTTAGTTCAGGTGGTATTACAAGGGTAGATATAGGAAACCTATTGGATAACTTAAAAACCAATATCTTAAGTAAAATAGGTTCCCAGTTGGACACCCTAAATATTAACAGGAAACAAGAGGAGGAAAATGCAGCAATGTGCATATTTTTCCCACGATGCAGGAGGAAGCATTCCTTAAGGGAATGCCCATTAGATAATATTTCAGTTTGTGGCTTCTACACTGAAGACCACCCAACTGGAAAATGCCCATCATTGCCTGGTTTATTAGTCATTTACAGAAGTGGGAATCCTGGGGAATCCTCTTATGCACCTAGGAGGCCATGACAGACTACAAGTCAGCCTACATACTAGGATCTACCACCTCAAGTTCCACTCTATTATCAACAACCACAATAGTGGAACTCACCGAATTGGAAAAACTGGTCTCCACAGTTTCACCATCCTTGGCTACAAGGATGGAGAGGAGGGAATACCCAAGGAAACACTCAACTCCACCTGTACCTATTCCCACTCATCCTTACCCACAGCTTCCACTGAACATCTAACAACTTTTTCCAGGTTTTGTTCCCCCACCTTTACCTCCTATTCCACAACAACTCCAATAATACCAGAAACAAGCTCCCCAAGACCGACCGAATAAAAAACCAACTCAACCTCTTCACAATGTTGAGTTGCAAACCTTCCCAACATATGTTATTTCTCATGTTCCATTACATGAGATTCAACTAAGGTCAGGAAACGTTTTGGATAGATAGAGGCCTTCAGTAGTCATCCAGGAAGAAGAAGAAGATGAAACTCCCGAAAAACCCATAGATGACACTAAGTGGGAATATGTTATCATTCCTAAAGACCAAGAACCAAACCTTCCCCAAAATGAATCTTCACAGATTACAAAATCCCCTCCTTGTTGAGAAAGATTAACGATTGAGAAACCTACAATTCGACCGGAATTTGACATTTTAAATGAATTGAAGAATATCTATGTCAAAATTCCATTTTTACAAGCCATAAAGGACATTCCAACTTACAGTAAGGTGGTCAAATAATTGTGTATCAAGAAACCAGGTAGGAAACAAAAGGATCCCCAAATAGTACATTTGATAGGAGAATTCTCTGAATACATATCAGAGAAGCCTAGGGTCACAAATTATGGGAACCGAGGGAACCCCATAGTAACAATAACCATTAATAAGGTTCTGATTGGAAATACTTTCATAGACCTAGGGGCAGCCATTAATGTTATGAATGTTACCACCCTAGAGGAATTACAATTAAAACCTCTCCTTAGACCTACCCCAACTATTTTGGAATTAGCAGATAAGACAAAAGTTATACCTGAAGGAATATTAGATGATATCCTAGTTACAATAGCCTCATGGGAATACCCAGTAGATTTTCTTTTCATTCATTCAAAGGATCCTACTAAAGGGAATCTTGTTATCTTGGCAAGACCTTGGTTGGACACAACCAATGCATTTCTTGGTTGTAGAGAAGGTGAAATGACCATCTCTAATGGAATTTCTATACAGAAGATTACCATATACCCACCAACTCAACCTATTATGGAAAATATATGTTGGCTTGAATGTCCATATGAGAATGAGAAATGGGAAGAACCCATGTTTCTGAGTGATCATTCCTGGACACTTCTTGAGAAAACAACGAAAAATGTGATAAATCAGTTTATTTCTCTTATCATGTGTGTTTATTTTCCACAATATTTTCCCCAATTTGAATACATGTTTGGTGAAGAATTTTAGGAATAGTTGGACCCATCAACTTTGTCTTCGACATATTTTATTTTTGAGATAGATGATTCTTCCACATCTTATACCATGCACTATGAGATTAGTCCGAGGAAATTCCTACATATAAATTCTGGAGTACATGCAGACCAACAAATATAGTTAGTAAATGTCCTTAAAGAACAATCAGGGGCATTCACTTGGGAATACACTTATGAAGGGTATACACCCTGGCACATGCATTCATCACATATATACCTAGGCAGAAGTAACACTTGTTAGGAAACCCCAAAGGAGGATGAATCTGACACTCAAGGATATAGTAAAAGAAGAAATACAAAAGTTATTGAATGTTGACTTTATCTATGGAATCTCTGATAGTAAATGGCTATCCCTGCTTGTATTAGTTCCAAATAATGTAAATTCAAAATGGATAATTTGTGTCGACTTCTAGGAACTTAATAAGGCCACTCTAAAGGATTATTTTCCCCTTCCCTTCATTGACCAAGTATTGGATACCTTGTCAGGGAAGAAATACTTTTCCTTCTTGGATGGATATAGCAGATACAACCAAATTCTCATCGCACCTGAGGATCAGGACAATACTACTTTTACTTGTCCTTGGGGCACCTATGCCTATAGGGTCTTACCATTTGGTTTGTGTAATGCTCTTGACACATTTAAATGGGTAGTATTAGGGATATTTGTTGACCTTATTCATGATTGTGTGGAAGTGTGTATGGATGACTTTACAATATATGGAAATACTTGTTGGGAAGCCCTTGATAATCTAAAGAAAGTCCTTATCAGATGTCAAGAAGTGAATCTTTCCTTAAGTCAT
Organism: Picea engelmannii; assembly: GCA_009831015.1. Lineage (NCBI taxonomy): Eukaryota > Viridiplantae > Streptophyta > Pinopsida > Pinales > Pinaceae > Picea > Picea engelmannii. Next base: position 437,039 of record ML788721.1, read on the forward strand.
AAGAAATGTAAAATGTTGTTGACTAAAGGAGTAGTCTTAGGACATCACGTTTCATCTGAAGGGATTAAAGTGGATCCTGCTAAGATTGAGGTAATCGTCAAAATCCCATCCCCAAAGACTCCAAAAGAGGTAAGAATATTTCTTGGACATGCCAGATACTACCGGAGATTCATTGAGATTTTCACAAAGATTGTTGCACCCATGTTTGGACTGCTTACAAAATATGTTGATTTTCTTTGGACCGACCAGTGTCAAACCGCCTTTGAAACTCTAAAAGCTAAATTATTTGTGGCACTAGTTCTTAGGGGACCCAATTGGGCCCTTCCATTTAAAATATCCATTGATTCCTCTGATACTACAATAGGAGGAGTATTACGGCAGAAAGAATATTAGCAGTCCTATGCCATTTATTTTATGAGTAAGAACTTGTCCCCTACCCAGTTAAACTATACAACTACTGAAAAGGAATTCTTGGCAGTTGTCCCTTACATCAATAAATTTCTCCATTATATCACACGATACGAGGAATTCGTACATACATATCACTCCGCCATTGGATTTCTCAATTATAAACCCATTACCAATGGTAGAGGAACTAGGGCGGAATTGGATCCACAAGCCAAAATGGGTCCAAGAATGCCTAAACATAAAATTTCTCAGAATGGATTCAAAATAGACATGTGTGTATGCCTCTTCGATACAAACCCAACACAACTTGAATGGGCATGAACGGACACCGTATGAGAAAGATATAGTGGTCTATTTGTTTAGTCAAACATGCAAAAACAAATGTTGATTGTACAGTCTGTATAGTGATGATGTGGCAACTGACTGTATAGGTTGTACGATAGTACAATGACATGGCAAGTACAGTGGAAAAGTGAAAGACTAGACATGGTGGTAGATGCATGGACCAGTCATATTTGGACATGTGGCATGCTTTTGGGAATGTGTGATGGTGCCACGTGGCCCAGTCATGGGCTGCCACGTGGAACCCCTCCATTGGTCAGACAATTTGGTTGCAAAATTGTTATGGATTCCTGGAGATTCGAACCCGTGAGCTCTAGTCTGGGCGATGAAAGAGTCCGCAGGGTTGGGCTACCAACCCTCCCACATTATGACTTGTTAACTATAATATGAAGTTTATATTTAAAGTGAATGGGTTGTAATGTTCGGTGGTGTAAGGGCTGGGGCCTAGCTCCATCCCCCGAAAATTTTCCATATGACCATACTATATGACCACTCCCTTTTTATGGCATGCTCAAATTTGTGTAGCCCTGGTTCCATATTAATCCCTGGCGGTATACCATATGACCCGACATTATGTATTGTTTGTTGGCGAGGATTGGGGTTAGCACCTAGATGGTTAGGCTAGCCCGCCAACCAGGGCACATAACCAAAGGCTACTACCAAGGGGATATAACCAAATCGAGTGCATGGATCATAGAGGATAGGTCCACATGGCCACGCATGCGATCGAGGGCCAAATATTGGGGGCTAAATACCAGGGTTCAGCGCGCCAACCTAGTCCAAGGCCACATAGAGGGAGCCCACATGAATAGGAGGCCGAAGATAAGGCGATGCCCCTGGATGTATGCCAAAAGTGGTTTTTTTAATATTATTATATGATTTTTATTGATTTTTGGCCTGATATTGGGAGAGTTTGGCCATTTTTGGAGGATCTTGGGCCCTTTTTGAGGACAGATCTTAGGGGCAAGTTGGGATTTTGTTGCCAGCTTCAATTATATATAAAATAGAGGTTCTTGAAGCCAAGTATAAAGGTTCATAACATAAAAATGATGAATAATTATTGAGCCAAAGCCATTTTTATGCAAGGAAGCCATTGAGGAGAGCACCTTTGTGGGTCATTTATAGGAGCTTCGTTAATCCATTTCCAGTGCTGTCGATTTTGATGGGTTCTTGAGATTTGGCAGAACATGACCAGATGATTTTTTAATCCAATTGGCACTTTTATGATGTACTTTTGAATATTTGAATAGAAATAATAAATCCTCACCCACTGAGACAAAGGCTCGGAGACGTAGGTGAGATTGTCGAACTTCGTTATAAATGTTGTTGTTTATGGTTTGTTGTTTCTTATGATTATTTCAAGATCCGTATATTTCTTTATGGTTGTCATGTTTCATCTATATTTTTTCCTCTTTCATCAAATTCCTAAATGGTTAATTAACTCATGCTTTAAAAACTCAACCATTGTCTTTAAAAGATCTTTTCGGATCAAGTGGTATCAGAGCTAGTTGACGGTTGGTTTTTGAGTTTGCATGATTACCAGGGAAAAGATGAATCATGGTGAAGGTGAACTTGTTGAAGGGAATCCTGAGATTGGATCGAGAAAGATAACTTCTCAAAGTGATAAGATGGCATCGGAAGAGGGACTTTCTTAGGATGAGAAAGAGTTTCAAAAGAATTTCTTCACCATGTCGGAGATGATGAAGGTTCTATATGAGGATTACTTGGAATGGAAGAGACAAGTTTTAGGTGAATCTTCAAAGGTAAAAAGTGAATAAGGAGAGGATCCTCCTCAAAATCCTCCACCTCCTTCTTCTCCATCAAATTCTTCTTCTTCAAGTTCAAGTTCAAAATTCACCGCAAGAAAACATTCCCATAAACATAAAAATGATATGCCTTTACTTAAGCTTGATGTGAAATTTGAATTACCTATGTATGATGGTGAAGTCAATGCAGAGAGGATTGATAAATGGGTCAGATAGATGGAGGTTCATTGCAGTGTGAAACAAATCATGGATGAGGCCACTCAAATAAAATTGGCATCACTTCGACTTGCAGGCACAACACTGATCTGGTTGCAAAGCAAGTTGCAAAATGGCATGCAACAAGTGGGTAATGTATTTCCATCATGGAAAGTTTTTATTTATGCACTTAGAAAGAAATTATATCCTTTGTGTTATAAAGAGAAGGACTTAATTGAATGGAAAGGTATTAAACTAAGAAAAGGACAAACAGTGCAAGAATACACAGATGGATTTCGTAAAATGGCATTGATGTTAGATATTCCTTTACATACCCAAGAAACTCTTATGAAGTATATAGGAGGTTTACCTGCACATATTCATAACACTGTATTTATGTTTGGATCTACTAATCTTGATGAGGTTTATATTCAAGCAACATACATTAAGGTAGGAAAAATAGGATTTGGTGTATCAGGGGAATCGTCTTTGAGAAAAGAGGACAAAAGAAAGTGGAATGGAAAGAAGGAAAATTCAGTGGTCAGAAAGGAAGATAAGCCCTCTTGCAAGCATTGCAAGAAAGAAGGGCATGATGAGGACCGTTGTTGGAAATTTCATCCAAAGAAGAGACCAAAATGGTTCAAAGAAAGGAAAGGGAGGCAAAAACTTGCAACAACAAAAGGACCAATAGACTTGGGATCAGATTCAGGTGATGAATCTAAAATTTCAGCGGTTGGTTTAACAGGTAAAATTGGTGATGAATTTTATTCTAGAAGTAAATTGTTTCACATAAGGGTCATAATGAAGAATACTAAGGTAAACACATTGATAGATAGTGGATCTCAATATAACTTGATTTCATAGGAATTGGTTAAACAATTGGGATTAAACACTCAGATGCATCATAAGCCTCACTCACTTAAATGGATAAGCAACAATAATAAATTGCACATTAAAGTTTGAAATTTCATCTAAGTTTGTGGATGAGGTAACATGTGATGTGGTGCCACTCAATGAATGTGGGATGGTCTTAGGTAGTCGTTATTTGTATAATCACAAAGAAATCTTCTACAGGGAA
>ML788722.1:2967-13210 GCA_009831015.1 Picea engelmannii
AATTTGGACATTTGAAAAAAAAATTACAAGTTAAATGAGTACATCAATAAAAAATAACATACTAACCTTGCAAGTTCAAAATCTGAGCTATGTAGATCGAGAATTGGATTTGTTCAATTGGTGGGTGACGGAAAAAATAAACATCTCAAACAAAAGCCAAGAACAGTGTCGCAACTATAGCAATTGTGTCGCAAAGTCTCTTAAAGTCACGTATATATAGATAAAATAGTCAACTAGCCGTTATCACCGACCAATGAGATAGGTAAAATTTTCATCGCTATTGCCACGAAAGATCGTCGCTATAGCGACGAACATCCCGACTAGGTTAAATTAATATTTTCGTCAATATTGCGACAAACGTTCATGGAAATATCCACAAAAATCCCGCCCTCTTTAAAAAAATAAAGAAACTAGTGGAAGTGTGGAAAATTTTCATGGAATAATATGCCCATATGTAGTAGTGACTCATAGAATGAAATTAACCAAAAGAAGGTAGGGTAAAAGAAAATAAGAAGCAAAAAACCAAAAGAATGAAATTAACCAAAAGAAGGCAGGCTAAAAGCAAATAAGAAGCAAAAAACCAAAAAATAAGTTGTTTCCCTAGTATGGTCGCCAATTTTGTTATCGTACTAATTGATAAGTGCAGACACAAACAGATCTCCCTAACTTCCACAGGAAACTAGAACAAAACAAAACAAAATACATACTTCGCCTTAAACTTCATTGTCATATAAATTAGTTTAGTGAGGTACAAGTGACATACCTTTTAAATGACGCTTGATCCTTGCTAGTGTCATCCTCGTAGTTCCTTCCTTGAGTTTGCATAATGGTAAGCCTGTCTAAGAATCACAAACCAAGAAAGAGGGAAAACAAAAGTATATATATTCTAATGAAGTCTATGTATAAGATCAAGGAATTATACAATAGAAATCGAGATGCTTTTATAGGGAAGAAATGTATTGTTGTATTAAATTAATGGAAAGTGGAGAATACAACCCATGCCTTGATGTTGCAAGGTCCCCTTTCAATGGATCTTTGCTTCAACACACACACCTTTTCTCCAATGCCTTGAATGAAGAAGATCCACAATCTAACTTGGAGAACTAAAGAAATCTCTCAAGCATAATCTGAAGTAGAACTCTCCATTCAAATCTTAGCCTATTCAACCTTAGCCTTTTCCATGAGAGATCCCTCTTTATATAGTGTGAAAGAGAGATGGATGAGGATATTTTGATGATCCCACTAAATCAGAGAATCAATTAAGATCCAAACCAATCGGAGGCCACCTCATCTTCTAGAAGATTCCATTCTAGAACATCTGTGAGTTTTGACTTTTCCTATGCTTTAAGCATCGTCGCACCTTATGCACAAGCAGCATGCGACGATGTCGCAGTCCAGTTTTAGGGCAGAGTGTGACGATAAGGCATCATTGCACCCCATGCATATAACATGGTGCAACGACCTTCCTTGTTATGGTTTTTTGAAAGAGGAAAGCAAACCACTTTTCTCATGGAGAAAGTCTCTTTTAGTATTTTCAGGGAACATGAAGACATGTTGTTAATTGATCACTGAGGTGACCAAAATAATGTGTAACACCACCTCCTCACAGTCGAAGAATTCAGGGACACAGCCTGCATGAGCAATTCGAGAGGTCAAATAATTCGTTCTGGGTGGGAGGGGACCAAGAGACCCCCTCCTTACAGGCAAAGACTTCAAGGACACAGGCTGCACAAGCAATTCCAGAGGCCCAAATTAGTCAATTATGGGTGGAAGGAGATGAGTAGTAGGAATATGCCTTGAACCAGTGGGAGTTCTGGTACTCATCCCCTAAGATGTTAATTGTATATCCAAAGAACATGAGACTGGTCCCGCAATTGAATAATTATTTGCCTTGAAATATATCTTTGGGAGCATCAAAAGACCATTTCCTTACAGTGAAATACTTTCGGCCAGAATGAACTAATTTGGGCCCTCTGGAATTCCTACTCTTGAGATGTAAAGCGACTATTGCGTTCAACATCGGTTTCTTTTCTAAAACACCTTCCTTTGGTTTTTTCAAGGCTGCCATCCCCGAGACGGGAAGTGCCCCCTGTTATGGTTGATTTTCAATTTGGGCGCAGGAGTGGGAACAACATTTGCATTGCCATCATCCATTTTTGTATCATCATCCATCAGATCATCTTCTTCCACCTTGAAATCAATTGCATCAACCTCTGCGCCAACCATCAGCGCAGGCGGGCGGGATGTCTGAGCAGGCGGGGTTGCCTTGGAATTATTTGGTTTGAAATATATCTCTCGATGCACCAAGGGACCATCTCCTTTTTTTCTTTTGGGCGGAGGGAGATGAGTAGTAAGAATATGCCCTGGAGCACTAGAACTTTTGGTCATCATGTCCGAAGGTGTTTACTATATCTGGACAGAACTGTTGTCGAGCTGCTGCCATAAGTTAACGAGAATGTTCGTTTTCTCCAATTGATGGTTGAAATAAACATTCAGAAGGGATAATATAACCCTCTGCAAATATTGGTTTAATGTGTATCAATGGGAGATATCCTCGAGCCTTTCGTTGATCAATGAAAATCTCTATGGTTTGTGCATAATGAGTTGTTACCATTAAATCTTACTAATTGCATATTTAGAAAAAAGAGTGAAGGTGGCGGTGACGATGAAGAGAAATTAAGGATTAGATATTTCGTGAAGCCTCCAACTGAACGACGTATGAAAGAGATTGCATGATGCTTGAAATAAACACTTGGAAAGGATAACACAACCCTCCGCAAATCTTGGTTTAATTCGTATTAATGACAAATATGCTCCAGCCTTTCGGACATTAATGACAATCTTAATGGTTCATGTAGGATGAGCCATTAGCATTAAATCTTAATAATTGAATATCTAGAAAGAAGTGTGAAGGTGGTGGGGATGGAGAAGAGTGATTAAGCATTGCACATTTCGTCGACCCGCCAACCCGCGAAAGAGATTCCAAGAAATGACCAAGTATGGAAAGCGGTCAGTTGGACTTCAAAACAAGGTCACAAGTTATACGCAGGAGACGTGAGGGGCCTATGGTCAAATTGTATGTCTCCTAACTTTTGATTGCAAAATGTGTAACATGGAACAAGGCACAATGATGGATTTCGACGGTCAATTTGTATATCGCAGAATTTTGGGTGTTGTTTGTAGGTCATAAAACAATAGAAGCGCAATGTTGAGCAAGCCTGGCTAGGAACAGACGATGGAAATAGTGGCCAAGTATGCAAGGGGGAAACGATTGGTCAAACTCGTGATTTAAAAGCATGAGACATACTCGGAACATGGCATATCGATGGGCTTGAAAATAGGGCCACAAGTTCTACTCAAGAGACGTGAGGGCCCGATGGTCAAATTGTATGTATCCCAACTTTTTATTGCAAAATGTGTAACGCGGAACATGGGACAAAGACAGACTTCGACGGTCAATTTGTATATTGCGGAACTTCGGGTGTTGTATATAAAAGCACGAGACATTCGGAAAAATGACTAAGTAACCAGAAAGGGAAAGTAAACAAGAAAAAGAAAGGGGAATTTGGTTGTCAATTTGTAGATCAGGGAAGTCCGGGTGATGTTTGCAGGCGGTGGAAGAATGGAAACACAATGTTGAGCCCACCTACCTGGGAACCCACGATCCAAAAATTTTGTTGAATATGGAACGGGGAAGTGGTTGGTCAGACTCATGATATAAAAGTATTAGTGAAAATCTGAACACATGAATCAGCCAACCCGCACACCTAGACATTTTCCGAAAAATGACTAACTAACCAAAAAGGGAAAGTAGAGGGAAAAAAGAAAGGGGATGGCAATTTTCATAAGCGGGAATTGGTGTAAGAAAGCCCCATTGATGGTCTTAACAATAACTATGAAGTGCATTAAACATGTGAACAAGCTCTTCAATCAAGGAATAGATAAAGCGAGCCATGTTTATAGTTTCCAGGATGTGTTTGCATAAGAGAAGCATCAAAAAGCCATAGGAAAATCAATTTTGGGATGTTTAATTAAAATTATTGTATTGTCAACTTCACCATAAGTATAACAACGACGAATTTGAATTTTAAGACAAATTTTAATTTTAATTTTTTGTGGTTGATATGATAGTTCCATTGGACTTCACATAGTATATATCATTTTATTTCAAAATATTCTGAAGATGAATTTTGCTAAGTTCATCGATCAAGTAAAAGTGCTAAAATGAGCCACATACTACATTTGCTTCAAAAATCTTATATTAAAAGGCAAAGTATGTCCTATATATTCTTTAAGATCATAGAAAAACCGCCAAGATCCTAAATGTATCATTAATCTTCCATAACGAAGCATACAACCAAGAGGCAAGTAAACACCAAATGTATTGAAAGTCGAGGCAAAAGGCAACGCATGAACATAGAAGGTGCCAAGTGAGATCCCACAAGGGTCCATAGAGCAGTACGCATCGAGCTATGCATCAAACAATTTGATATAAAAAAAAAACACTTGGCATTGGTTTTCTCTTACATGTGGTATATGTTCCGATGATAAAATAACCGGGCCCATGAGATATGAAAAAAAGTATGCCAAACACAAGAAATCACAAAACCAACAGAGATTCAACATTGTATCCCAGCTATAACCAAACCCCCAAATGGGGAACAAGAAACTTGTCGATTACTATTTTACCATGAAGCAAGATCATTATGGACATTTGCTTCTGATAGTTCCATGTTCTATCACTACCAAGTTTAACAATGCCAAATTTCCAATATTATTGGAAATGCCCGATGGTTCCACTCAGAGGAACAAACCATTTCAATGGTTCAAAGGATGGGCTTGATTTATTCATAGTTGGATACTTTGTATGGGGTTTGTCCTCATGCTTCCCATTTATGGACTGAACAATCTTATGCGCTTCCTATTCAATTTGCCATGGCACTGCAAAATTCTATTCATATCCTCATTGGGTGGCATGCACAGATATACATGAGATTTTTTCATTTCCTGCCAATGCTTGATGTGATTTGTTTTTTTTCAGCCGATATGCAATATTGCATTGTCCTCATTTAAGGTAAATTTTCTATGGACCTGAAAGTCGCGCAACATGTAGACATTGTTTGCCTTTTTATGTAGGTATACTTTATATGGCAATTCTGCTAACCCAGGAAGCACATCTTGTAACGGAGGCTGTCTAATTGTACAATGTACGATTGTGTTGCCCACGGTTTAGATGGTAGCATTGAGGCAATGTCTATATATGTAAGGGAATTTTTTACTGCATCGTAGACAATCAATTGTACCATCATTTATGAAAGCAGAGGTAGAAGCATGAGCATTGCATTTGGCACATACAAGCTCGAATGGGGTTGAGTACACATTTGCTGCAACCAAAACACCCTCAACCTGGGCACGTGAGCATAACAATTAATATATTGAAAATATAATATACAACTGCACAACAACAAAAAAAGCTGCAGAAAATTGGTGAAGGCAATTTGTATGAGCAAAACAAGGATGAAATTGTAGATGTATACGCACAACAATTGTCGAGCTAGTTAGTTTCTTGAGATCTTGTACTATGTCTGTTCGCAATTCTGTTACAAATGTTGCTTGGGTTGTGTGAAAGATCCTTTCTTTTGACATCTCTTTTCTTTGTTATATTTTTGAAGAGCATAAGTGGAAATTTCCCTTTATGCATTTGTTATTCCAATGAGGAAAACAAATTTGAATAAGTGTCGAACAATTGCAGCTTCAACATGGAACAGTGAAATAATTGTGTAACATAACTGAGATACATGGACATGTGAAAGTAAAGGACAAAACCAGATATGGAGAACGGTACCATTTCCTTGTCGTTATCTGACTCTACATATTTTATCTAGAGAATGTGTCGTGAGCCAAGTTTCTTGCGAGTGTGACAACTGCACCAATGGTTCCGATTGGGTAAGTGTCATTTCTTTGTGCAAGTTGGTTGATTGTTCTGTCCAGGACGAAACGATATTATGAACAAATTCCGGGAATTTTTTCTACAATACTTGTTTCATTGAGCGATATAATCCGATCACAATCACCACGGTCATATACTATTTTGGGCAATACATTAAAATTTGTAATGGATATCCCATTACCTGGCAATATCTTTTCTGCATGTTTCTGGACAAGTCGTGTAGGAATAGTCAGTGTGACTGTCATCATGGCTTCATTGTCTGTCATGTCAGCGCACATAATAGATCTAGTTTTGTTTTCCTTGTCCAAGTAGGTGCTATAGATGACCATTATGTCCTTGATGAACACTTCTCCAGTTCGATGATTGTTCAAGCCCTCTATTGATAATATTTTGGGTGTTATAAGTTTAGACCCAGTGACATTTTTTGAACAGGAAAATTAATGTGAATGGTAGTCTGCATTATTTTTTTGTTTTCTCTTTTCCTGGAATAAATGTACAAGTAGACACACAACTTGGATGAAGTATGGAGCGGGAGTTTTGCAACCAGACCTCTCAGTCTGCAGAACTTGCGCTATGTTCGGTGCCTCACTTGCGCTCGTTGATACTTCTTGTGAACTACAAAGTATGTGTTGTAGATGGCATCATCATATTTATCATGGAATAGATGAATAAATAACTCATGATATTTGTTTGGTAAACATATGAGGAACACAATGTATGAATCTTTACCTTTGGCCTTGTCGGTCTGTGGATGTTTGCGATGATTGACTGCTCATGGCCATGTCACTAGTCCAAATTTTTATGATGCAAGCATCTGTAGATGAACATCAGAAGGAATAAATAAGCATATGAATTGTATATTGTCCATAATTGTTCTGAATGTCACATACAGGGTTGAAGGAGATGGAATGCGAGATAAGGTGTCAAGGGATACTCAGGAAACATCAGGACCCGACGGTCAAATTGTATGCCTCAGATTTTTTGACTGCAAAAATGTGTAACAGGGAATAGGGCATGATGGGGGGGTGCGACATCCAATCTGTATATCATGGAACCTCTGAAGCTAGAGCCGTAATCTTGAATCCGCCAGCCTGGGAACCCACTATTGAAAAAGTGGCTAAGTATGGAATGAGGAAACCGTCAGTCGGAGTCGTGATATAGAAGCATGAGTATAAATTTGAACCCGTGAGTCCACCAACCTGTGCACCTAGACATTTTCGGAAATATGACTAAGCAAAGAAAATAGAAAGCGAAAGTAGAGGAGAAAAACAAAGGGGAATTTAGTTAAGTATAAAAGAGGGGGAAAAAAAGGGGATAATAGAAAGTGGAAAAATGGAAATGGGGAGGGCAATGTTTGGAAGTGGGAAGTCTCAACAAAGACCCATTGTTGCCAAATCATTGTTTTCTAGTCCAATATTATATGCACCCACCTATTTTGTGTGTTTGATTTACTATCACAGTTGGTATACCTTTTATAAGATTGTACTTCATCCCCCTCTGTTGTGGCATATAAGAATTCATCTTCCTATCCAAATAATCTATTTCTTTCAATGTAGAAACACCGAAAATACAATGGACATGAATGTAAGTTAGTATGTAGAAAGACATGTAAAAAAAAGAAATACAATTCTATTTACTTCAATGTAGCAACAAAGAGAATATGTTAGAATGTAATGGATGTGCTCGTTTTACCATTGACAATATCTCTATTGTCACCCAACCATAGGTCGAATCCACCCTTTGAGCACCTTAACCTTGACATAGAATCACTCCAGAAGCAAACCCTAGGCTAGATAGCCAAACAAAGGGTAGTGCACCTTTCCCCAAGGATAACGCACCAACAAGAGATGATCAGATAGTCCAAACCCTAACCAAGAGATTGTCCAATCCAAACGTGATCTGCTAGCTGCAACAGTTGCAATGGCAACTCTCCTCAAACCTGCACACAAGACTGGGCACTGCAGTGCGCACAAGTTGTTGCTCTACAATTCTGAGACTGCCAGCCAGAATGAGAACTGGCCTCCTGTATTTATACTAATTATGGCTAACTGTCTGGGCTAACTTCTCATTCTGGGTATCTATCTGTTCAATATATATTATTATTTATGTCTGACTTCTTCTTTTGGAGGCTAATAACCTAATATAAATTATCTTCTTGAGCCAACAATTCTTCTAGGGTTATTAGCCAACTCATTAGGGTTTCTTCTTGCTTCCCGGAGTATTCTATCCTCATCAGGTTTACACGTGGAGGTAAATACCTCCCACAACTACCATAATATCAACACTCCCTCCTAGCTAGGGAGGTATTACAGGTAATAGTCTTGAGCACAAAAACATACCATGAGCACCATCATCATCATCAATGCCATTAGCTGCATCATCTCTCGAAACCATACTCTATCTGAGTAATCAGATATGATGCTCACTTCATAGAGTGATACAAGATCCATTCTTCTAATCTAGAAGAGTAAATGCTCTGAACCATTTTCCGTCTGGGAAATCTTTGTCCTTTGATTATCCATCTAACTGATAATCATTTCCAATATTGTTGATAGTATTCAAGGCAATCGAAACAAAATAGAACACAACCGTGTCTATCCATAGTAGTACATAACTATAATCCAATGGTACACTACCACACCAAGTAACACACAAGTACTTGATCAACAACGTATAGTCACGAACAATGGAACACATTCACCACAGTAGTATACATCTATAGTCTTCATAACAATCATTTGATATCCACCTGCACAAAAACAATGTTATGATATAAATTGAATCATCTAGGCCAATCTTTCACTCACATCTGTGAGATTTGAAAGAATATCTTCCCTCAAAGTAGAACAATGAGATATCTGGACTATTCTTCTCAAGCAAGGAAGAATAATTGTCTTGTTTTCTAAACCTGGACCATTCCCCACCTTGGGCCATTCTTCCTACACTAATGAAAGTGCACCCTGGAGAGAATGTATAAACCCTAAGGAATGCCTATCCCTGATTGCTGAGCCTGGACCATTCCCCACCCTGGGCCATTCCTCATACACTAATCAAAGTGCACCTTGGAGAGAATGTATAAACCCTAAGGAATGACTGTCCAGACCATTTCCTTTGTTGACCATAAGAGGAAAAGATTGTCATGTATCAACCTCCAAAACAAACCATTCCTCATGTTAACCACAATGAGAAATCGTTGTCCGGTGAGGCGGGCCAGTCTTATTGAGTAACCCTCAAGAAGAGAGACTGTCCTAGACCACTCCCCATGTTAACCACAATGGGAAGTCATTGTCTATGATGCATCAGAAATCTGGACCATTTCCCATGATAACCACAATGGGAAATCGTTGTCCATCAAAAATCTCAATCCACTTTACGAACTAGAAGGAATCTGCTCATCCTGGACCATTTTTCGAACTGAAAAATGATTGTCCATTAATCAATACATATCAGTGCTCACTCCCAACCTGGGAGTCATCTCTTCCTTTTTCAATAAGGAAGTCGTCTCCACGAGCTCCAACTTGAGTACGCAAACTCTTTCATCTTGGATAAAAGCTTTACCAAAATGTCTTCCTATCTGCTCATCTGTGGAGATATGTATTGGAGAACCACTTTATCCTTTCTGGACTTCATCACAGATAATGTAATGCTTGATTTCAAATGTACTTCGGTCTGGAACACTGGTTTTCTCTTAAAGGATTCATGCAGCTCTTGATCAATAGAGTATATCATTGTTGGAAAACTGGAACATATCCATGTGGCACTTCTTCTATCATCATGAGATCTAATCTACTGAGTAATCATCTTGATACAATATCTCTGTTATAAAAAATCTTCACCACACTTCTACTGTGCACTGGAGGTTCTCCACTGAGTTATCTTTTTCCATTTGCATACAAGTTTCTCTTTCTGGTATGCCTCAAAGTCTTGAGGTTGCTCTTCATACGCTCTTTGTTCAATTACTCTGGAGAACAGTCTTTGCATTTATCTGATGTAGAACTCCAACTCATGGATGTTGCGGATGATATAATGACTCATGTAGATATATGTCTGATTTACTAGAACAAATGGTCATCATAGTCTTCTCCCTCCATCTGGGAGAACCTATAGTTCTATATATTGCAAAGCTTTTATTCATAAGTCTTCCATACATTGTTCTTCATCACAACTTTCAGTTTCTGCTTGATTGCTTTCATATCAGGCTGGTAATCTTGTGATTCTCGATACAATGACTGGTTGTTCAAGCTTCTCTTCTTTCTTGGAATCTTCATGTTCTTCCTTATGTTTTTCTTTAGC
>ML788722.1:19209-35949 GCA_009831015.1 Picea engelmannii
TGCTAGTTTTATTATACTTGCCACTAAGCATAGTATATGGCATTCGATCAACCGTTGAATACCTATTAGTTTGTTCGTTTACCAAAAGAATTACATATTTTACATTAGACATCGTTTTTTTTTTTCAATATTTAAATTTATTTATGTGTCATCCCATTGGATGATGGGATTAAAGTGTTATTGTCGAGCAGGTTGTGGCCTTATTCTTTTATTTTTTGGCAGATATATTGTTTGCCTCTTTAATTCGTTAATATTGCATTTACTATTTTGTCATAACACTAAATATACTTTAACATAGATAAAAAACTTTCAACAACTAAAGAATGTAACAATTACTTGCACTTGGAAAAGTCGGTGGTTTCTCTTGTTGTGGTGGTGGTTGGTGGTGGTTACAAGTGGAAATATTATATTATGCATGAAGAACGACATCAAGACAATTCATTTTCATGATGAGTGGAACCTATAATTATATCTATTTCAAATTCTTGATGAAAGAGTTGTTTGATCCATCAACACAAGACGATGTATTTGCGTGTGTATTCCAATGAATGATGTCGACAATGATGACTGGACAGAGCTATTGGTAAGATCTTTCGGGTATAAAGATGTCGAAGCCATGGGATTTAGAGTCATGGCTTCGGAAGCTCTGCAAGAATATTTGGATGAAGAAAGAGCCAAAGGAAACAAACGACAAGAACTAGAAGACAACATTGACTCTCATAGGGCAAAGATTCTCAGAAATAGTAATCAACTCTGTACTAACTTTCTGGTTCAAAGTGGATGGTTTCTCCACCTCTTTGTTATCCAAAAGGACAATAGGAGATCATCTTGTAAATAGCAAGGGAAGTGGGTCCATTGCAAATGCATTTCTAATGAAAGTTATTGTCCAGTTTAATGTCGATAACATCCATGTTTTCCAAGTGCTCACTTTTAGAGGTAATTGTCTCAGCTCCAAAACCTTATCATTTACAACGGGTGGTGCCAATATGATTCGTTTTATAGGTTGGGTCGTGTTTATTTCGTTTGAATGTGGCGACAGTGCCCCGCCACTCTGTGAAGCTAGAGTATAGTCATAGTAGTAGTAGCCATTGTTATTGCTTGTTTCATGGATTGTTTGTTTATGTATTTGAACTAGTTTTTTTTTCGATAAGAAGACATATTATAAAGTTTTTTCAGTAATAATATCAGAGATAGTATGCACGATATCCAACATAGTAGCAACAAGTCTGGCTAAAATGGTTTGTGGAATAGGGAATATGAGGATAGTGTTGCGCAACTGAATTGGGTATATATGCCCACAGGGTCTCTAGTGAACAAAGAATTAAGTGACCTTACTAATAGATAAACCGACTTGCCTGGCCTGATGAGGATGCTTAGCTGGAATGTGCTGCATCTAAAAGCATCTTCGGGAGGTGTGAAATCCGTGAATGGATTTGTATGCCAAACAACGATGTACCAACCAAAATGTTTTTTAAATATTATAGTTTTAAGTTTTGGTGGAGCTATCGAAATATGTATGTAATGAGCTAACCATCATTTGCAAAGGCTAGTTTACATATTTGTCTTTACTGGATGGCAGTGGGCTAGGGTTACTGATGGTTCATGTAGCTTCTGGAGAGGTTAGTTCGCTGTCTTAAAATGCTTCCAAGTGTTCATATACTTCCACCCAACTCCCAAAAGAAACATTAGGATATGGAAAAAGGAGCTTCTTTTTCCCACCTACTGGGTGTGCGTTGCAGAACTCAGGGCCGATGCCACACACAGTTAAATTGACATTGGCATTAAGCTCCCAAAACTATATTATTTTCTTTGCCTATAGTATAATATTCTTATGCTTTCACATACCTATTTATTCCGGCTAATTCTTCTAGGGGTAAAGGTAGCAGCAGCTGGTGCATTTGAACCAGAGATAGAGGCATAGGCCAGGTGCCTTAGTTAGCAGTGCCTTCAACGTCCATATGTCACCGATATATTTACATTTGCCATTTAAAATTTATGCAGACTGTAGTGTTTATTGTGATATTGATAACTAACAAGTATTTTTTATTTTTTAACAGGGACATAAATCATCCTTTCAACCAAATTTGTGTTCAATAGGTAAAGGATAACTTCAATTTTTCATAGTGAAATTTATCGTATGTCTCCACCACAATGCTTACTTTTTCCAAAAAAAAATAAATCTACAGTTTAATGTAACATAAACATATGTTTTTTTTTTGTAAGTGAGTGTAGGAATCTCTATTATTGGTAAGTATTATGATACAAGAGTGGGGATCATGGTCTGCCTAGAAGGAAACCATACCAGGGGGTCCCAGCTGCTCGAGTTGATAGTTGCGGTGGATAGTACTAGTCTACCACCAAGGAAAACTAGACCAGACCTTCCAAACCCAGTTTGAAAATAAACACAAACATAAAGAAAAAACTAAAACATCCCCCTAAACAAGAGTTGTAATAGATCTGAACTAACCTATCCTTGCCTGACATTACTGCCATTAGTTTAAAAAATTATAAAGCCGAAACTATGAGGTGTTTCAGCACCTGGGGGTGCTCCTTCCCGCCATCCGCCTGGCTCTTGTTATCTTCCTTCGGGGAGATCGTGAGAGTCTTCCTGATTTAGGTTGGCGCACCTTGTCCATCGGAAGGTGTGATGTCCATATGATGAACATAGCATAGGTACAGATGGAACTAGGCCGCCATCTGCTCTAGCTTGCATTTTTTGTCCTTATCTATCTCTACTAACAATTTGATGATAGTTCCCAAACTGCTGAGGCGACGCAGGATCTCGTCCAGCATTGGCTTGTTTTCTCTGTTATCCTCCCATCTGGCTTCTGCCTTCTCTGAATGCACTTTCCCGATCAACATCTTGGTTAGCCAGGCCATCTCTACCGTTTTGTGGTAGAGGGTTTCCCTGGGTCGTGTGGCCCCCAGATCAGTTACCCAGTCTTCTTAGTCATCCCACTATTTACCTTTGCGCTTGTCCTTTAATTCCTTTTCCCACCAGGTGATGGCCTTCTTCCCCTTTGGCGCAACCAGAGAGTGGAAGGTGCCTTCTGCTTCTTTCACTGCTTACTCCATTCTTGTTAATCACCACGAGATGTTCAAGACTTCCTTCCCAATGGGGTTCCTCTTCCTGGGCATTTGCTTCAGTCATGCCATCCTGCTTTGTTTACTGCAACTCCTGCTCTAGCTACTCGACCTGTACCTCCCTTCGCAGTTATCCTTACTTTTCTTTCCCTTGACACTATAATATCCCTTACTGTTGCGCTCCTTCTGTTTGCGTCTATTCCTATTGTCCCTCTTCTTATGGGAGTTCCCCCACTACAAGCTTGTACTTCCTGCTCTAGCCAGAGGTGGTGAACGCTACCGTCATTTTTTGTTTTTACGACACGTTTGACCATGATGGTTCGTCCTTTATCCCTGTGCGTACCCCTGCCCTTGCTCGCTTGTGATCCGACTGTGATTCTCCTCGTACCTGTACTGGGGGTTGGTGGATCATTCATGGTTATCACCAACCCCTCGTGCCTTATGTCATTCGTTATATTCAACTTGATGCCTGGCCATTCCCCCATACTTTCCCCACAACTCTTACTCACATATCGGCCTTGCTTCTGGTGGACCACTTGCTGCTTGTTGCGATCTTGCATGATAATTGGTGGTCAAGTGTTAGGAATTCATATTCTGCCTGGGTCCTACGTGCCTTCCAAGAGGCCTTACTTTGTCCTCCTCAATGTGACTTTCCACGCTTAAGCCGCCATCACGATATTTAGCCGCCAGATGGCTGCAGTTTGTCCTGAGTTGCCCGCTCGTAATGTTGATCCAGGCTTCGTCTAGTTCTGGGCCTTCCTTACCGACCCCCTCGTTGGCGAGTTTGTCTGCTAGAGAATTCACTGACCTATGCACCCACCACAACTCCACTATTTTCAGAGTTCTCAGATGCTTCTGGATTTTATGCAGGGAGTGTGCAAGGCGTCAGTGTCTCTAAACCTTGCCCACTCTTGTGCCATTTTGTAATATTTTCATCGTGTTGATAACCAGGGTGGAGTCACCTTCCACGATGGTGTTTGTCATCCTTTCTCGACTTAGAATTTCAAGGCCAAGCTCCAAGGCTCCAAATTCCGCTGCATTGTTGGTTGATTTTCCCATGCTACCAGCATATAGTCGGATGATATTTTCACCACTGTGTCTAATCACTCCACCTGCCCCTGCCACTCCCAGATTTCCTTTTGTCGCCCTGTCGAAATTCAGTTTGAGGAACCCTGATGGAGGGGGAGTCCAGTTGCAGGCTCCTATCTGGAGTTGTGGATCATGCCCCACAGGTATGTTGTTGCTCCATTGTTTTAGATGGAAAAATTCCAGGATGCGGGAATCTTGGTCTGTGAGTTGAGATTGCTCCTTATTGCAGTTGCGGCTCTGCACCATTATTTGAGTGACTATTGCATCCTTTATCCTTTCTGGCGGTAGACTGACATTCCTGAAGATGCATCATTTCCTTTCTTTCCAGATTTCCCAGATGATCATCTCTAACGTTAGATTCCAACAAAGGTTCACCATTTCATTTTCACTATAACTTTCATTCCAGTTTTTTATGGTTGCACTAATGTTCCCCTGGACCCTATTGGATTGGCGATAGAGGCCTACTGTCCAATCCCAAATTTCCGCCATGTAACTGGAATCGTCGAGGAGGTGATCAGTTGTTTCCTCCTTGACCTAACATAGATGGCAGTGAGATGGGCCTGTGAAACCCCTTTTAATAAGGTTCTCCTAGGTTAGAATTCAATTGTGTAGTACTAACCATTTGAACATTTTGATTTTTGGCCATTCGGGACTTTTCCAGATATTTTCCCACTGTTGCTTCGGATTTCCTTGTTCCTGGCCCGTGATGTAATACTGTGCTTCTTTTAAGTTGAATTCATCCCCATTTTTCCAGCCCCACCTCAATTGATCATCTTCTTCCGAGACCCCAATTTTCCTTTTCCCCAATTCCTCCTCCACTTCTTTCGTTATTGTTTTGATCTGGGCTCTATTTTGTCGATTAAGATTTTCCCAGATCCTCCATCTGGCGTTGCCATCCCCTTGCTTCCAGTAATGATGGATTTTGGTTTTTCCTTGCCCAATAATTTCTTGTTGGAGCTCCTCCCTGTTCGGCGTGTCCAGTTTGGGTTCGTATTGCCATGCATCCTCCCAGAACCTTATTGTTCTACCATTTTTAACTTCCTAGAAGCTATGATTCTGGATCTTGTTCTTATTGCGCCAGGCAAGATTCTAGATGGTTGATCCCTCCCTTGTGCCCATGAATCGAATTCGTTCATGGTCATTGATGTTCAGTGCATACTTGGCCTTCCAAAGGTTCTCACATGAAATTGTTTTGTCCTTTACCCATCTCCACCAAATCTTTGCCCCGTAGGCCTCGTTGGTTACCTGTGGGTCTTGTAACCCCAGGCCGCCTTTGGTTTTTGGTCTACAAACCTTGTCCCAGGCCACCATGGCCCATTTCTTTTTGTTTTCTGCACCCCGCCATAGGAAATCTCTTTGGATGGATCTTATCTTTTGTAGTATTCCTTTGGGGGCTGGAAACACTGACATCATAAACACTGGAATTGCTTGTAGAATTGTTTTAGTGAAGATAAGCCTTCCGGCTAGGTTTAGAGTTCTGTATGTCCAATTTGTTACCCTCTCATGCATTATGTTGATAACTCCTTCCCACATAGCATTTTTGCAAGCTCTATTCGTCAGGGGGATTCCCAAGTATTTCGTTGGGAGCATTTTACGTTCAAACCCCAGAATGTTGGCCAAGTTCCTTTGAATTGTTGGATTAGTGTTGAAAACATATATCATGGACTTCGAGTGATTGATTTCCTCCCCCGAGGCTTCCCCGAAGTCTTCTAAGATTATTTTATAAGCCTTCGCTTCCTTTACCATGGGTGTTCCATGGAGCAAGGTGTCATCAACGAACTGTTGGTGTGTGGAGGTTGGATAATTTTCAAACGGTTTGAGGCCTTTTATTTCACCAGCTGCAGTTGCGCTTTTAATGCTTCTGTTGAGTCCTTCCATCATTAGAATGAACAAGAAGGGGGATATCAGATCCCCTTGTCTGATGCCTCTAGATGGACATAAAGGTTTGGCTGGGGCTCCATTTATTAACAGTGAGAAGCTTATTGTTGAGACCAGAGTGACGATCCATTTGATCCAATGTTGGTCGAAACCAAAAGCTTCCAGTGTCTTGACCATGTAGTGCTAGCTTATTTTGTCATAGGCCTTCGCCAGGTCAAGTTGGATTATCATCCCCCCTCTCCTTTGTCTTTTCATCGTGTGAATTATCTCATGGGCGTGGATGATATTGTCCAGGATTTGTCATCCTTCCACATAGCCCGCATGTTCCTGTGAGATCAGTGTGGGAAGAAGTGGCCTTAATCTATTGGCTATGACTTTGGAAATTATCTTGTAAACTACATTGCACAAAGTTATAGGCTTGTAGCGGTCTGGGGTCCTAGCTTCATTTTATTTTGGGCTTAGAGTGATCATTGTAGAATTTAAAGCTCTCAGGATGGAGGTCGAGCACCTGGAGTCCTCCACCACCCCATAAATATCATACTTAACCACATTCCAATAGGTTTTGAAAAATTCCATTGTGAAGCCATCTGGGCATGGGGCCTTTCCATTGGGCATCTTCTGGATCACTTGATCGATTTCTTCCTTTGAGATGGGTTTGATTAGGTTGACATTTTGATCCTCTGTGACCAATTTGGGGATGTGATGAGTTATCCTTTGTATGGTTGCAGATCTGTCTTGGTTGGGCTCTTTGTCTATCCCCTCGAAGTGATTGACCAATGTGTTTTCAATGTCCTGGTGGGATTCTCTTTCGATCTCGTCCTGATCCCTAATCTTCAAGATTTTGTTATGAGATCTTCTTGCAATAGTTGTTCTATGAAAAAACTTGGTGTTCCTCTCCCCTTACTTTAGCCACCTTATTTTGGATTTTTGGCGCCACAGAGTTTCTTCTTGCTTGGATCTTGCTTCCCATTCCTGGGTCATTTGGATATCGTCTTTTTTCCGGTCCTTTGTGTATCCATCTTTAATGCAAACTTCCTAGAGCATCCTCATCCTATCCTCGATACTTTTTTTCCTCTGGTTTATGTTTCCAAAAACTTCCTTGTTCCACTCCTTGAGTTTTTGCTTGATGTACTTGAGTTTCTTGTATAGTTTGAACATCCTTGTCCCTTGGTCCGATAGTTCCTCCTGACACCAATGTTTGATGTTCTCCTTGAAGGTCAGATGGTCGATCCAAAATTTCTCAAATCTAAATGGTTTGTTCTTCAGTGTGGTTTGAAAATTCGCTTCCAATTGAACCGACCAATGGTCCGATCCCCCCCAAGGGAGGATGTTGTAGTCCAAAGCTAGTCCTTGCATAATGATGGATTCTGACACCAGGAATCTGTCTTGCCTTGTAGCTACTTGGTGGTGAGCTAGTCATTTGTTGTTCTAGGTGAACAGTCCATTGTTGGTTCTGATGTACACCAACTCCATTGTGTCGATGAGAGCTGAGAAGTCTTCCACATCTATGTCCAGTCTTCTGGTACCCCCTTTTTTCTCCACAAGAGTAGTGATGATGTTGAAGTCCCCAACTAGCATTCAGTGAAGGTTGTTGGTTCGATCTCTTATATTCTCTAGGTCTAGGAGCATTCTCCTTTTCTCCTCCAACACCTGGGGACCATACACATTCATGCATAGAATTTCTGTCATGTTCCCTATGATTTGCATGTTAGCAGAAAGTGTATTTCTCGTGGCTTCTACTGCAAGAAGGTTCACCGATTGTGGGTTCCACAAGGTGAGAATGCCTCCCACCGTCTGTTGGATTTCAACAACCAACATCTTGTACTTACTCCAATGTTTTTTACTGATGATTTCCACTCTGTCCAGTGTGCATTTTGTCTCTTGAATGAAACATAGGTGAGGTTGTTCCTTCCTCAATCTATTTTTAAGGATTCATTTCTTTCTTGGGCGGTTTAGGCCTCTTATATTCCAAGTTATAATATTCATTTAAACATGTGGGGGGGAGTTGGGGAAGAGATTTTTAATCTTGCCTGATTTTATCAGCAAGGCTCCTAGTTCTTGTAGGGCTACGTTATTTGATTTCCTTCTTTTCTTTCACTTTGCCTGCTTGGGTGAGTGTTGTGGCTGTCCATCGCATGTTTTGATGCCCAGGTGTCCTATCTCGCCATGTGTGTGCTTGGTACCTCTAGATTTTTCTTCCTCCCTTAGGAGGAAGAGATATTGAATGCGATCTAGTTGCTCAGTTGGAACATTGTCAACTCTCTGCCTTTTCCATTGCTCCAGTATGTTAGAGAGATCTATTCCTTCCCTTTCCATGATGTCTCTGAGATCTAAGTCTTCTATTCCCACCTCCCTTGGTGTCATCTCAACATCTCCATCTACCTCCTGCATTGGGGTGTTGGCGTCTTCGTTTCCTCCTTCCATAGGACTTGCGCTACCTCCTTGTTCTCCCTTGTCACTTGGATTTTATGGGTTCTCATGAGTTGCTTGTACATTTGTTTCCCTGGATTTTGTCTTTTTATTGCCTCCTTCTTCCCCTTGGTTGGTCTTGCCTCTTCCTTCTATTCTAATCCTGGCTTCTAGGTTTCTTCCTATTGGGGCCTTGCCTTGTCTTTTGTTTCCTCTACTTTTATGATTTGGCTTCACAAACCCATCCCCATCCTGTCGTTGTTTGGTGTTTTTCAGTTCTTGTTTTTCATTGAGAGGACGTTCTCTTAGTAGGTGTCCGTGTTCATGACATATTCTGCATCAAAACGAGATCTGTTCGTATTCTATTCTCTGAATCCATTCCTCATCCCTAAACTCCAGGCTTATGGCTTCTGGGAGCACCCCCGAGACATCCATTTACATGAAGATCATTGCATAGTATGTGTATCTTACTTTTGATGTTGCTTCTGATGTCTTGACATATTTTCCCATCTTGTTCCCTATTTCTTTGAAGGTGGATGACATCGAGTAATCTAGTGGTAAGGAGTAAAGCCTCAACCAAACTGGGAAATTTTTGAATGTTTCTTTCTCCGGAGAGAAGTTTTCCTTCCATGGGTGCATGTACAGCCCCGCTGAGGCGTGGAAATATGCCCCCCCCCCCCTCAAAGATTTTATCCATGTCCTCTAGGTTCATAAAGGCTGTTGTAAAGAATCCTTTCGATCCCAGGTGGAGTTCAACTTCTCCACTCGGCTTCCATTGGTATTTTATCCAACTGCACAACGTTTTTTCTCTGAGCGACATGCCCATGAACTTGTAGATCATTGCATGCATCTTCTTCTAATCCTGGAAGAGTTGGGTTTGGGGGTCTTCCAGTATAACTTTGGGGATCAATGTCATCTTAGGTTTACACGGGTTGCGCCCATCTACCCCACTGGGGTTCATCATTTCTTGTGTACCGTTCTGGGCTTCTTTGGCCTCTTCCCCCACGCAATCACTTTTTTATTGGTTGCCCTCATGATTTTTTTTCGATCCTAGTCCCAAGGTGTCTGTCAGAGGCTCCTTGAAACCGACGTCACTTGGGCCTTTCCCTCTATCCACCACCACCTACTTGTAGGAGGGAGTTCCACTCCCTCCCCCTTTGGTAACCATGTTGGTTGTTGTTGTAACTGTGTCTATTAAACCCTAGCTTGAAACTAGTGTTGTAGACCTCCCTCATATGACCATTCAAAGGCCAACATAAACATATGTTAATTTACATACACAACAACCATTTTTTTTTCAAAGCCATACTGCAACATACACAAAGGTTAAAGTATAATCTTGTTCACAATCGACAACCGAGTTTGAGATTCAGAATGATTAAATGATTAACTCTTCCACAAACTAAATGTTATCGACATTAGGGAGCAAATGAATTTCATATTCACAGATACAAAATTATTAAATGATTAAATCTTCAGAAGACTAATTGTTCTTTGATGTTTTTATTGCTTTATATTCACCGCGCAATGATTTCATTCAAATATTTAAGATAAATCTTTTTCTATGGTAAAAGGTTCTAATCTAAATAACGAGCTATTTTTGTTTATATGGATTAATAATTTGTTGATCCAATCTTGTACTAGATAAATAATAAAAAATAATAATGGCATATGTGCATTCCATTTAGTAAACCTTACCTAGCAGTTGTTGTAGGTAATGTTGCTATGCAGCCTTGTTATCCAATAGACATGGTTGAATGTAATGGGTTATCATATATTATGTGTACTCCAAGATATAAATCATTGAACATAAAAAGTGCATCGAACATCGCATCACAATTTATTACTTATTTTAAGTCATTGAACAGAAAAAGTGCATTAACATCCATCACAATTTGTTACTTATTTTAAGTCACCTCATTTGTCTAGAGACCTTAAATTCCATATTGAACATTTTGTGTATTATATAGAATTCAATTTATATCAAGTTTGTTAAAATGTCATTTTCAATATGTAGTATAATGTTGATTTGTAACATCTTACAATGTTGTTTTCTAATGGTATTTTGAGGCTTATTTTAAGGTCCTGAGCCTATCATTCGATACTTTGGTGGTCCTGAACCTATCCTTTGATTTACCTCCCAAAGGAAAATCTCCCAGAGTGACGTGGCAGTGATGATGTCATCTTTAATGACGTGTCAAGAAAATATGAGTGACACATGTCACCTAAAATCACATGAATGATTTGTCACCAATGCTAAAAATGAATGCCACGTGTCAGCCCAAGATAAGGTTTTATGACAGGTGTCCTATGAATCATCCATGGATCCGCTTAGAAGATTTTCACTGAAAATTGTCTTCGAGACTTTGGAGCTTTGTAACTTTAGGATTTTTGTTCTTTAGATGGTTTGAAACTCCATAAGTGCAAAGTCTCGAAGTAAATGTTGGAAACTTTCTTTTAAAATTTGTGTAGCTTTATAATCCTGAAAACATGAGATTCGTTTGATTCGTTTAGCTAAAAATTCCTCAACGGATAATATTTAAAGCACCTTATCGATATATAACGAAAATGGATTTATTTAATTAAAAATAAAACAATTCTCCTTAGTTTTTGGTTGATTTTCATTTTATTTTAAAAGGTAAAAACAAAGGTTTCAAAATTAAAAAGTTTAACATTCTAAAGTTGTTCTAACACTTCCCAACATGATTTTTTTTTATTGAGATCCAACTTTTATAAATATGGATCACACCAACCTAATTTTCTTATGGGAGAAGGAAGACAATAGTGGTAGAGATAAATCATATCAGTGGGCAGGCCAAGGAAACGTAGGGATGAGGAGGTCATATCAGTGTCTTTGGATTCGAGATCCTTTGTGCATAGAAAGTTTGTTGATGGGATTACTCTTAGATCTTTAACATAGGAATTCCCTTGATGTTTATTGAGATAAACATAGAGTTGCACCTTTCTTAATTTCACAATTGTGAGGCTATTGAAGCCTACACGGGAGTCAAACAATTCAAGAGGAGAGGAGTTGGCTCAAATGAAGAGGAACATTCATATTTCCCCCTTTTGGGATCGTGATCACACAATAAGAAGGAATAACATATTCAAGGATGTTCCTTAACTATGGATTAAGACAAATACCAAGGGCACTTTCCTAGTCATTGGAAGGATTAAGGAAAACAATCATAGACATAAAAATTTATATGTAAAATAGAAATGAAGAGGAGTATATGTGCAATGTATCAGAATAAAATAAAATATTATTAAACTTCTTCAAGATCCACAATTAACTCCAAGAAAACCCCCTCAAAGTTGGGCACTCCTCAATAAAGGTGGAAAGATGCTTAAAGTAGGATTTGACAAAGTCTTTGTTGCCACACGTCGCTCGCCTTTTAAGTGCTTCCTCAAACCATGTTCTTCTAACATGTCCCTTCCTTAAAATAAGAATTCAAACCTCGAGATAGTGGAGCAATCCTCTTTGTTTACATACATAACCTTGATCATGCCATACAATCATTTTATATTTCCTTATAAGGTGGATCGTTCCTTCCAAGATGAACTTTAAACCATGTTCTTATGGTTTAGTTGTCATGTTTCCTCTCCTTAGCTAGGTCATTCCTCAAGCATGTGTGCTAAGAAATTATTATAACCCCTTTTACATGGGGTGCTCCTCATCTAATTTTTACTTTATACTTATTTCATGGCTGGAAAGAGTCAAATCTACCACTAATTGGTACCCCTTTTGACTTCATCAAGTTGGGCACTCCCTCTAGACATTGATTAATTGCCTTTTTGGGGGTGTGTGCAAGGGTTTAGAACTTTAAATATTGAAAAAAAAGTTCAAAAATTGGAACTAGGTTGAGGATGGACTACTCACTATTTGGGGGTTCTAATTATATTATATTATAATGTGGCAGGATGATCGTGGAAAAGGGCCAGCAACAGAACATGTAATTGATTATCAAATTCGACTTTCATTTTACGTGAATTTTATTATTTATTTATATAATTTTATTTGTGTGGTGATTAGTTATTTCATTCGTTTATTAACTTAAATAACATTGATTTTCATGTTGAAATTATATGTAGTTGGCAAGCCATGTTGATCATGATTCCGCCGATGAGGAGGGGTTGTATTCATCCCATGATTTGACTGTATTAATAAAAAGAAATATCATCAAAGCGAACAAGGAACTTGATAGCTTGTTAGACCGTCCAGATCAAAATCTTGGCGTCCTAGAAAGGATCAATCTCCTTATGTCATAGCTTAACACATATAAAGTAATAACCATAATTTAAAGTGTTTTTTTTTTTAATGTACTCATATGTTCAATTATGAAACACTATTTTTTAACTTTTACATTATCTCATGAAAAACATTTTCTTTTTTATAAAGAGATTTTTGGATCCTATTCAGCTCAGTGTTGGTAGTAGTGGCATTGTAGAGATGTCGCAAAGTCCCAACATGGGTTGTCATACAACTACTAGAGTATTTTTTACTTCTCCATCTTCCACACCTAATTTAGATAGAAGCCATGACACGCACCACCAGGCATCCCCACAGCGATCAAACTCTAGAGGTGGCGATAGATATGAGGCTGATGATGTGGTTGACATGGGTGCATTTCCTGGAGCTAGATGTGTGCCCATCACAGGGACCCTTTTGTGCACATTTTTGGTCGACGATAACAGACTTCCATTAAAACAAATAAGACTCCCAGATAGTTTTTCATAATTTAATTGTTTCATGTTGTCCATCTCATACACAAATCATCTAGATTATTGTTTTTAAATTAATGATCATGTATTTTTGTGTGTAGGAAACTACCATTTTTATAGGCACCTCGAGAGAAAGGCCTTGTTGATTTTTGGGGAAACCTTACGCATGAGGTGGAATTTCCAGAATTCCAACCTCAAAAAATAACTTATGGATTATCTCGAAGGCCTATTTGGAGTAGACATGTTCAATAAAAAAGAGGTTACCTATGCAGCAGGAGAATATTTAAAATATATGCAGGATGTTTATAGACGAAGCTTGGCAGGCAACCCTAAGTATGAGCCTCCTCCCTTGATTCCAGAGAGGGAGTGTAAGGCGATCATTGATGATGCAAAAGAAAAGATATCGAAAAAATCAGAAGAAAAAATAATTGGTACCCCAAGGTAAATTATAATATTTTTATTTCAATACCTTTAATTTTGTTTAGATCTAAATAAAAGTGTGGTATATAACATACTTGAAAATTTTGATGATAGGTTGCCTAACACTTCGAAGGAAACCAAAACAAGGATTTCCAAACATGCCCAACACAAGCTAGGCTAGGGCGGTTACTTGAGGTTACAGTCATGAATCGTAAGTACCCAAACATATTAAGAATATTATTTGTATCTCCTTACAACTTTCAGTTTATTACATCCAAAAACATTAAAAAAACATGCTCTTATGCAATGCAGGGTGATGAATTTGGAACTGAAACCATGGAGGAAGACCTCCAACTTGGTTACAAGTATGGCTATAAAGTCGTGGTTGATCGTAGGAAAAGCATGGGGTAGACCCCAATATCGATTTTGCAGGATAAGATAAATAAAATATAGTCTACATTAACCTTTCATTACTTATAAAATATGTATATGTTTGATATCATCCATAACTTTAATGTCTTTCTTTGTTTTAATCGGGGGAGCATAACTATCAATGAAACAATTAGCACTGGACAACAAAGCATTGATAGTGAAATGCGGCCAGAAGATCATGGTGCTCCCCAGCAGCCCCATCCCAGTGGGGTGAAACCCCAAGATGTTCCTATGACTGAGGCCCACGACGCTAAAATGGTTGTATATTAATCATATACTTAATAATTTCGTACTTATAAATTGTGTACTTCTAATTTTTATTACTTATACATTTGCGGTTTTGTCCTTATATTTTTTTTTGTTTCAATGGCAGAGAATGACATAGTTGAGCCTCCTCGACTTGAAGATGATCAGGAGAATAGGGCAGCCATTCCAACTGTGTTGACTAGTGGACCAGCAGGTAAATAATTACATTGCAGAGTTTTTTTTTAATATTAATGAACTACTTCAATGATATTTAAAAATTGGCCATATAAATTTAATACTTTTTGTTTTTGTAGGTGATGGCCCCTCACAACAACCTCCTCAACCTAAAAATGATCAGGAGAACATGGCATCCATTCCAACGGTTCTGACTAGTGGATCAGCAGGTAAATAATTACATTGCAGAGGGCTTTTTTAATATTAATGAAATACTTCAATGATATTTAAAAATTGGCCATATAAATTTAATATTTTTTATTTTCGTAGGTGATGGCCCCTCACAACAGCCTCCATGTCGTGGGTACGAGACTAGGCATGCTCGACGTGAAAGGACTGAAGCAACATCAGTTGTTGAATAGCACCCAGTAAACGAAGACATGGACATGGATGAATTACTTAAGAACTGGAAAACACAAAAGAAGACTAAAAGAAATTGATGATGTATAATAATTTTATAAGACATATAGATGTACATTATATAGCTAGTATGTTTGTAACATATTTTGAATGATAAATCTCATTTAAAAAAAAAAATTATGACATATTCCTTTGAATGATAAACCTCATTTATAGCTTTACAATCACTTTTTATCAATTTTGAATATTTTTAATGCATGTTTTTTAGTAGAATATTGGGTATTGGGGAATTGAGAGTGATGTGAAGGGGGGGGAGGGGCCATAGAAGATTCCACCTTCATGTGGTTGGACCTGTTCAGTAGAGAAAAAATTATTGGAGTCATTTATTCTGGGAACAAACCTCTCTCCATCCAACGGAGCAACAACATAGTCAATGTTGACTTCGTTGTTGCTCCTTCAGATTGAGGGAGGTTTTCTCCAAGATCATATGGCTCCAATAAATTATTCTTGAAACCAAGAGGACATTATTTAGGTCGTCACATGTGTGTGTGTGTGTGTGTGTGACTATTTAATCTCCTCTCATATGGCTTTTACAAAAAAGAATATCAATGGTGTTTACTATTTGCAATCTTGTCGGTTTTAATTTCTATTAGGATTTATTGACATGTCTTAAAAGTATTTTTTGGTTTTTACTAAAAACTAAAGATAATTATGTTTTTATTTACTACAATATGCATTTCGCGCATTTGCAGATGCTCTAGATGTTGTATCACTGCAATGCTACACATTAGAATATCAAAGATCATGTATGTCTTGTCTTTTTTCTTCTTTTTATGACTTCTTAAGGTTCCTTTTATTTATTTATTTTTACATTACCATAATTTGTGGGCCACTATGGGGCCAATCATTCTATCTAATGAACCACACCCAAGTATGTAGCATATGCAATTCCCTTTATGACATCATATCATATGATTCACACAGCTAATCTAATACTTCAACTTGGTTTTTTGTGGTTGTGTATAAGTAATCCCCTGGATATCATAGTATAAGTATAACCATAATTATGCAATAGAGTATTTGAAATGAATGAGATATGCATACCACTTCCGAGTAGAAATTACAAATCATAGGCACCGATGAACCTAAATACTCATCATGAGTTCCAAGAAGATGAAAATCAAACATCCCACCAATCTAAAAGTGGATAGGGGGTTGGGTGTGTTACACCAATGACCTCTATACACTCCTATGAAATTTATTACTCTCATGTGATATTTATTGTAATATTTATTATTTTTTTGTAGAGTAATGTTTTAGCACCAAAGGAAATGATTCCACCCTTACCTCTAGAGAAAGAGAAACTTGAAAATGATTTAGCTATAGACATTTCTAACAATCTATTAACTGGTGTCATTCCACCAACACTTGGAATTTGCACTACACTCGAATCATTGAATCTATATAAAAATTCCTTAGAAGGTTCCATTCCATATTCACTTGGGTATCTACAAAATCTCATGGACTTGGATGTGACCGCAATTGTTTTCAATAACATTGGCACAAACACAAAAATATCTTTGGAAATACTTGAATCCCAATGGGAGCAATATTAATTAACCAACAAATCATTGCTAACACAAGACGAGATCCAATATATTTCTTATTAAATTTGAGAAATTTATTGTGAACAACAATTACTAGCTAGCAAAAGTTCAAAGAATTGGCCAGATAAACAAGGAATCAAAACTTCAAATTGAAACCAACCTATCCTCTAAATGAAATATCTCTTACTATCATTTTTATTAAATATATTATTGTAACATATACAAAGGGTGACAAAAGGGGAGTAATTATACTAGAGAA
>ML788722.1:47158-66480 GCA_009831015.1 Picea engelmannii
AGGGTTTATACCAGTGGGGATTGGTTTCTCCAGTATGTTGGTGACTATAAATATTTGTAACAGTGGGTTGGTGCCTACAAAGAATTATAAATAGTATTTTTGTGGTTTTCTCTCGAAAGGGTTTCCATGTAAATCATGTGTTCCATGTTCTGCAGTTAATATATCTCATATGTGATTGCTTTCATATGGTTGATGAATGTTTGAAAAAGTAAAAAAAAATTATCTTATATCGATTCACCCCCACCTGACCCCCAGCCCCCCCTCACTATAAGTGTGTGCTCAACATAAAATCCTTGACCTTTTCTTTGGGCCGCATGGTAGGAGAAAATAAATCGACCATTAATGCCCCAATAGTGGTTTCCTCTCCAAACGTATCTAAAAAATCCTTTTGAAACTTTGTCAAATTTGTTATAGATCTAACAGGTAGATTGAAATACCAAGTGGAGGCTGAGTTTTCAAAAGTACAAGGAAAAATTCAACATACCACATCCTCATGTTGTACATTCATTAACCTAATAACAATAATAAACTTCTTAATATGATCTTCAAGGGATGGAGATGTTTCTAGGTCATATTTCAGAAGTAATTTCTCTGGATGTTTGGGTAAGTGGTGTAACATACCAGGTTATTCGAAGGCATACCTATCCAACCATAGTTGGTTATTATTGTCGTTATTATGTTCCATGTGGTTTGGTTCTTGGTCTAAGGATTTTGACTCTATATCTGATTCTTCTTCTTTGGATTATGAAAACCTCTGATTATTAGAATGATTGCTTGCAGGAGAAGTTATTGCAGGGCTAGGAATCAGTCCAAAGGGATTATTAATTTATTGTAAAGCTAGATCCACTAGGTATTCAACCGTGTGTACTAACATATGTTCTGATGTAGACACAATGGATTCGACAAATTCTCTCCTTCGAGGAAGAAAAGGTGTTGTGGGAAGTGCCCCAATAAAATGAATTCTAAAGATTCTTCCCAAATGATAGCCTCCCAAGACAACAGGTAAAAGTAATTCACAGTGTTAAGTTCTCTAAGAACTAATTCTAACAAGGAGCCTTATTGTTTTATTACTTTTAGAGAAAAAATAAGTATAAAAGAGGGATAATGATTCTTCTTCAAAATATAACAAAGGTTGAATATCATTCTGAAAGGGGAGAGTTGCAAAATAAGTTTCAATTCAACTTGGCATTTTCACGATAACTTATTTTATGGGATGTTTCGTACCGTAAAATTTTGAGACGAAGGTGAGATATCTAGAAACATGTGATAAAACTTTCAGAAATTGGTTTGTTATACTTTCTGAGATATTCTCTGTGGAAGTTAGGGAATATCTCAGAAAGTATAGCAAACCAATTTCTGAAAGTTTTATCACATGTTTCCAGATATCTCACCTTCGTCTCAAAATTTTACGATAGGAAACATCCCAGAAAAATAAGTTATCGTGAAAATGCCAAGATGAATTGAAACTTATTTTGCAACTCTCTCCTTTCATAATGATATTCAATCTTTGCTCATATTTGTTTTGCAGAGATGTGGACTGGCGGTTTTGGAACAACCCGCTTGTCATTCCGCAATCAACCCGATATTGGCACGTAGTCCTCAACGGAAACCACGGTTTGGATTGCGGGACCACCCTTCAAAATTATCCCCCGCGCAACATCAAATTCCACAATGCTTCATGGCCATCAATTCTGATGGATCGTGATCAAAGTTACTAGTGCCCGCTCTAATTTATTTCTTCACCAAATTTAACTACTTTGTGCCTTTTTTAACCTTCCAATCAATATTTTTCTTTTTTAAATAGATATATGTTGTCGCTCTTGTCATGCTCTTCCTAATTTTTTCGTTCTTGTGATGATTGTCCTCAGTTGTCTCTCTTGCGACAATCTTCCTTGGTTGTCGTTCCTGTGACGATCTTCTATGGTTGTCGTTCTTGAGACGATTGTCCTAGAATGTCTCTCTTGCAATGATTGTCCTAGGTTGTCTATCTTGCAGCGATCTTCCTCAATTTTTGTTCTTACGATGATTGTCCTAGGTCATCTCTCTTGTGACGACATTCGTATTTCGTCTCTCTTGCAATGACCTCCATAGGTCGTGTCTCTTACGACGTTATTCCAGGTTCATCGCACGTTCGACGTGATATGATGCGATGTTTTAGGGGGGTCAAGATTCGTCGCACTCTCCACAACATAACGTCGCAAGAGCGTTGAAATGGTTGTCGCAAAATGACCCAAATTTACTAGTAAGGTTGTATTAAATAACAATTTAGTTTCAAAACCAACAAACCGAGATTTCCAAAAATTGGAAGTAAATTTTGTATCTATGTCCGATATGATTTCCTTAGGCATGCCATGCAGCCTAAATATATGTTTCATGAAAATACTGGCAATATCTATTGCCTTGCAGGTTGACTTGACGGGAATAAAGTGAGCGGCCTTGCTCAGTTTTTCCACAACTACCATAATGGTGTCATTATGCTTTGTTGATTTTGGTAAGCCTGTGATGAAATCCATGGAGATGGTTTCCCATTTCCATTTTGGAATTGGTAGGGGTTGCAACAACCCTATTGGATGTTGGTGCTATGCCTTAACCTACTGACATTCTAGACATTTAGCTAAGTAATCAGCTATGTCTTTTTTCAGTCTGGGCCAATAAAATAGTTTCCTAGTGGTTGTGATCATTTTTTGATAACCAGGATGACTGGTATATGGTCTTTTGTGTAGTTCATCCATTATGAAACTCTTCAAGTCATCACAATTTGGAATATACAACCTACCTTTGAAGTTAGCAGGTCATCGTTCAACATTTGATAGCCCTCATACTTCATCCATGTGGGATATTGCTCTAAGTATGATTTCACAGTTTTGAAAAAATCATCTATTTCTTGTGTACTTTTGACTCTCTCCTTGATGTCTGATTCACAGGTGCTTACATCTGCCAAGTGAATCACTTTCATACTTCTACTAAGGGCATCAACCACCCTATTTTATTTTCCTTTGATATGTTTGATTTAAAAATCAAACACACTAAGGGGATCCATCCATCTAACTTGTCTAGCATTGATTTTTGGTTGATCAAACAAATATCTCAACCCATTATGGTCTATCATAAGCACAAATCTTCTACCTATGAGGTAATGCCTCCACATTTTTAAAGCATGTATTATTTTTCAACAACACAAGTATTCCAATAGAGGATGAACACCTTCAGTAACCACTCACACAACCAGATCAAATATCAACACACCGATGTTTTGACTTGGTAAAACCCCTACGGGGAAACATTCACGGCCCCAACCAACGCAACCACTTGGAGCAGTTTATTAATGCAAAAATAAAAAGATTACAAAGAGATTTTACAAGAGAGTTTATCACAATCGATCATCGACAAATGACCTCCTTTCTCTTTAAATATATATCATGGACCAATCAGGTGTTAAGCCACGGATAAATGATTGTTAAGATCGAGGAGAATATGAACCGTCGGATCACTCTATGTCGGGAACATATCGTGACCATCAGATTTTGTAACTACAAATGCATACTAATGCATACTAAAGAAACACACTTTTACCTAACGACACATTAGACCAAGTAGATTTTAACTAACTCCTAAGTGCCTAAATATCCTAACATCCCCCCTTAAGATCAACTTGGGATAGGATTGAAGGATTTACAATAGTGACACAATAGGAGAAGGAAGGAGGCATTAGAGCCTATCCCCCCTTGATGACAACTTCCTGAAATCCTAAGATAGATCAAAGTTTGGAAAACTTCGCTTCTGTAAGAGACTTTGTGAAAATGTCTGCAACTTGATCTTTTGTAGGGTAAAAGAGCACTTCAATAACTTGATCATGAATGAGATTTTTGATGAAGTCATTGTGTGGCTCAATGTGTTTTTTGCACTGATGTTGAACTAGATCTTTGGCGAGCTTAATGGCACTCTAATTGTCACACCAAAGGCTGGTCGGATGTTGCTACCGGAATCCAAACTCTGAAAGAATCTGTCGAATCCATAAGGCTTCCTGACTTGCATTTACTACTGCATGGTACTCTACTTCTGCTAAAGAAAGTGCAATAGCATGGTTGCGTGAGTGGTTATTGGAGGTCTTCATCCTCTATTGGTATACTTGTTTTGTCGAACATGGAATCAGAAAAAATATCAACACACCGATGTTTTGACGTGGTAAAACCTCTATGGGGAAACATCTACAACCCCAACCAACGCAGCCACTTGGAGCAGTTTATTAATGAAAAAATAAAAATATTACAGAGAGATTTTACAAGAGACTTTCTCACAATCGATCATCGGTAAATGACCCTCCATGCTCTTTAAATAGAGATCATGGACCAATTAAGTGTTAATCCATGGATCAATGGTCGTTAAGATCAAGAAGAATATGAATCGTCAGATCACTCTATGTCGGGAACATATCATGACCATCAAATTTCCTAACTACAAATGCATACTAATGCATACTAAAGAAACACAGTTTTACCTAACGACACATTAGACCAAATAGATATTAACTAACTCCTAAGTGTCTAAATATCCTAACAACTATGGAAGCCAATTCCAAATCGTGGGTCACATAATTGATTTTATGCTCATTAAATTTTCTGGATTTGTAGCAAATCACATGTCCTTCTTGCATAAGGACTCCTATGAGTCATTCCTTGCAGGAATCCGTACACACAAGGAATTCCTTGTTTGGGTCTGCAATCTTCATCACAGGTACATTGGTTAGAAGGTATTTCAGCTCTTGGAATATCTCTTCGCATTCTGATGTCCAAATGAATTTAACTCCCTTTTTCTAAAGGGAGGTGATTGGGAAACCAATCTTGAAAAATCCCTTTTATGAACCTTCTATAGTATCATTCTGGGCCCATAAAGGATCTTATATCAGATATATATTTTTGGGTAGGCCAATCCATAATGGATTTGATCTTGTCATGATCAACTGCCACTCCTTAAGAAATAACATGGCCTAAGTAATGGACTTGTTTTTGAAAAAAGTTACACTTACTAAACTTAGCATAGAGTTGATGTTCTCTTAGAACTTGAAGCACTAACTTGAGATGTTCTTCATGCTCTTACCTACTCTTAGAATAGATTAGGATATCATCAATTAAAACCAACACAAATCTATCCAAGAACTTACTAAGTACATTATTCATTAAGCACATAAAAGCGGTTGGTGCATTGGTAAGCCCAAATGGCTCCACGACAAATTCATAGTGCCCATATCTTGTCGTAAAGATTGTTTTTTGGATCTCTTCATCCTTAATTCAGACCAAGGATAATTTTAAGAATGGAAATTTATATTAAAATGTAGAAACCCTGGCTAATCTTACCAGTCCTTAATATGCAAAATGTAAAATGTTTAATGATAATTTTATAAAAATATTCAAATTTCTAAGAATTTTATATAGTTTCTATAAACTTTTGGAGATATTTAAGGTAAAATAATTTCATTCTATGGAATTTGAGTGAATGGGTTTTAGAAAAAATGGAAATTGGCGAATAGTTTTTTGGGAAAAGCCATGGAAATTAGCCCATTTGCGAAATTTAGCCCCTAAAATCGTCTATGATTCAGACTTGATGGTATCCAGACCTCAATTCAATATTGGAGAAAACTTTAGCACCCCTTAATTGGTAAAACAAGTTATCAATCATTGGCAAGGGATACTTATTCTTAATGGTCATCTTATTGAGTTGTTTATAGTATATGCACAACCTGAGTGTGCCATCCTTCTTTTTCACAAACAAAGTTGGTGCTCCCCAAGGAGACACACTAGGTTGAATGTATCATTTGTCCAACATCTCATTTAGCTGGAGTTTCAGCTCAATTATCTCTGTTGTACTCATTCCATAGGGTGCTCTAGACATTGGCACCACTACTGGTACAAGTTCTATTGAAAAGTCAATATCACTTCTTGGAGGTAGACCTCATACCTCTTATGGAAACACATCTTTATACTCTCTTAATATGGGATGGTCCTTTAGGCTTGGTTTATTGTTCTCAAAATAGTTCAACACTTGTATTGCATACAAAGGACATCCTTTTCTACAGTACCTCTTCACTTGAAGGGTTGATATTTGTCTCACTGATACAGGCTTTTGAATTCCTTGTAGGGTTATTTTTCTCCCTTCTTTATCTTCACACTCCAAAGTTTTATTGTAATAGTCCAACTTGGTTTTATGGGCAGCCAACCAGTCCATGTCAATCAGTAGGTCATAAGATCCTAAAGGGAGCATGTTTAGGGTTGCTTGGGTGGGTAATCTATTCATAATGAATTGGCATGTTGGTATGACCTATGTTACCTTGGCATGTTGGCAGAACTCAAACAAGAGCTCAAACAATACATTACTACCCAACTTGAATATGTCACTACGATGATCTCCACCAAGCTGCATATCCCTGCAGATCTTCCCTTATCTGAACCACCTTTGCATACCGAAGGTGAAACTTCCTCTCATTCCCAGAATTTTCATCCCCATCACTTTCAGCATGACCTATGCCTTCTACGTGTGGATGTGACCAAATTTGATGGATCGGATCCCATTAGTTGGGTAACTTAAATGGAATAGTATTTCTCTTTGTATGGAATTATGGATGAGTTGGCCAAACTCCAGTATGGTGTTCTTCATCTAGATCAAGAACATTGGCAATGGTGGAAATGGAGAAAAAATGTCTGCAAAGGGTATGTGGATTGGACACACTTTATGGCAGAGCTTTATGAACGCTTTGACACCAACACCAACCATTTAGGCCATCTGACAAAGTTGAAACAATTTGGTATAGTGGAAGACTTTATAGTTTCTTTTGAGCGACTGGATTTTCATACAGAGGGCATGCCTAATGCTTTTTTCTGGGAATGTTTTATCAGTGGCCTCAAGGATGAGATTCGTGCCCATGTTCTCATAGATCAGCCTTAGAGTTGGGTGGACTCTACCAAAAGAGATAAGGAATCACAACGGGATGTCTCTTCTCAAAACCGAAAACCCCCCTTTATTCCTCGCACTAAACCAATAATTCCCACTCCTCCTTCTACTCCACTAAAGATCCAAAAATTGACCAGGGCCGAAATGGCTGAATGCCAACTCAAAGGCCTTTGTTATAATTGTGATGACAAATATTTTTTGGGACACGAGTGTAAGGAACAAAATATTTTTATGGCCATCTCGGAGGATGTTTCGGAAGAGGATGTTGAGGCTCCCCTTGTGTCTGTGTCACCTGAACCCACTAACATAACCCCTCCCTCAGACCCTCCCGAAGTAGAACCGATCATTTCCCTAAATGATCTCACTGGCTTCTTTTCTCCCCAAACCCTCAAGCTAATTGGTTACATCAAGCATAGGAAGGTCATCATTCTTGTTGATAGTGGAAGCACCCATAATTTTACGCATCGCCGCATTGTCCAAGAAACTAATTGTTATATCCGTCCAGTCAATAATTTCCAAATCATGATTGCCAATGGTGGGTCCATGAAATGTGGAGAGCGTTTTGAAAATGTGTGTCTCCAAATTGGTGAATACCACCTGAAATCTCATATGTTTGCTATCGACATGGGCGGTTGTGACATTTTGTTGGGTGCAGAATAGATAAAGACTATGGGTCTCATTCTCATGGATTTTATGGAATTAACCATGGAATTCGACGAGGAGGGCCAACAATATAAGTTCCAAGGCATCAATGTCGGTTCCCCGGAGATCATTATTTCCCATCGCATGGAAAAGTTGCTCAAAAAAGGTCATTATGGCATTATTTCCCAACTCCATGCCATACAAGCAACTGAGACACCCTATGTGTTGCAGGACCTCCAATCCATCCTCTCAAAACATCAAGTCATTTTTTCCACTCCCCGGGTACTCCCTCCTTCCCGTAGTGTTTGTGATCATTCCATTCTCCTTGTCCCAGGAAGCCTTCCTCCCAATATTCGTCCCTATCGTCACCTCTTTTCCCAAAAAAATGAAATTGAGAAAATGGTTCAAGAACTTCTCAATGCAGGTGTTATTTTCCCTAGTACGAGCCCTTA
Organism: Picea engelmannii; assembly: GCA_009831015.1. Lineage (NCBI taxonomy): Eukaryota > Viridiplantae > Streptophyta > Pinopsida > Pinales > Pinaceae > Picea > Picea engelmannii. Next base: position 55,198 of record ML788722.1, read on the forward strand.
CTCTTATCCTGTGGTCATGGTCCTTATGAAATAAGGTTATTGATGCATGTGTCCTGACTTCCGTGCCCTCAACAAACTCACCATTAAATACAAATTTCTCATTCTTGTCATTGATGAGATCTTGGATGAATTGAGTGGCACCCAGTTCTTTACTAAACTTGATCTTCGTTCTAGCTACCACCAGATCCGTATGCAAGAGGTAGACATTCCTAAGACTTCCTTTAGAACTCATGAGGGCCACTATGAGTTTTTGGTCATGCCCTTTGGCTTGTGTAATGCTCCCTCCACTTTCCAAATCCTCATGAATCATGTCTTTTGTCCTTTTCTCCGTCATTTTGTCTTATTTTTATTTGATGATATCCTCATCTATAGAAAAACTTGGACAACCCATCTTGCTCATGTGGATCGAGTTCTCCATCTACTCTCTCTACACCAATGTTTCCTCAAACAATCTAAATGTGATTTTGGCGCCTCGGAAGTCTAGTACTTGAGTCAAATTGTTGGCAAGGTCGGCATCAAGATGGATCCTAAAAAGATTGAAGCTATGCAATATTGGCCTCACCCAAAGACTCTCAAAAGCTTGCGGGGATTTATGGGTTTAATGGGTTATTATCGCAAGTTTGTTAAGAATTATGGAAAGATTGTGGCACCTCTCACTGCACTCCTTAAAAATAATTCTTTCACTTGGACTCCAGTAGTTGTTTAAGATTTTCAAACCTTGAAGATGTCCATGTGCACCACTCCAGTCCTGGCCCTTCCTGATTTCACAAAGACCTTTGTCCTGGAATGTGATGCTTCCGGGAAAGGAATTGGCGTAGTCCTTATGCAAGAGGGTCAGTCTTTGGCCTTTACCATAAAACAACTATCCGAGAGAAATTTGGACAAATCAATCTATGAAAAGGAAATGTTGGCTATTTTGCATGTCGTGGATCTTTTGCGCCCTTATCTATTGGAGAAACGCTTCCAAATTAAGGCAGATCATCAAAGCCTCAAGTATTTCTGGAACAACGCCTTTCCTCCCCCGAGCACAAAAATGGGCAACTAAGCTCTTTGGATATGATTATGAGATCATTTACAAGAAAGGAAAATACAATGTAGTTGTTGATGCACTTTTCATAAAATATGAAGATGAAGGGTCCCTTTTTTCTCTCTCCTTCATTGTACCAGATTGGCTCCAAGATGTTCGCTAGGAATGGCTACATGATCCCAAAAGTTCACATCTGATACAACAATTGCAGTCCAATTCTCCAGTTTCCCCAGGGTACTCTTGGCTCAATGATGAGATTCGATACAAAGGTCATTTGTATTTAAGTAAACAGTCACAACTTAAATCCACGGTACTTTCTGAGCTTCATGCTATACCCACAACTGGGCACTCTAGGTTTACCAATACCTATGACTAGGTAAAATGTTCTTTTTTTGGGGATGGTATGAAACAGGATGTTCGTAATTTTGTGGTTGAATGTGGTGTGTGTCAACGCAACAAGGGAGAAACATTCAAATCTCCTAGCATACTACAACCGCTTCTGATTCCACCTGCTATTTGGAGGGATATCTCTATGGATTTTACTGTAGGCTTACGTAAATTGGGCAATAAATTAGTCATTGTGGTGGTAGTTGATCGTCTTTCCAAGTATGCTCATTTATGTGCTCTTCAACACCCATTTACAGCATCCACTGTCGCTCAATTTTTCATGGATCAAGTCTTCAAGCTTCATGGCATGTCACATTCTATTATTTTTTATCGCAACCCAACTTTCACCAACAATTTTTGTTAAGAATTGTTCAAGCTACAAAGAACCCAATTGCATCTCAGCACAGCTTATCATCTCCAGACTGATGGTCAAATTGAAGTTGTCAACAAATGTTTGGAAACATATTTGAGGTGTTTTGCATCGGAAAGGAAAAATCAGTGGGATCAATGGTTACCACTAGTTGAATGGTGGTACAAAGGAATGGTGGTACAACACTTTGTACCATACATCTACCCGCATGAATCCTTTTGAAGTGGTATATGGACAAAATCCACCTTCAATTCTCTCATATTTTCCAGGTCTCTCGAAGGTCCAGGCGGTTGACCAAACGATTACAGTTTGACAGGCTATTCTCCGTACCCTCAAAGAGAATTTGGTCATGGCCCAGAATCGCTTGAAGCAACAAGCAGATCAAGGTCGCTCTGAATGTCAATTTGCAGAAGGGGATCAGGTGTTTCTTCGACTACAACATTACAAAAAAAATTCCCTCAAGGCTGACCATTGTCAGAAATTGGCGCCCAAATTTTATGGTCCTTATACCGCTCTCAAGCGTGTGGGACAGGTGGCCTATTAGTCATTCTAAGCTCCATCATGTTTTTCATGTTTCCTACTTAAATAAGGTAATTGGAACTAAGTGCCAAACTCAAACCAACCTTCCTGAGTTGGACGAAGAAGACTCCATTTGGCTATAACCACAAGCAGTTTTGGACCAGGGTGAACGTCATCTGCGTTAGCAAACTATCAAGGAAGTGTTGGTCCAGTGGAAAGATACAACCCCAACAGATTCCACTTGGGAACCAGCGACCATTATGTAGCAATTTCCCCATATCAAGCCTTGAGAACAAGGCTTATTTTAAGGGGGAGGACATGTTAGAAACCTAACCCCTCACGTAGGTAGAATAATATATTTCCGTGTAATAAAGGTCAATATTAATAAGGCCTATAAATAAGGAAGAATAAGTCCAATGTAAGAAGACCTAATAGAAGCTTCATTTTCTAGAAGGATCTTCCTCTAGATGGTTCTTTTGATAGACATATTTAGTATAAATAGGAGTCGAGGGTATGAGAACATTTGTCTTGGATATTATTGTAATAGAGCTCTGCTCTGCTGGAGGTTTCCCCGTCGAAGAGGCAAGTGAACATTGCTCTCAGTAATCAAAGTTCTCTTTCTGGTGTTATTTTGGTATCATTTTGGTATTATTGTGGTGTTGATCTGGTTATATTGTTGTTCATCTTCCATTTCTAGCTATTTATTTATGTTCTACACACTTTCTTATAACTGGAATATTACACCTTTTGAATTTTTCAGACGTGATTCCCAGTAATATTTTGAGTCTTGGTTCTTCTATCCCATCTCATTCTCAAGTCGAGGTTTTATCTTCTTCTGTAAACCCGTCCACGTCCCATGACTATTCGGTGACAGGTGTCAAGGCCCCCTCTTTTAATCCTCATGCAGAGGAGAAGGACCTTTCCCAGGTGGAAGTTCCTTTTCCCCGTTGTCCTATGGGCCCATATTCTCCTCCTCGTCGTGTAGTGGAAGTTCCTCCAATGGGGGATAGTCCAATGTCTCTGCTTTCCTCCTTTGCTGACTCAGAAAATAGTTCATTTTCCAAACCCTCCCTTAAATATAATTACCTCTTGTGTTCGAAGGTTAAGTTGGGGCCTTTGGAAGGCAGTGCGGGGGGATTGGTGTTTCACAAGGCCTAGGGGGGCTAGGTGGGAAGGAAGTACCACATTTATTTAGCTGAAATACAAATGAAGAAGAAGGATATTAGGAATGGAAAAAAAACCACTATTGTGCGAGCCCTTGGAGTGGGAAAATCACATGTGAAAGATCCTCAATGATTGTTCTCTCTTTCAATGCGCTTGGGGTTGGGGGTGCCTAGAAAATCCTAGCCCTCAAAAGGCTCATGCAGATATGTGGGTCGGATGTCATCGTGATTCAAGAAACAATGTATGCGGGTGGTAAGGTCATGGACTCTTTCCAGTCGTGGTTAAAAGACTGGTTTTTTGTGCGTTAGACTCATAAAACCTCTCAGGGGGCCTTCTCACTACTTGGAGCCCTCATTATAGGGCCTTTTCCACTTCCTTTTTCTCATTCGAGATTGTGGTTGACTTGGAGGAACGTTTTCTCAACTCTTCGTTTTGGTTGGTAAATGTGTATGGGCCTTACGCAGACAGACTTCCTTTCTGGGAGGGTCTGAGCGAATCCAAAGTCATGTCTTCCTCGAATGTAATTCTTGGAGGTGACCTCAACTTGACGCTCTCGATTGGGGAAGTATGGGGAGCTCACCCTCGTAGGGATGCACAAGAGGGATTATTTTCTCATTGGATATAAGAGAATCACCTGATAGATCTGGAACCTCTAAAATTGTCCCAAACTTGGCAGAATGGAAGACTAGGCAAGAAGTTGGTTTCCAAAAGACTGGATAGATTTCTTACTTTTGAGGATATTCTAGAGAATCCTTGGTCTTTCAAGTCATGGGCTTCAAGGAGTGGATCTTATGATCATTTGCCCATTCTTTTGAAAATAGACAAGCGAGGGATAAAGTCGTCATTCCTGTTAAAATTAAACTAGGCTTGGCTTTGGGAGGATGAATATAGAAATATGGTCTCATCAACTTGGACCCATTTGAAAGTGGATGATGGGAATTCTTATATGCATGAATTTGCAGGAAATATTTCCAAAATTAATAAAGTCTCTAAATCCTAGGTTCGGGTCTTCAACTTGAAATACCAATCCCTTCTTTGGGATATTGAAACAAGGTTAGAGGTTATGTTGGTCAAAAAGTAGGCAGGATCCCTTTCAGTAGATGAAGAAGAAGCTATCAGTGAATTGTTGAAGAAAAAATTGTATTTGTTGGCCCTTGAAGAATCAAAGTGGGGCCTTGAGAGAAGAGAAATATGGCTTAAGGAAGGAGACAACAATACCAAATTCTTCCATATGTTTGCAAATTTTCGTAAGAACTTGAATTCTATTATGGAAATCAAGAATCAAAATGGAGTGTCAGTCTCTTCTCATGATGAAGTCGTTGAGGCAAGGAAATCTTTCTTTTCCAGCGTATTCAAGAAGCCAGAAGGTTGTCTTATTACAGAAATCATAAACGTCGTCGATATTTTTCCTAGATCAATCTCGGAGGAAATAAATGAGTCCCCACATGAAGAGATTTTAAAAGGAGAAATTATTTCTACCCTATCAGTTGTGATGTCCCTTTCCAAGTGATCACTCAAGATGGATGGTGTAGAATCTTAGTTGACTCCTGTAAGCTATAGACAGCGAAAAAAAAGGGGGTCAAGGTGATTGTTTTATGTCACTTGGTTAGAAAAAGGCTATATTTCAAAAGTGGCATTAGGTAATTAATTAAAAAAAGTGTTTTAAGTGACTTGAGTTTATAAAGTCACTTTACTTTATTAAAAGGGTAAAAAGGTTTGAAAAGAGTCGACGGGAAATAAAAGGGGAATGAAGGCGTCATCTCTTATTATGCATTGTTATTTTGTAAAACGAATTTGAGAGAACTCTTGTGGCTTTGGCTCTTGGGATGAAAAACCCTAGAGGAGAAGATTAGTTTTGGTGGTGAGGCCATCCATTCTAGCTAGTCATAGAGAGAAAATCATTCAAATATTTTCATTGTGCTTTATTTGTGGCGGAGTTTATCTTTTGGTGGCAAAGTTTTATTATGTGTGGTTGAGTTTCTCATTGGTGGTTGAGTTTTTATCATTGTGGTTGGGTATTGTTGGTGTATGGGTCAAATGCTCTTGAGGAGGTTGATTTTCCATCAAAGAGGGTTGAGCTACTTCATAGTTGAATTTATTTCTTAAAGGGGGGCCAAGTTACCTTGTTGTAGGGTCATTTTCCTTCATCAGGGTCAAGTTCCAGTGTGGTTGGTCGAGTTTTCTCATAGCAGAGATCGTTTTACCTATGGTTGTTGTTATATATTTTTGGGGTCGAATTTATTGCTACCAAGAGGTTCGAATAGCAGTGGATGTCATCTACAGGACTACCCATATTTTTTTGAGTCATTGCACATAGTTGTTGGGTCGATCTCCTTACCCTTAGGACTGTTCTCATTTAAGGAAGTTTACAACATCACATTTACACCTACATGCCCAGGACTGTTCTCATTTAAGGAAGTTTACAACATCACATTTACACCTACATGCCCAATTATATCAGTGTTTTTGTTGAGGAAGCATATTGAATATTGACCAAGTTTTTCGTTGTTTGTTACTATACTATTTATTGGCCTTTTGTTGATGTGCAAGTCAAAACTTTGTCTTCATTTATGTTGTTGTTAGAGTATTTCTAAAAAGGAACAATTGTATTGTTTCCATATAATCTCAAAGCAATAAGTTTATGAGTCTATATTATGTGCATTTTTTATACGCAGTTAGCAAGCAATCATGATTGTTAAATTGTGAGTAAAGGCGGTTTACATGCAAATTGTTTGACTAAATGTCCACACCAATACACTGAACAAAAAATGGAAAAAAAATTAGTAAGGGATATTACAATGTTATCAGAACTTGTGATCCTCCCATCATGTGAGGGTATACAAGCTTGGCATCATGTGAGGGTATACAAGCTTGGCTATGGAAAATAATCAAAACAATGCAGGGAAAAAAGGAGCTAGTGGCTCAAAGGGACAGCAAACAAGACAGAAAGGACAAGATGAGGAGTTTGCAGATTGCTTGAGGGAGTATCATGAGCTTAGTGCGGCATTTCACGCATCCATTTCATTCAAGGATTTTGCACTATCAAACATCCTAAGTGGTATGAACCCCAAGTATCAGTGGACAATAAGATGAAGGTGCCAAGCAAAAAGGTACTAGTATATGAAGATTATGATACTTCTAAAAATGGGAAAAATTTTGACTCTCTGTATGTTTCTTCTCCTGCAAATGAGCACATGGACGCTCATCAGGCCTTAGAACCTGAGACTACAAAGGACAATTGGGAAGTCAAGGAAAAAGATAGTGCTAATACAATTTTATTCCAACAGAGTGATAGTGTGGTTTGGGATGAGGAGCCAATTGATGACGTGACTATGATTTGGGATGAAAAAGAACCAATTAATGGCGTTGTGAATTGGGACAAAGAATAAACAAATGTTGTTGATGGTGTGGGGGACACAAGTCTCTTTGATGTTAACGTAGAAACTATCTTTTATGGGCCTCGTGGATGGAAGAGTTTCCGTGATGAAGCAGTGCTTGATCATGATGCTACCCCACCTTTTGGACATTGCATGGTATCATCTAGTGAGCCAATTGGGTTTGATGAGGGTAGTGTTCTTACAGTGGACAACTAAATAGAAAATTGATGGTGGGACAACCCATGCAATTATGATGAATTTTAAGAAAGGTCTTCAGCAATGCAGGACTTGGAGGATCATTTATTGGTCATAGAGGAGAAAATTGTACAATTGTTGACAAAGGAAGATGGTGCTCATAGATTCATTGAAGCTCTTATTTGGAAAACCCAAAAGGAGGAGAGACAAAAAGGAGTTGCTAGTGGAGTCACTAGTGCACAATTGCGAATAATCAAATAAGTGCTAGAACAAATGAAATCATATTACTTGCAGTTGTTTATGGATAGGGATCTTACTCTCAAATTTGTTGAAGAAAAGGAAAGGGAGGTTGAGGAGCTTTGCTACAAGTTGATTTTGGCACGCTCCTCATCACTTACAGTGGAGACTCCATCATCTTTGGAAATTGTGACACATGAGGGTGTGAGTGGCCCCCATGATTTGAGGGAGGAGCCTCTTGTGACGATCCCGCACGAGGAACATTCAGAGTTGTAGGTGCTTGAGGAGAGGTATGACACAAAGAATTTTGACTATGCTCACGTTTTTCATTGTGGGGATCATGAGTCGCTTCTTTTTTAGACCCCACTAAAGACTCAAGGCTTAGTTATGGTGGAGATAGTTGAGCACATTCCTTGTGGACCAGCCCGCAAGGAAGTATTTGCATCCATGGATTGGGTGGACAGGTATATGGCAGGCATGGGTACGCTCTAGGAGACAGGGTCAAGCGACACCAGTAGAGCGAATGATACAATAGCGCCTACAGGATACATGAATGTATAGGATGATTCAGTGATAGGCAGCAGTATGCAAGGGTATTCATTGGCACATAGTAGAGTACAGTGGAATTTTGGGGAATTTTGTCCAAGGACACCTCCCGACATAGCCCTCAAGCATACCATTGAGTTGAGGTTACCTAGGATCAGTGAGTGGATGGGTGAGCCTCAAGGAGCAGTGTATCCCTCGATGATTGATCTTCATCTAGGATATCATCAGATGAGGTTCAAGGAGCAATATACTCACAAGTATTCTTCCAGACTTCATTATCATTTATTGGTCATGCCCTTGGGGTTGACCAACACACTAGTCATTTTCCAGTCTTTACAGAAGCATCTATTCTTGTTATTTGATGCCCTCATGGTATACAGTAGGACGAGAGAGGATCACTGGAGCTAGTTGGATGAGACAAGGGGAATTGTGGCCATGACAGAAGTCTTTCATTTGGACCATGTGATCATCACGTAGAGTGCACAAGAGGAGATCCAGACTTTGTTGGATCGGTTCACAACAATTTCAATAGGGATTGGGAGTGGTGGAGTTCCAATTCGGTGGTGGGATCCTAACATTCATCGAAGTGATACACTACTTCAGATGATGAGGATGATTGGCAGGGTCGTGTCGGTGATTGGTATGCGTCATTGTGGGGATGTTGTGAGAGGAGTTGTTGAGTTTTTTTCTATATGGCGAGGCAAACTTTCCCTCACAATACCTCGAAGCAAATCTATCCATGAGTTGGAAGACTTTGACTTCACTGAGATGTCCTGGCGAGACATGATCCAGGAGAGTGAGTTCAGTCCTTTCAGGTATTTTATCTTGGGGGTCCAAGAGAGGAGAGCGCAGTCTAAGCATGGTGATTAGACAATTATGATCAAAGGGGTGCAACATCAGCGTGATGGTTCCTTACGAGTTTAGCTTGGAACCCTGGGATTATAGTGTTTGACAACTCGACAACCGATATAGATGAGATGGCTAGTCTTCGCTTTCTGGAGTTTACTCCTAAGGTGCATAGGATTGGTTTCTTGGAGGAGCAATCTTTTGAAGAGTCGACTGAGTTTCTACATCTTAGAATTGTTTGGCTTATCAGGGGTAGTCAGGTGGGTTCTTGTGTTAGCATCTTGCAGATTAGCGCTATGGGTAGAGGGTGTTTCACATCTTACAGGCTAGTTTGAGACCCTAGTGACTTTGCCACTTATAGGAAGCTCCGAGAGAGATTCGCATGGAGGGACTTTGCAAATGTTGTGTTGGGACATATGGGAGAGTGTACGACTTGTCAGCAGAGCAGGTCAGGGCACACTCATCCAACAGGGTCGATGCAGTCTTTGTCCATTCCAGGGCCAAGGTGGGAGGGCATGTTGTTAGATTGCATCACAGGTTTACCGAGGATGCAAAGCGAAGATTGTATGTGTGTAGGGATTGACCAGTTATCAAAGTTCACGCACTTCCCGATGATTTCTTCGGAGTATGGAGCAGCATGGGTGACAAATCTATCTCTTGGGGAGATGTTTAGAGTTCATGAGCAACCTAGAGTCATTATCAATGATCGGGACAACAAGTTTCTTAGTGCATGTTGGAAAAAGTTGTTCAAATTTGCAGGCACAAGTTTGACTTCCAGTACTAGTTTCTACCATCATAAGGATGGTCAGGCAGAGATGGTGAACCAACGGGTTGAGAGGTATCTGCATGACTATGTGAGGTCATGGATAGAGTGGTTACATTTAAGTGAGCATTCGCTAGGACACCAATCATGATAGTTCGTAGACCACCCGGGATCAACAGAGGAGGTATGTAGACGGGCACAGGATGGAGCACAGTTTCGAAATTGGAAACGTGGTTTTCTTAAAGGTGCAACTACATAGACTATTTCCATTGAGGAGAGGTGGAGCTGAAAGGATGAAGTCGTGCCTCTATGGTCCCTACAGGTTGACCCGAAGAGTTGAAGAGGTAGCTTATGAGCTAGAGTTTCCAGAGGGTAGCCAGAGTCGCAGTGTTTTCCATGTGTCATGCCTCAAGAAAGCGTGGGGACCATAGGTTACCACTTCCATTGAGTTACCGCCACTAGAAGAGAGGGAACGGGTGATATTGAAGCCCGAGGAGACTTTGGACGTCCAGGGAAGGAGATTGAGGAGTAGAGTGATCAGGGAATACCATGTCAAGTGGGGGGATTAGCCAATAAGGAATGCCACATGGGAGAGTGAGAAAATTTTGCGGCATCATGGTTTGCAGTTGCTTGAGAGCAAGCAATCTCTGGGAGGGAGGATTGTGGTGTTCATTCAAAGTGATCAGTCCAAATGGATGGTGTAGTAGCCTAACTCACTCCCGTAGGCTATAAACAGCAAAGAAAAGGGAGTCAAGGTGATTATTTAAAATCACTTGATTAGAAAAGGTTATATTTCAAAAGTGACATTGAGTAATTAATTAAAAGGGTGTTTTAAGTTACTTGAGTTTATAAAATCACTTTACTTTATTAAAAGGTTAAAAGGGTCAATAAAGAAATAAATGGATAATAATGATGTCCTCTCTCATTATGCATTGTTATTTTCTAAAAACGAATTTGATAGAGTTCTTGTGGCTTTGAATCTTGGGACAAAAACCCTAGAGGAAAATATTGGTTTCGATGGTGAAACCATCCACTCAAGCTAGTCATAGAGAGATCATTCAAATATTTTCATTGTGTTTTATTTGTGGCAGATTTTATCTTTTGGTCGCTGAGTTTTATTATGTGTGAGTGAGTTTTTATTATTGTGGTTGAGTCTTGTTGGTGTATGGGTTGAATGTTCTTGAGGAGGCTAATTTTCCATCAAAGAGGGTCGAACTACTTCATGGTTGCATTTATTTCTTAAAAGGGGGGTGAGTTACCTTATTATAGGGTCGTTTTCCTTCATCATGGTCGAGTTCCACTGTGGTTGGCCGAGTTTTCTCAAAGCAGAGGTCATTTTACCTGTGGTTGTTGTTATATATTGTGGGGGTCAAATTTATTGTTTCCAAGAGGTTCGAATAGTATTGGTTGTCATCTTCAGGACTGCCCACAATTTTTTTGAGTTGTTGCACATAGTTGTTGGGTCGGTCTCCTTACCCTCAGTACTATTCTCATTCAACGAAGGTCACGGCATCACATTTACACCTACAGACCCAATTATCTTAGTGTTTTTGCAGAGGAAGCATACTGAATATTGATCAAGTTTCTCATTGTTTGTTATTGTACTGTTTATTGGGCTTTTTGTTAATGTATAAGTCACAATTTAGTCTTCCTTTATGTTAGAGTATTTATGAAAAGGAACAACTGTATTGTTGCCATATAATCTCAAAGCAATAAGTTTATGAATCTATATTTTGTGCATTTTTTACAGATGGTTAGCAAGCAATCAAAATTGTTAAATTGTGAGTAACGACAGTTTACATGCAAACTCTTTGACAAAATGTCCACAAACAAAATTTGGATAAAAGTATAT
>ML788722.1:89509-101757 GCA_009831015.1 Picea engelmannii
ACGTATTACAAGACAACCAAGGAAAACTTATAGTGTTGTATGTAATGAGCATAGGTGTAGATACCAATAATTTAACAGAAATTCAGCGAGTCAAAATGGGATTAGATTTGGCATGTAAATTGGGGTTGCATCAATTAAATGCAGTAGGGCACTCCCAAATAATATAGTTATTAAAAATACTTGTATGATTAGGTGGATTGATTGGGAGAAGGTTCACTAGTGTTTTCTTCCTATGTGGATTATAAATATCTTAAATAAAATTGACCATATATATTTCTCATATAAATTCAAGTAGAAACAAAGTCTGAGATTATCTAATAAATATAGTTATCAAAGAAAACTCCTAATAAATTTTGTTTTCCCAGCAATGCAAAGACCTTGATCACCATGACATGAAGAGAAAGCTTGTTGAACTTTTTGATGTAGATACACAACTAAAATAAAGTAATAGGCCCAAAGTTAATCATACTCTGATTACAAACAAGTAAATTAGGCCTTCATTTAGTGCAATCCACAACTAAAATAAAGTAATAGGGCCAAAGTTAATCATACTCTGATTACAAACAAGTAAATTAGGCCTTCATTTAGTGCAATCCAAGGAGAAGGGATAAGAGCATAAACAATCACAAGATCAATTGGATTAAGGACACTTGGAATGGGTTTATTGGTTGCAATGATGAATGGAAAATAGATTATCATACTCTTTTTTAGTTATTGTGAAGGATATAATTGATAGATATAGTAAGTTAATAAAGTTTATTTTTGTTTTAATAATAAATGTATACTATTATTTTGGTCTATTATGTAGAAGGGTGTGCTTTTAGAGTATCATTATTAGTGAGGTATTTTTTTATCACAATTAGTTGGAGTTTTCATACTAACTTAATAAGTGTTGCATGGCAGCGTAGTTCATGTCGAGTTGAATCAGGAATAAATGCACAGGGATGGGAAAAAGTAGCAGAGGCAAATGGAAACTACAACGAAGACATGGCAAGCAGCATGAAGCACAGGTGGTATCCATGCAGGAAATGACACATGGCCTATAGAGCCCCATCTAGTTTTTGAAACTATATAATCCATCTTGCTATGTTTGAAATTTCCGTTCTTACTAGGAGTGTGACTTGCTATGTTCGAAATTTTCATTCCTACCTTGCATGTTTTATCTTGTCAATGTATTTATGAAATTCATTCATAATGATTTATGTATACTTCCAACTGGTTAGTGTTAAGTACAATTTTCATAGATAATCTGGCTTGTGTGTCTCTATATGTGCCAGGACAAATAAAGTTATATGCATAGCAAGAGAAAAAGATAAAACATAGAAGACACATATAAAGTTACATTCAAATTAAATAAACATAATTTCTTGATATTCAACATAGTTGAAGATAAAAATGTCTGAGCACATAAATCTAAAAGGAGATAAAAATAGTTTTATTTGAAATATATCAAAAAATAATATTGTATGTTACATATTCCTGGAAATTGAAAAGTGTTTTTCATATAGACTGTGATTGGGGCTCCCGCGTGTTGAAATAATGTAACTGCAAAGTGTATTATAATTATTATTGTGGTAATATTCATTAGATCAATCCCCTATTGCGGATTGATCATGTCGGCTATTGTAAAAGACCAAAACCCCTTTTGCGGATTGGTTAAAGTATAATTGTAATAGGCAAAATAAGAAGTCGGCCCCAGAATATATTAAAGGTGGTTATAACCTCCCAGAAGAAGAAGTCATCCCTGCTAGTGAAGAGACACTTCCACACGTGCAAGAATTGTATAAATAAGGAGGCTAATGCCTCACTTAGACACACACTCACTTGTTCATTGAGAGACAAGTTTTGGAGCTGCAGTTGGAGAAGAGAGAGAGAGAGAGAGAGAGAGAGAGAGAGGCGCATTCTTGGGAGAGGACTTTTTGTATTCGCTTGAGTTGTCTCTTGGCATTGTATTGGCTATCTATAATAAAGAAGTTTTGTTGATTTTTCTCCCCCATGAGAGTTTCCCAGGATAAATGATGTGTCTCTTGTGATTGTGTATTTCTCAGTGATCCTATCTTATGTTATTGTTATCTAATGAAATGAAAAGAACTCTAATAATAGCTTAAACCTTAACATGGTATCATAGCTAAGCTGAAGAGAGCATCTTTCACAAGAGAAAGTGAAAAATGTCATTGTTGTCGTACATGCAAATTAGGGTTTTTTGTTGATGAATTATTCCAGCCCTAAAACCATCTAAAAAAGTGTGCCCTTCCTCAAGGATCAATTTGGCATCCTTGGTGCAACTTTTCAGTGGCTAGATCTGCTGGAAAGTGAAACTCTAGTTTCACAAAGTACCATAAGTACCAGAAAACCAGAGTACCAGAGGTACCAGAAAACCAGAAGCACCAGTCCAGAAATTCGCAGCTCAAGTTTGGAGGGGCAAAATTTGGATTTTCTCAGATCCAAACACACCAGGCTACTCACCTCAGCCAAGTGCACCTCCTGGTAAGTACAGAATTTGATTTTGAGCATTTTCATTTTTGGACATTTTCCTAGCTCCAGGGAAAAGATGTCTGCAAGCACTAAGCTTGTTGACAAGATGGAAGGTGTGGAAAACTTCCATGCCTGGAAGTATAGGATTGGTCTCATTCTTGAAGAGAATGACCTAGCAAGATTCGTCAAAGAAGAAGTGTTGGAACCCGACAATGTTGCAGACAAAGCAAAGCACCAAAAGGACACAATCAGGGCCAAAAGAATCATTGCAGATTCAATCAAAGATCACTTGATCCCTTATGTGTCATCAAAGAAGACTCTGAAAGAAATGTTTGATGCCCTAAGAAGACTATATGAAGGAAAGAACATAAATTGGAAGATGAATCTAAGAACTCATCTCAAGAATACAAGGATGTAGAAAGGAGAATCAATCCAAGAATATTTCTCCAGAATATCCCAATTCAAAGAACAACTAGAAGCAATCAGAGATACTATAGAGGAAGATGAACTTATAATGAGGGCCCTAAATGGTCTCAAAAGACCTTGGGATGCATTCACCCAAACGATTTGTGCCAGAAAAAAGAAACCAAAGTTTGACGGTCTATGGGAAGAATGCATTCAAGAAGAAACAAGAGTAGCTAACTGAGAGGCTTTACTAGCAAGAGATGAAGATCAAGCCCTAGCTACTCACACCAAAGGAGGAAGAAAGAAATCTTACTTCCAGAAAGAAACTCATAAAAAGTCTCACCCCCAAAACAAATTCAGTCATAAAGAATCTCATCCAAAGAGATTCCAGAAGAAAGGACAACAAAAGGAAAGAGATTACTCATCTGTCCAATGCTATCATTGTAACAAGATGGGACATATTGAGAGATATTGTCCAACAAGACGAGAATAATACAAGAGGAAAAATAAGAGGCACCATGCCCATGTAGTTGAAGATGAAGAGCCACCTGCAAAGATGTTAAGAGAACAAATTAAAGACTATGTCTTAATCTCAGCCCTCTCAGGATTGGTAACACCTGGAGAGGACACTTGGATCATTGATAGTGGTGCCTCCAAGCACATGACAGGAAAAAGAGATATTCTCTCTCACATTTCAAAAAAGAAGTTTTCTTAGAAAGTGACACTTGGAGATGATTATCAATATCCCATCAAGGGAGTGGGAGAATCAAACTACAGACTTAATTCAGGGAATTCAATGAAGATGAAGGATGTACTCTATGTAGCAAGTTTGACAAAGAACCTACTCTCCATATTAGCTTTAAAAAAGAAAGGCTTCAGAGTTGCCTTTATAGATGGAGAAGTTCTTATGTGGGCTGAAGGAGAAACTATAAAAGAAGCAATCATCATTGGAAAAGAAGAAGGTGGCATGTATAAGCTAAAGGGTCACTTAGAAGTTGCCATGACCCATGCCATTGAGAATCCATGTGAACTTTGGGATAGAAGATTAGCCCACATCAACTACAAGGTGCTATCATATGTATGCAAAGTAGTCACAGGTCTACCAGAACTCAAGGTTGACCATCAAGGCTTGTGCAATGGATGTGCACAAGGGAAGAACATCAAGAACCATTTTTCGAAGAGAGACAACAAAGTAGGAGGAGTCCTGGAACTCATTCATTCAGATGTGTGTGGCACAATGCCATCATCCTCCATCAATGGGTATGTATACTATGTATCTTTTGTTGATGATTATTCTCGTAAGACCTAGGTGTACTTTTTGAAATCAAAAGATGAAGTGTTCAGTAAATTCAAGGAATTCAAAGCTTTGATAGAGAATCTTTCTAAAAGAAAGATCAAGATACTCAGGTCAGATAATGGAGGAGAATACACCTCAAAAGAGTTTGTGAACTTCTGCAAAAATGTTGGGATCAAGAGGGAGCTCACCACTCCCTACAATCCTCAACAAAACGGTGTTGCAGAAAGAAAGAACATAACGATAATGGAAGCAGTGAAGACCATGATCCATGATCAAGATCTTCCTATGTGCTTATGGGAAGAAGCAACAATGACAGTCATATATGTGCAAAATCGATTGTCCCATAGTGCATTTGGGTTCAAGACCCCGGAAGAGATGTTCACCAGAAAGAAGCCAGAGGTAAGCCATCTCAAAATATTTGTCTACTCGGTATTTATACATATTCCGAAAGAGAAGAGAAACAAGCTAGAACCCTCAGGAAAGAAGGGAATATTTGTGGGATACGGTGAGGTCTCCAAGGCCTTTAGGATTTATACCATGTCACCATCACATTGAGATCAGCAGGGATGTGACCTTTGATGAAGATGCAACGCTCAAGAAATCAAGAAGATACCAGCTTGAATAAGTATATGAAGAGGAACCTGTAGCTCCTAGAGTTGCAGAATTAGTGAGGGAGGTTCCCAGAGCTGCAGAACCAGTGAGGGAAGTCGTAACTTCCCCTGATGAGGAAATTTGAGAAGATCATGACATAGTAGAATTTCAAGAACCTCCTCAGATGACGATCTCCCATAAGAGAAAGCCAACTTGGGCTAGAGAGCTTATTCAAGATGGAGAGAAGTATGGGGTTCTCGAAGGAACCACGAGACAAGTGAAGAGACCTAAGCCATTCTCCAACTATATAGATTTGATGTGTGATCTCCTAGAAAAGGAGCCTATTTTCTTTGAAGAAGCCATTAAGAAGAAAGAATGGGCAGATGCCATGACAGAGGAATATCAATCCATAATAAAGAATGATGTATGGGAAATAGTTCCCAGACTGAAGAGTAAGGATGTGGTATCTTCCAAATGGCTCTTCAAAATAAAACATGCTGCTAATGGAAGTATTGAGAAGTATAAAACAAGATTTGTCATTCATGGCTATTCTCAAAAGGAAGGCATTGACTATGAAGAGACATTCGCTCTTGTATCCAGACACACTTCGATCAGAACCATCATAGCCCTTGCAGCTAAAATGAAGTGGAAATTACACCAGATGGACGAAAAGACAGCTTTCCTAAATGGTGTTATCGAAGAAGAAGTGTATATAGAGCAACCTCAAGGATTTGAAGTTGAAGACATGAAGTCTCATATCTGCAAGTTGAAGAAGGCTTTGTACGGATTGAAGCAGGCTCCTAGAGCTTGGTATGGTAGGATAGACAACTTTCTGACGAGCTTGGGTTTTATCAAGAATAAAGCAGATTCTAACCTCTACTTCAAGGTTATGAACGATGAGCAGGTGATATTGTTGTTGTATGTGGATGACTTATTTTTAACTGGAGAAGAAAAGCTCATCATTGAATGTAAGAAGAAGCTCGCCTCAGAATTTGAGATGAAAGACCTTGGCCTAATGCATTATTTCTTAGGTCTTAAGGTATGGCAGAGCCCAAAGAGAATCTTCCTTAACCAAGGGAAGTATGCAGTCAAAATCCTAAAGAGATTCGACATGTTGGAGTGAAAGTCCATGAATACAACCATGGAAGCGAAGCTGAAGCTACTGGTCGACACTTCGTCAGAATTGATTGATGTCACGCTGTATAGACAGATCATTGGATCATTGATGTACCTGACAAACACCAGACTAGATATTTGTTTTGTCATGAACACCTTGAGTCGGTTTCTGGTAGAACCTAGACATGTTCACCTAGTTGCTGCAAAACATGTGATGAGGTACCTTAAGGGTACATTGGATTGTGGTCTCAACTATGATGGAGATCATGATTTCACACTGAGTGGGTACATTGATTCAGATTGGGATGGAAGTGTCTCTGACAGGAAGAGCACTTCAAGATGTTGTTTCAGTTTGGGAACAACCATGATCTCATGGCAGAGTAGGAAGCAATCCAGCATTGCTCTCAGTACAACGGAAGTAGAATACATTGTTGCATGTTCTTTCAAATGTGAAGCTATATGGATTCGTAAGTTATTGACTGGTCTATTCAACCTAGAGATGGAAGAAACCATGATCCTATGTGACAACTAGAGCTACATAAAGATGACAGAGAATCATGTATTTCATGACAAGTCGAAACACATAGAGATCTGATATCATTACATCTGTGACATGGTGCAGAGAGGAGCCATAAAGCTCCAATATGTTAGCACGGATGAACTGGTTGCCAATGTGTTGACCAAGCCTCTATCTCGTATAAAGCTTGAGCACTTTCGAGATAAGCTGGGTATAGTCTGAAAGGACCTCCCTTGAAAGGGGGAGTAGTGTTGTGTTGAGATATATCTAGTACTGTGCTTCCAGCTTAATTGCTATGACGTAAAGCCAGTCTAGTGTTGTGTTGAGATATATCTAGTACTGTGCTTCCAACTTATTTGTTGTGATGTAAATCTAGTCTAGTTGTTATGTTGAGATATGCCTAGCACTGTGCTTCCAGCTTAATTGTTGTGACATAAAGCCAGTCTAGTACCGTGCTTCCAGCTTAATTATTATGACGAAAAGCAAGTTGATTATTGTGCTTCTAGCTTAATTGTTGTGAAGAAAAGCAAGTCGAGTATTGTGCTTCCAGCGTAATTGTTGTGACGAAAAGCAAGATGAGTATTGTGCTTCTAGCTTAATTGTTGTGATGAAAAGCAAGTTGAGTATTGTGCTTCTAGCTTAATTGTTGTGATGAAAAGCAAGCTGAGTATTGTGCTTCCAGCTTAATTGTTGTGAAGAAAAGCAAGTTGAGTATTATGCTTCCATCTTAATTATTTTGACGAAAAGCAAGCCAAGTATTGTGATTCCAGCTTAATTGTTGTGATGTAAAGCCAACCTAGTACTGTGCTTCCAACTTAATGGCTGTGACATAAAGCCAATATAGTATTGTGATTCCAGCTTAATTGTTGTGTAGTGTGCCAGCCTCGTGTTGTGATGATGATGTATTAGTTTTATACTAATCCATATTGATGCAGATGATGATTTAATTCCACTAAGAATGACGATGTTGCCGATGAGAAAAACTTTCGATGATTTATAGATATGCCAGTCAGTGTTCCAAGATGATATTGATGATGTTGTCCTCTCACCCATCTAATGTTGTTGATGATGTTGTCCTCTCTCTCGCCTGATGTTGTTGTAGAATACCCTTCTTGTTAAGGGGGAGTGTTGAAATAATGTAACTGCAAAGTGTATTCTAATTATTATTGTGGTATTACTCATTAGATCAATCCCCTATTGCGGATTGATCATGTCGGCTATTGTAAAAGACCAAATCCTCATTTGCGGATTGGTTAAAGTAGAATTGTTAGGCAAAATAAGAAGTCGGCCCCAGAATATATTAAAGAGGCCCCAGGATATATTAAAGGTGGTTATAACCTCCCAAAAGAAGAAGTTGGCCCTGCCAGTGAAGAGACACTTCCACCCATGCCAGAATTGTATAAATAAGGAGGCAAGCGCCTCACTTAGACACACACTCACTTGTTCATTGAGAGACAAGTTTCAGAGCTACAGTTGGAGAAGAGAGAGAGAGAGAGAGGCACATTCTTGGGAGAGGACTTTATGTATTTGCTTGAG
The DNA here is from genome assembly GCA_009831015.1 of Picea engelmannii. NCBI lineage: Eukaryota > Viridiplantae > Streptophyta > Pinopsida > Pinales > Pinaceae > Picea > Picea engelmannii. Next base: position 97,447 of record ML788722.1, read on the forward strand.
TTATCTCTTGGCATTATATTGGCTATCTATAATAAGGAAGTTTTGTTGGGTTTTCTCCCCCATGAGGGTTTCCCAGGATAAATGACGTGTCTCTTGTGATTGTGTATTTCTCAGTGATCCTATCTTATGTTATTGTTATCTAATGAAATGCAAAGAACTCTAATAATAGCTTAAACCTTAACACCACTGACCATAAGAGAAATATGTACAAGAAATAGGACTGTGGAAAGAAGAAGTCGACGACGATAGAGAGCAAACCTGAAAAGAAGAAATTGGAAGGTTTCAGTCTTTGGCTAGACATTTCTATTTAAAAAGGTGGAATAACTGGATTGATAAACAAAGCAGGATGTGATCGGTATAGACTTACAGTGATGGTACATATCACCCCTTTTGTTATTTGCTTGATGATGCCTTTTCATTTATGTCATTGATCGCTATTGGAATCGTGCCAACTGCTTGTTTCCTTCCATCAGCGACCTGCTCCATTTCCATTTGGACCCATTCTTCAATGTAGCTTCTCAAGGGGGGCCACGTTGATCTCATTCTGTATTTTTATGTTGAAAAGTTCATTTTCTAATTCCCTTAGATCGATAGAAAGATTACGCAAAGCCTAATCAATTTCTTCATTTTGTACCGAATAGTTGACTAGCCAGTTGTCCACGTCATCTTCACCATATTCAAGAATGTTGTAACACTTTTCTAAATACAACCCCTTAAAAATATCAACTTGTTTATCGAAGGCTTGCTTAGTTAAGGGCAAGGAGTTGACGATTAAGTTGGGGTCTTGGACCTCGTTGGTCATTTCGGATAAGTCTATTTCGGTCAGCTTTCTAAATAATTTTTCTTTCTTTGATATGGCTTGTTCACATGATTGGACAATGAGATGCAGGGTCTTCACTTTCTCTTTCCAGCATGCATTTAATTGAGTGATCTGGTTTTGGGAAGGGGGATCTTATTGTCTTCTTCTCGTTTCTGTCATGTTGTTGACATGGGTGCTAAAAGGGATGACCGTGTCTAAATAGAAATGTTCTTCATTTTTAAAATCTGCCTGCAAATGTTCGTGCAAAGCATGTGCCTTTGTTCCAAGGGAAGCCATATTTTGTGATGTTTCTCAGGCCTCAGTAATCAGTTCCATTCTTTTCTTGATATTCTTCTCCACATATCCTCTACACGATTCGAGGAGGCTGGAGGATCCTTTTAACTTGGCTGCAGGGGTGGCAGGCATGGCTATTGCTAAAGGGTTGGCAAGCAATGGCACAGGATTCAAAGCTTCCTCCAATTCCTTGACTCCGTCCTTCAGTCTGGCATTATCGACCTCAATGCCTCCAATGGAATCATCAAGAGCATCTCTAGTTGCTCGGTGAAGTCGTGAGATTTGGGACGGCCGCATGTTCCCAAGGTTAATCTCTTAACGAGATTTCCCTTTCTTATTTTTTACATCTATATTTTCAATAATTAAATTTTTAGACTCGCTGTCAAAAACGACGCTCTGGAATACAAAGGATTCATCTTCGTAAAAAATTTCAGTCTCAGCTATTTCCATTGGGAGACTATGTTAGATCGCATCTCTGGGCTGATCAAGGTTGCAGAATACGCTATCAATATTAGTCTCGAGTTCCATGTTCCCACTCTCATTTGGGCTCTTTCGTCTGGCCTATAATTTGTTTTCTCTTCTTCTTCATGGGAAGCTTGTGAGAACTATAAATTTTAGCACGAGGAGGGTTGTTATCTCCTCCTCCGTTTGAAAAATTTTAGGTTGCTTTCTTACTAGGGTGGGTCATTGGAGCGATGCTCTGGGATGTCGTTCTTTTGGGAGTGGTATCCGGGGATTGAACACTCTTCTCACCGGGGCCTTTTCCCTGTTGCTTGTACAATTCAGTGGTGCTTTGCAATATGTCTAGGTCATCGGCATCTGAAGTAGGAGTGTTGTCGTCAATGTCTCTGTTTTCTCTCAGGTGTCTCTGGAAAAAAGAATTGTTGAGGCCAACTGCAAGTAAATGTTCTAAAAAAATCCCATTATGGTCGAACCCTCTTAGCCTTTCAACATATCTTAGGTTCAAGTTGTTTAAATGGGTTGGGAATTTGTCAATTTTGTTGACGTTCCTCAACACGAAGTCTCTAACTTTCCAAGGTAGAGGAATGAATTGTTTTTTTTCTCTTCTCATGGAATAGATGCAACTAGTGCTTGTATTGCCTTGCTATTTTTGTAACAAACATTATGTCCATAATGTGACATAGAAGGAGAGCATGATTTTCCTTGGAGCCAAAAATCCTTATCACACTAAAATTCTCCATTTGTTCAAGTACCCCCTTCCTGTCTAAAAACTTGGCTTCCTGGTCAGACATATGGGGAGCATCCTTTCCTAATAATAAAATTTTGAAAATAGAGACAAAGTCATTAAAACCCTCATAAAAACAGTGGGAGGCCTTGTGCCTCCATAAGGCCTGGTACCAGAAGGTTACTGGGTCGAATTCCTAGTTTACCTTCTTGGACATAAACAATTTTGGAAACATACAGCAATGCGCTATCGCGAAAACCAATTAGGATGACATAAAATTTCTTCTCCTTTTTTAAGCTTGACAATTGGGAACATATTTCAAAGGAAATTAGCTTGCCCCAGTAAAAAATGGCTTGTTCCTTGACTGTGAAATACAAAATATAAAGAACCATGTGGGAAATAGTTGTTGTGGATTCTTGTCTCATTATTCTTGTAAACAGCTAGACAATTTCCCGGAATGGATTTCTAAATGAACTAACCTGAAAGCTTGTTATATCTTTTGGAAATGCCATTGGGTCTTCCAGAACTCGGGCAAGAGGTCCAACTCGTTATTATGATTTCTTAGGAACTGCTTGGAGTCTTCTCCTCTGAACATCAATGTTGGCTCCGACAATCTTAACACCTGGTAGAAGATCTGAGGTGACAAAGAAATAGGAGAGGGTCCTGCAGTGGAATAATTCTTTGGCCTGAAATATATTTATCGGTGCACCAAGAGACCAACTCCTTACAGTAAAAAACTGCAGGGACACAGGTTGCATGAACAATTCCAGAGGTCCAAATTATTTTGTTCTGGGTGAAAGGGGATGAGTAGTAAGAATATGCCCTGGACCACTGGAAGATCTAGTCCTTGCACCCGAAGATGTTCACTGTATCTCCACAGAATTGTTGTCGAGCTAGTGCCATAAGTTTATGAGAACGTCTGTTTGATCCAGACGATGCTTGAAATGAACAGTTGGAGGGGATAATATAACCCTCCGTAAATGTTGGTTCAATGCATGTGAATGGGAAATCTCCTCGATCCTTTCGCTCATTAATGACAATCTCTATGGGTGTTGCATGATGAGTTGTTAACAATAAAGCTTACTTATTGCATACTTAGAAGTGCAAAAGTGGTGGGTACGATGAAAAACAATTAAGGATTGGAGGTTTCGTGAACACGCCAACCCGACGACGTGTGAGGGACATTCCATGATGTTTGAAATTAACACTCGGAAGGGATAATATAACCCTCCACAAATCTTGGTTTAATGCGTATTAATGGGAGATCTCCTCGAGCCTTTCGCTCATCAATGACAACTTTTACGGTTTCTGCATGATGAGTTGTTAGCATTAAAGCTTACTAATTGCATATTTATAATAATCTTTTTATAAGCAATTTTTTTTTATTATAAATAAGACTCATATATATATATATATATATATGAAAAACGATTGGACGGGCTTGAAAGTAGGGTTGCAAGGGATATAGAGGAGAGGTGAGCGCTCGACGCTCAAATTATATGTCTTTATAATATATATATCTATGTGTGTGTGTGTTTATAAACATTTTTTTATTATAAACAAGTGTGAAGGTGACGGGGACGGGGAAGAGCAAGTAAGGAATGGCCAAGTATGAAAAGCGGTCGGAAGGGCTTCAAAATAGGGTTACAGGGGATACTCGGGAGAGGTGAATATCTGATGGTCAAATTGTATGTCTCAGAAATTTTGACTGCAAAACGCGTAAAATGAAAGAGGGCATGATGGGGCAGTCACACGATCGATTTGTATATTTGTGGAATTACAGGAAAGTGGCTAAGTATGGAATAGGGAAATGGTTGGTCGAGCTTTTTTTTAGAATTAAGGATTGGAGGTTTCATGAATGGGCCAACCCGACGACGTGCGAATGACATTCCATGATGTTTGAAATTAACACTCTGAAAGGATAATATAACCCTCCATAAATCTTGGTTTAATGTGTATTAATGGGAGATCTCCTCAAATATTGGTTTAGCATTAAAGCTTACTAATTGCATATTTACAAATAAGACCTTAT
>ML788722.1:125028-169494 GCA_009831015.1 Picea engelmannii
ATATCTGTTACCTTTATATTCAATCTTTGGAAGTTCTCAATGTGCTCTGTAACTGAACCCTTTTGCTTGAGATTTATCAATTGGCTAAAGAAGGTATTGCTCCTTGTATCCTCATAGTGTGCTATCATTTCTTCCGTGAAAATGATCCAAGTGACGAGTGATTTGCGAGAACAAAGCCATCAATACCATACAAATTGATTGGGTTCTAAATATAAAGAAGCAATTCGTACCTTTTGTGTATGTGGCACATTATGTAGATCAAGGAATTGCTCCATCTGAAGTATCCATGTGATTGGGTCCTTGCCATCAAACTTCCTCATATCGATCTTAGGAATGTGGTTGGTCTTTAACCCAAAGTTAGAATTTCTCCATTCTTGATTCACCTTCCTTGTGTCCTCATCGTGAATTTCATGGGATACATTTTCACTTTCAGGTGTCCTCTCTATTATGAAAATTTTCAATCCTTCCATGATCTCCCCTTTTAAACCCTCCATCATCTCTTGTAGTTCATCTTTTGTTACTGTCTTCTTTTGTAAATCATTTATGTCCCTACRCATTTCTTCACCTTCATCAAGAGTCCATGTAGGATTATCTGGAGGCTTATTTGGTGTAGAAGTTCCCTTTTTGGGTGGCATGTTGGCCAAGTATCACTTTTGAACCTTGATTTTGAGGTGGTTCTACTAGACAATATTTATTCTGATGTATCTCCAAAGTTTCGACCCTTTTGGGTATGAAACTTTATTTTTTGTAGTTCTATGGTATTTCTTCTCTACAATGCCACAGGTCTGATCAAAATTGGATGCGCCAAGTGGAATTTACGGTAACTTCCCCACAACTTGTTGATTTTTGGCCTTTACGGGAGATGTCACTTTTATAGCGTGCCCCACACAAAATAATTGATATAAAATTCTGAAACTCATGCCAGAAATACTACAAACTATCCACTATCCAATGCAACTAGTCTCACTCAATTTGGATACTCTAGGAAGAAGTTATGAGTTTTACCTAGAACACCTTATTGAGACTAGTCAATAGGACTAGTCAGATACCCTATCTTCCACAGGGTGTATCTAGAAATTTGAGACGGCCCAGAAGCTAAAATTTTTACCACAGATACCTTACTAACTTATGTGAATATCCTCCAAATTTCAGGGTCTAAAACATTACAAACAAAAAAAAATTATAGCGAAAATGTCGTAATGACTCAGTTCAAGATGATTCCAGAACCCTATCTTGCACAGGGTGTATCTCCGAAATTATAAGGCCCCAGGAGCTGAAATTTTAACCCAACGTACCTTGATCTGTCTACTAAATATCCTCCAATCCATTCCTTCTTAAATGTTGTATAAAAAAATTTATAGCGAGAATACCAAGGTGTCTCAGATGTAGCAGCGAAAGGCCAAGACCTTGAGCTCTGATACCATATGTTAAGAACCAAATGTCAATATAGCATAAAAAAACCTTAGAATAAGTACTCAACTCCTTGAAAAGAGAGAAATTCAGATAATATGCCTCTTTGAGGGGGCAACTTCCTTATGCCCACATAAATGTACAATTCCAAGATGATTCCAAATGAAAATGTCTCCTTGGTATATATAGGAGACTAGGAGATATAATTACAACTAATGGAATAAAGCCAACATAAATAAAATAACATTACTAATGTAATATGCCCCAATTAATGGGTAATGAGCCAATATTAGGGCTTAACACCCATCCAGAGGCACGAAGAGAGAGGTTATGTAGCAGGGGTAGCTGTCGTAGATCTCAAGGCTATAGAGAAGAACATGGAGGGACTAACCATGCATGTCCCTGATGCCATCGTGGATGAGCTTCCTAGGCACTATCAATGCCACACAATGGGTGTATCTGCATCTATCGGTCGACTACTCCGTAGAGTAGCACAGACAGTCGCTTGTTGCAGTGAGTAGCATCCTTGATGCTTTTTGTACATGAATCCATGAGCTTCAAATTTTTTATATTTTGGTCTTCAGACAAAACACTTTTTTGTAAACTTTAATTGTTATGAATATAAAGTTCCTATCGGCTTACTTGTTTTTGTTAAAGTGTGATTGGATTTATAAATGTCTCAAATGTCTGTCTAACACATAATTAGCCAATGCATCTGTTAATGTATTTAGACATCCAAGAATGTGTTGATAATCGATGTAATCAAAATGTCGTTCCAGGAGGTAAATTCGTAAATATACCTTTAACAAAGTACGACTTCAAATGGAATAAATGTTACTCAATTGTAGTAATACTCACTGTGAATCAATTCGTACAATAAGATGACAGATTCCAAGTGAAACAACGTCAGTTAACAACTCAATAACTGTGTTATATTCCGCGATATTATTAGTTGCACGACTAAGGCAAACACCATGTAGACTGATCAATTCATTCGTAGGTGCATAGATTGCCCAAGCAACAGATGCTAAGTTTTGAGTACTGCGACTAGCGCCATCAATGAAGCCAATATAGGGTAGCGAAGACAATGACATCTGGAAACCAAGCACAATGCAAGGTAAGTAGCTGAAAGGCAGAACCAAAAAATGAAAAAGCACACAAGAGTATGATACACTAAAAATACACAACACTCATGCAAAAATGATTTAAGCATAGTACTTCTTCAAGTAAATCCCATTTCTGGGTTGACTCAAAGGAATTCCATCATAATCTACCAGCTCATAAGCCCCTTTCTCCAACACTCGTTTCACAATATAAGGACCCCACCACATGGGCTCGAATTTATCGGCCCCTAGTAAATCATGATCTTGTTAGTAAAGGAGAACTAGATCATCTTCAAAAAATACACGTGGTTTGACATACTTGTCATATTGAGATTTGACACGTTTTTTCTGAGTTTCAATGACTAAGGAAACATCACGATAGGTCTCGTCTAATTGCATCAAATACAAAAGACGTTCATCTTCAGCTAAGGTGTTAGGGAGAAGTTTGAAAACTAGTTTCAAAGATGAGATTTCATATTCAATCAACAAAATTACTTCAATACGATATACTAATTGGAAAGGTGTGAACTCCATGGAAGACTTAATGGATGTCCGATAGGCCCATAATGCCAAGAAGAGAATTGTGTGCCAACTTGACTTGTGAATTCCTACCATTCATCGAAGCATAGTAGTGAGAACTTTTTTGATTGCTTCAACCTAGCCATTCGTCTGTGGATAATATGGGGTTGAGTTGTCATGTCGAAGACCCAACTTCTCGGTAAGTGCAGACATCATGAAATTATGAAAATGACTACCGTGATAAGTGATGATGGATTAAGGGACACCAAACCTGGTAATGGTATGATTGAATATGAATAATGTTGCAGTTTTTCTGGTATTATCAAATGTAGGCATCGTCTCGACCCACTTAGTGAAATAATCCACAACTACGATGATGTATCCATGCCCCCTGGACGAGTGAGGATTACATGTCATGAAGTCAATGCCCTATTTAGCGAATGGGCCAACGAAAACTATAGGGTGAAGAGGATCAGGGTGAGATCATATCTTAGTGTTGTAGGTTTGACAAGCGTGGCATCTCTAGATCACAGTAATACAATCTTTAAATAATGAAGGCAAAAAATAACCAGCTCATAAGATCTTTTGGGTAGTGGCATACCCGGACATATGATCGCCACATGCTCCAAAGTGACAGTCATTCAAATATTTCTCAGCTTCATCATAGGTGAGAAATCGTCGAAATATGGAATCAATACCACGACGGTAAAGGGTATCACCAAGGATAATGTTTTGATGGGCTTGATACCTAATTCGAAGACGATCTATACTAAAAAGATCAGGCAAGAAAGTTTGGGTTTGGAGATAAATGGTAATATCTCGATACCACATGTCGTCAGAACTAATCAGAAAGAGAGATTCATCAGGTAAGGAATCCTCTGCCACAATTTATGTTTCAGTAGAGGGAAGGTCACATATCGATTCGGCAAAAACCAAAGACTTCTTTGACTTGGCATGTTCAAACTCCAAATCAAACTCTTGGAGAATAACTATCCATTTAGAGTACTTGTCCCCCATCAATTGTCGATTAAGGATGTGTTGCATAGGGTTGCAATCGAAAATGACTCTGGTTCTGCGTAATAAGATGTAGTGACGAAAATGTTGAACAACTGCCAAGGCCAGTTTCTCCACATGTAGGTATTTGGTTTCGGTGGTCCTGAGACTCCGACTTGAATAGTATATAATATGTTCATCGTGTGAATCATCCTCTTGGACTAGAACCATAACAATGGTAGAGTCTGAAACAACTAAGTACAGTAAATAATCTCGACTATAATTGGGTGGAAACAACAATGGTGTACGGGTTAGGGAGAGTTTGAAAGCTTCAAAGGCTTTGTTTGCAGTGTCGTCCCATACAAAATCGTAACCTTTCTTAAGAAGTCGAGTAAATCCTTTCGTTAATTCAACATAGTTGAGAATGAATTGACGCAAAAAGTTTGCCTTCCCTTGCAAACTTTGGAGTTGGCATAGTGTGGAAGGAGGAGGTAAATTGAGAATAGCCTCAACCTTCAAGGGGTCTACCCTAATCCCATGTATAGACACGATAAAACCAAGAAGTCGTCCGGACTCCACACAAAAAACACATTTGTGTGGATTCAATCGTATGCGATAATAATGGCAGTGTAGGAAAATGGCTTGTAGATGTGCTGGGTGGTCTTGATGACACATAGAATGTGCTTGTAGATCGTCTCGATAGGGTTGTACAATGTGCTTAATGTCATGAAAAGCATAAGACATAGCACGCTGAAAAGTCGCACCAACAATTTTTAGGCCAAAAAGTAGTTTCTGGTATGTGAAGGTTCCCCAAGGGAAAATAAAAGCAGCCTTATGTTGATTCGCAAGCAAAATATTGATTTGATTATAGCCAGAGAAACTGTCCATCAAGGATAAGTTTTCACTCCCGGCACAATCGTCAACAATCTGGTCAATGGAAGGGGTTGGATAATTGTATTTGGGACAATCCTTGTTTATATCCCTATAATCTACACAAACATGGCTCATGCCATGTTTCTTGTTAACCAGAACGAGATTGGACACCCAATCAGTCAAAGCCACAAGATAGGCAAAACCAACTTTATGATTTTTTTTAACTTCAAGCTTAATAGCAATAGATTTACGTGGATGTACTGGGCGAAGTCTCTGCCGAACAGGTTTAGCATCCAGGTAAGTATTAATCTCATGCACAACAATATCAAGATCAATACCAGGCATTTCTTCATAAGTCCAGGAAAAAACGTCACAAAATTCTTGGAAAAAGGCTTTATAAGTACGTAACTCATCAATAGAACACAAGGCATCAATAGGAACATTTCCCACGACTCTGGGTTTAATCGACATGTCAAGAGGGATGATAGGTGAAATATTACCCAATTTCCCTTCATACAAAACATCGTGTGTTGATTCAGGAACAGAGGAAATAACAACAATGGTAGACGAAGTCGAAATCCATTGATAGCTCTCTATGGTCTCAGATTCCAGGAAGAGAATAGAACGATGATGCTCATCGTCCCATGGAGTATCTTCCATATACATGACTGTCATGATCATCTCATCAATAGGAAAGATCACGTGAAACGGATCAGGAGATGTATCACAAAGAGAAGGAGGAGAAGGAGTTTCCAATTGAATAGCTTGATAAGCTGATTCTACCGAACTTAAAGGCATTCGATCATCGTAACGGAGATAGTCGTCAGAGCTAGGAACTATCCATGGGTTATAAGACTCAGGGGTTTCACTAACAGAGGTTGATATCATGTTAATCGAGGTGACAAAAGGAGGAGGAATATCGGGTGGTGGAATAGGAAATGTACCCATTACCATTGAATATTTTAAAAGACCCACGCTGATATTCTCATAACCGAGAGGTGTTTTCAAAATGAAAGGTATGTTTCTAGTACGTGAATCAGAATTAAAGAAGGCTAATTGATCGAGAGTAATGACTTTTCCTTGGTGTGGGAAACATAACACACGAAAAAGAGTAGAAACAACTGCGTGCATGGAATCAATCCAGCTACGACCAAGTAGAAGGTTATAATCAAGAGGTGCATCAAAGACCTCAACCTCAACATTAACCGCCTTACCTTCTAACATAATAGACAACGAAGGAAGAACACCATAAGGTTTAAACCATGTATCATTAAAATACTTAACAGTATTGTGCGACTCGGTAAGGGCAGGAGAGCCAATAACTTTCCAACAAGTGATAGACACGACGCAAGTCGAGGCTCCTTCGTCAATAACGGTTCGACAAATATTCTTATTTTCCACAACAACTTGTCTTTCAAATGCTTATTGAGGAGGAAGCCTTGGAATATGATCTTCCAAGTCAAAGATTATCAAATTGGTATCGGTAGGATCAATTCCACCAATAGCCTTTAACAGTGCCTTCCGTTGAGTAGGAAAACTTTGAAGGACTTTGAGAGCCGACATCGCAGAGGGCGCTTGCACAAGGTCTTCTACAATACTGTAGTTTTGGGCAACACGTGCATGAGGATTAAATGAGGAATTTCAAACAACAACCTTGGGAGGAGGATGAAGAACTGTATCTAGGCTCGGTCGTTCGAGATGAAGAGGACTGTTTGGAGGTGAACTTGGTGGAGGAGGTTGAACCAACAAAGATGGTGAATCGTCAACTTTCTCTTTCGAAGGAGAATAATATTTGGTTGGAGTTGCGACTGCAACTTCGTTCTTCTTGGAGTCACCAGTACACATAAGTACATAGGATGTGGTAGAGGGAGAAGGTTGGTCATGAATGACCAATCGGGCCTGATGTTGAGAAGGAAACGGTTGTGACAATACAACGGGTGTAGGAGGTGTCCCGGTACCTTGCAGGAACTTAATAACCTCATAACGTCGTGGACAATCTTTCGCATAATGATCCTCACCACATATAAGGAAAGGATAATGAGGTTTATGCTTGTATTTATCATCAATAGGTTGTGTTTTGGGTTTCTCAGATTGTTGATTATTATTTTTGTCCTCCTTATTCCTACCCTTTCCTTTCTTTTTATTTTGATTTTTACCAGTAGGTGTAGATTGAACTGAATTAACTTCAGAGGTTTTACCAGGGGAAGGAGTCAAATTAGGAGTATTTTGTACATTAGAAGTAGTAGACTTGAAATTTGCATGACTGGCTTGTTTAGACTGAGTCTCAGCATGAAAAGTGTCAATCACGCCATCAACAATGTGAGAAGCTGCTGGAGGTGTTGGAGTAGGATTAGTAGATGGACGAGGAGCATCAGGAATTAAGTCATATAGTGTGGCCATTTGCGAATAAAGGAGATCCAAATATTGAGCATGACTAATCGCCTGCTCTTCAGTGACGACACCTCCCATGGCAACATCACGGGCTATAGGACCAATGAGTGATTTGGTAAACCACTCGACCAATAGTTGATCAGGAAGGGTAACTTTGATTAAGCATATTCTCCTCCTCCACTCATGAATATGATCAGAAATGTGAGTAGAAGAGGATTATTTAAATGAACTCAAAATTTCAGTTCCTGTCTCATATCGAATTGGCAATTGGTAATGCGTTAAGAATTCCATGGCCAAGGTATTGAAGTCATTAAAGAATCCTCATGGTAATTCAATATACCATTTGGTTGCCAAACCCGTAAGAGTTCGTTGGAAAAGTCATAATCTAATGGATTCATCCATTAATGAATTAGATGAACACCAAAGATGGAATGTCATGACATGATTATTTGGGTCCTCTCCCAATCAACCGTCAAATTTAGGAATGTCTGATGGAAATTTGGTAGGTATGACGGGCCAATAAGGAAAATGAAAAATAGGATCATTCAAAATCCTAGATAAATCTGGTAAATCCAAGGTATCAAGAAAGGGAAATTGTCTATTCACTTGAGCAAACTGGTAGTTTTGAGGAGGTAGTCCCGTAGGTATACCAGTAGGACCATAAGTAGTATGTAGATAGTTAGATAGTCTTGAAAAATTCGGTGGTGGAGGATTTTGAGTCGAATAGCCAAGAGGATTTGGTTGATTAGGTAAACTTCCTTGGAAAGGAGCATTAGACTGAAAATTTTGACCCCAAATAGGATTCGTAGAACCTAGATACGGTTGCGCGAGATTAAGGGGTATAAAAGAATTAACTTGAGGATGTTTCCCCCCAAACGATTGTTGATTCCCTTGGAAAGGAAGATTCTAAGGTTGAGATTGTAATCCAGGTATAATTTTTCAATAAACTGGGTTATGGCCTCCAACTTGATGTTGCCCCCCAACCTGAGGTTGACCTCCAACAGGAATCTAAAAACAAGAAGTGAAAAATGATTGGTGCCTCCAACTTGATTGGAGCTACTAGGGCCAGGACAATTAGATCCTCCAGGTGAAGGTGGAGGAGGAATGTAAGGCCCCCCAGAGAGAACATGGGTAGGTGTAGGAACAAAATGACTAGCAATATTATACCCAGGAGGAACAAAAATATTAGACCATCCGGATGGATTCTGGACAGTATTGGCAATGGAAGTATTCAAAGCATTATACCCAGGGGGAAGTGACAGATTAGATCTAAGCGGAAGCAGTGTTCCAATAGGAGATTGAGTGGTAACCACATTTTTGGCAGAAACAAGCATAGCTTGTGGGACCATGGTAGAGTTAGTGAGTTGGAGAGGAAGAATCGAGTGAGAACCAACCAACAATTGGTCTGAAACTGTGACAACATTACTAGCTGTGCCAGTAAAATGATCTAAAGTTACTGTATAAGTAGTGGAAATCACAAGCGTGTGTGATGCCATTGGCTGATTAGAATCTCTTGAGCGTAAATGACTCATTCCTAGTTTATCAAAAATATCTTGTATCGAAGAAGTTCTTCAAAGAGTACAACTAGGACCAGGAGAGCTAGGATCAAAATTTCCAGTAGTGTGAACTGGAGTTCTAAATGACTCACTTTGAAAAAATGGATCGTCTACACTAGAATCTGTGTGAGGTCCAGTAGGTATTTCAATATACTCTTCAGCAACAACGTCTCCCGATGAATTTATCTGGAGCAAATTTGGATCTTGTACAACACTCAATAACAGATTTACGAGAAGTATTGACTCCTCCAATGGAGTAGAGCTTCCAATCTCAGAGGATATGTCATTATTGACTACTCCTTAAGGAGAACCCTCTGGTGAGTTAAGAAGTAAAGGAATGTAATCTTTCAGATCTTCCGGAGGTAGCCCTTGCATCCTATGTGAACGACGAGGGCCGATGTTGGTCGTACCAAATAAAGAATGAAACAAATCTATGGCCAACTAGAGAAACAAACATCATTCACTAATAAAATCTAGAAATCAAGCACACAAACAAACCTTCTTATTTCGAAGTCACTAGTTGGTGATGAAATCCAACGTCGCGAAATCAAGACAAGAAGGGGTTGGGATAAAGCGGGTGGAAAATTTACACTGACGACCTGCTTAATGGACTTACACCCTGGTGCAAGCTCCCACACATAATTGTGGGTACACCCTCCAATGAGCCCAAGTGAGTTTGGCCAACGTCGATTCCAGGTACCATGAATAATTTCCCCTCCACAACAACTCGTGTAAATACCCTAAAGAGATAGGCCACTAAGGTTACTAATTACGACAATGATGCTTGGGGAAACAATCGATAATCCGATCCACGCGCAAAGGTAGGGTATATAAGCCTGAAATCAACTCGAGAAGGTCCCCATGAGATTTTCTTCTCAAGTGACCCCCAATAATACACGCAATCTCTACACTAAGACCAACAAAGCAGGGTGAGTAACTGATCCAAAAAGATCTTTTAACGACAATGGTTGAGTTTTAAAATAAGAATTAAATAACCATTTAGGAATTTGACGAAAGAGGAAGAATTAATAAAGAAACATGGCAGCCATAAAGAAATATACAGATCTGGAAATAAGCATGAAGAAACAACAAACCATAAACATCAAAATGATAACGGAGTTCGGCAATCTTGCCTACGTCTCCGAGCCTTTGTCTTAATGGGTGAGGCTTTCTTATTTATGTTCAAAGATTCAAAAGTACATCAAAAGAGTTCCAGATGGATTACAAACTGATCTGGTTGTGTTCTACTAGATTTCAAGAACCCAAGAAAACTGACGGCACCAAAATTGGATGAACGAAGCTCTCAGAAATGGCCCGCAAAGGTGCTCTCCTCAATGGATTCCCTGCATAAAAATGGCTTTGGCTCTTCAATTCTTCAACATTTATCTATTCTGAACCTCCCTTCATGGCTTTAAGAACTTCTGGTTTATATAGAATTGAATTTTACAACAAAATCCCAACTTCCCCCCAAGATCTGGCCTAAAAAAGGGCCCAAGAACCTCCAAAAATGGATTAAATCTCCCCAAACTGGTTAAAATTCCATTAAAATCTTTATTATATGATTGAAAACACACTTTGGGCCCAAAATTAGGGCACAACCCCTTATCTTCGGGTTTCTGGTCACCTGCGCGCACCCATGTGGCCCTGGTCTAGAGTTGAATTGCTGCCCCCCCTGGATTCCTAGCCCTGGTCATATGTTTTGGCCATGTGCCCACAGCTCTGAGCTCCACGTGCTTAATCTGTTGTAGCCCCTGGCTACAAGCCTATGGTTATGCACCTTGGTCGGTGGGCTAGCTCGACCTACCAGGCGTTAACCCCAACAACTCTACGCTATCCCTTTTGGAAGGTCTGGGTCATATGGTATATGCTCGCGATCGGGGGCCAGGCTCTAATGGTTATCCACACACGCCAATACAATGGAGAGAGTGGTCTGGTGGTATGGGTCGTATGGTAAAGCTCTGGGGTTGGGGCTAAGCCTCAACCCTGTTCTCCACCCATTATAACTTTGCATAAGTTTAAATATTAGATTTAAACTATAGTAAATAAGAAACAAAGTGGGTGGGCTGGTAGCCCGACCCTGCCAAGTCTCTCCGCCCGGACCGGAGGTCACGGGTTCAACTCCAGTGCGTTCCATACAATTTTTTCCAACCAAACTGTCCAATAAAAGGGTGCCACATGGCAACCCAAGATTGGGCCACGTGGCACCATAACACTTGCCAAATAGTATGCCACATGTCAAAACATGATTTGACCACATCATCCATCACATCCCAGACAACGCACCTTCCACTTCAGTCAACTGCCATGTGTCATACAATTGTACGACCTTGCCACATCAACCCGTGCCACGTGTCACCCTTGCAGTGGTGCCACGTGTCACAATCTGACTCGTCCACCTGTCTGCTAGCGTGTCTTCCCTGTTAGCATGCCACTGTACCTTCCACATCATTGTATGATCGTACGACTTGTACAATCAACTTCCACGTTAGCACTGTACAGATTGTACAAACTGCACAGTGATCAAATTTTGCCTGTTTGACGAAACAAACAAAATGCGATATCTTTCACGTACGACGTCCATTTGAGCCCGTTCAAGTTGCGTTGGGTTTATATCGACGAGGCTTACACACACGTTTGTTTTGAAGCCATTCCGATAAATTTGATTTTTGGGCCTTCCTAGACCCATTTTGTCTCTGGGATCCATTCTGTATCAGTAACTCTGCCAGTCCTAATGTGACCTCATGATTGACCCTTGTGTTAGAAGGACTTCCTAGGACAAAATGTAGCAAGTGGATTTGAACTCTCCCTATCACAAGATACTATTGTGTGTTTTGATGCCTTAGAGAGTGTGCCTTACAACATATTCCAAAGTGTTATCCTAGCTAATGTTGGTGTAGAGAAGTTATAGAAAATAAAAGTTGCTAATAAATTTTAAAATTGCATTATATTTTAAAGGCCGTTGCTTACTCAAAAGGGAAACATAAATGAAACTGATGATGTATTTTACCTTGACCCAATAAAATGCAAGAAGAGATGATATGCAATCTTTTAATTCGATGAACTCTAATTACAGTAGGGAGAAGGTGTCTCTTTTTGAAATACAAAAGCTATGAAACACAATTTCTCAATTTTTGAATGAAAAAAGATACCAAATAATAAAAAACTACTAGATTTTCCAATTTTTCTCTTTTAACAAATATTTCAAATGCACCAATTTTCTTGTAAAAGACTACTAAAAAGAAGAATGACTTCAGTTCTTTCTTTCTCAAATCAGATCAAAGATGTAATGAAGAAAAGAAAGTGTAATCCAAGAAAATTAGCACATTCTCAACACTACTCTCAAATCAAGTTCATAATGTAGACAAAAATGAAATGATAAGATAACCTTTTGTCAAATACAAACAAAATTTGTCTCTCAATCAACTAACAATCCAAAAAGTAAAAACAATCCAAAACTCCAAATAAATCAAAGATTCCTTGTCAAACAAGCACTCAGGACCAAGATCTAGAGATTATACCCTTGTGATAAAAAACAAAAGCAAATCTTGCAAAATTTACAAAGAAAACTTTCAATTTCCAAAAATCAATCAAATGCAAGCTTCAAACTTATAAATCAATCATTCACTAGTGTCAGAATTTCATCCCAGGCAGTTGAGGCAAAACTGGGTAGAAAAAATAAAAAATGGCTATCTCCAACAATTCCTACAGGAATCGTCGCAGGTTGCAATGGAGCACAGTGGGACGATCTAGGGTCATCGCATGCTTCCAATAAGGTATAGTGTGACATCGTCGCATTAGTCTGCACTAGTAGAATGTGACATCTATAGAGTACAATGCGACGATCTCTAAAAATAAAGGAAAATGGGAAGAAAGACAAAAATTCTTACTGAACTTTCAGACCCAGAGAGTCAACATGGATCACCCATAGACTCAAAGAATGAAATTAACCAAAAGAAGGCAGGGTAAAAGAAAATAAGAAGCAAAAAACCAAAAGAATGAAATTAACCAAAAGAAGGCAGGCTAAAAGCAAATAAGAAGCAAAAAGAAAAAAATAAGTCGTTTCCCTAGTATGGTCGCCAATTTTGTTATCGTACTAATTGATAAGTGCGGACACAAACATATCTCCCTAACTTCCACAGGAAACTAGAACAAAAACAAAACAGAATACATACTTCGCCTTAAACTTCATTGTCATATAAATTAGTTTAGTGAGGTACAAGTGACATACCTTTTAAATGACGCTTGATCCTTGCTAGTGTCGTCCTCGTAGTTCCTTCCTTGACTTTGCAGAATGGTCAGCCTGTCTAAGAATCACAAACCAACAAAGAGGGAAAACAAAAGTATATATATTCTAATGAAGTCTATGTATAAGATCAAGGAATTATACAATAGAAGTCGAGATGCTTTTATAGGGAAGAAATGTATTGTTGTATTAAATTAATGGAAAGTGGAGAATACAACCCATGCCTTGATGTTGCAAGGTCCCCTTTCAATGGCTCTTTGCTTCAACACACACACCTTTTCTCCAGTGCCTTGAATGAAGAAGATCTACAATCTGACTTGGAGAACTAAAGAAAATCTCTCAAGCATAATCTGAAGTAGAACTCTCCATTCAAATCTTAGCCTATTCAACCTTAGCCTTTTCCATGAGAGATCCCTCTTTATATAATGTGAAATAGAGATGGATGAGGAGATTTTGATGATCCCACTAAATCAGAGAATCAAGTAATATCCAAACCAATCGAAAGCCACCTCATCTTCTAAAAGATTCCATTCTAGAACATCTGTGAGTTTTGAATTTTCCTATGCTTTAAGCATCGTCGCACCTTATGCACAAGCAACATGCGATGATGTCGCAGTCCAGTTTTAGGGCAGAGTGCGACGATAAGGCATCATTGCACCCCATGCATATAACAGGGTGCAACAACCTTCCTTGTTATGGTTTTTTGAAAGAGGAAAGCAAACCACTTTTCTCATGGAGAAAGTCTCTTTTAGTATTTTCAAGGAACATGAAGACATGTTGTTAGTTGATCACTGAGGTGACCAAAATAATGTGTAACACCACCTCCTCATAGTCGAAGACTTCAGGGACACAGCCTGCATGAGCAATTCGAGAGGTCAAATTAATTCGTTCTGGGTGGGAGGGGACCAAGAGACCCCCTCCTTACATGCAAAGATTTCAAGGACACAGGCTGCACAAGCAATTCTAGAGGCCCAAATTAGTCAATTATGGGTGGAAGGAGATGACTAGTAGGAATATGCCTTGAACCAGTGGGAGTTCTGGTACTCATCCCCTAAGATTTTAATTGTATATCCAAAGAACATGAGACTGGTCCCGCAATTGAATAATTATTTGCCTTGAAATATATCTTTGGGAGCATCAAAAGACCATTTCCTTACAGTGAAATACTTTCGCCTAGAATGAACTAATTTGGGCCTCTGGAATTCCTACTCTCGAGATGTAAAGCGACTATTGCGTTCAACGTCGGTTTCTTTTTTGAAACCCCTTCCTTTGGTTTTTTCAAGGCTGCCATCCCCGAGACGGGAAGTGCCCCCTGTTATGGTTGATTTTCAATTTGGGCACAGGAGTGGGAACAACGTCTGCATTGCCATCATCCATTTTTGTATCATCGTCCATCAGATCATCTTCTTCCGGCTTGAAATCAATTGCATCAACCTCTGCGCCAACCATCAATGCAGGCGGGATGTCTGAGCAGGCGGGGTTGCCTTGGAATTATTTGGTTTGAAATATATCTCTCGATGCACCAAGGGACCATCTCCTTTTTTGCTTCTGGGCGGAGGGAGATGAGTAGTAAGAATATGCCCTGGAGCACTGGAACTTTTGGTCATCATGTCCGAAGGTGTTTACTATATCTGGACAGAACTGTTGTCGAGCTGCTGCCATAAGTTAACGAGAATGTTCGTTTTCTCCAATTGATGGTTGAAATAAACATTCAGAAGGGATATAAAAGCACGAGACATACTGGGAACATGGCATATCGATGGGCTTGAAAATAGGGCCACAAGTTCTACTCAGGAGACGTGAGGGCTAGATGGTCAAATTGTATGTATCCCAACTTTTTATTGCAAAATGTGTAACATGGAACATGGGACAATGACAAACTTCGACGGTTAATTTGTATATTGCGGAACTTCGGGTACTGTATATAAAAGCATGAGACATTCGAAAAAATGACTAAGTAACCAAAAAGGGAAAGTAAACAAGAAAAAGAAAGGGGAATTTGGTTGTCAATTTGTAGATCGGGGAAGTCCGGGTGATGTTTGTAGGCAGTGGAAGAATGGAAACACAATGTTCAGCCTGCCTACCCGTGATCCAAAAAGTTTGTTGAATATGGAACAGGGAAGTGGTTGGTCAGACTCATGATATAAAAGTATTAGTGAAAATATGAACACGTGAATCATCCAACCCGCACACCTAGACATTTTCCGAAAAATGACTAACTAACCAGAAAGGGAAAGCAGAGGGAAAAAAGAAAGGGGATGGCAATTTTCATAAGCAGGAATTGGTGTAAGAAAGCCCCATTGATGGTCTTAACAATAACTATGAAGTGCATTAAACATGTGAACAAGCTCTTCAATCAAGGAATAGATAAAGCGAGCCATGCTTATAGTTTCCAGGATGTGTTTGCATAAGAGAAGCATCGAAAAGCCACAAGAAAATCAATTTTGGGATGTTTAATTAAAATTATTGTATTGTCAACTTCACCGTAAGTATAACAACGACGAATTTTAATTTTAATTTTTTGTGGTTGATATGATAGTTCCATTGGACTTCACATAGTATATATCCTTTTATTTCAAAATATTCTTGAAGATGAATTTTGCTAAGTTCATCGATCAAGTAAAAGTGCTAAAACGAGCCACATACTACATTTTCTTCAGAAAGCTTATATTAAAAGGCAAAGTATGTCCTGTATATTCTTTAAGATCATAGAAAAACCGCCAAGATCCTGAATGTATCATTAATCTTCCATAACGAAGCATACAACCAAGAGGCAAGTAAACACCAAATGTATTGAAAGTCGAGGCAGAAGGCAACGCGTGAACATAGAAGGTGCCAAGTGAGATCCCACAAGGGTACATAGAGCAGTACACATTGAGCTGCCCATCAAACAATTTGATATAAAAAAAAAACACACTTGGGATTGGTTTTCTCTTACATGTGGTATATGTTCCGATGATAAAATAACCGGGCCCATGAGATATGAACAAAAGTATGCCAAACACAAGAAATCACAAAACCAACGAAGATTTGACATTGTATCCCAGCTATAACCAAACCCCCAAATGGGGAACAAGAAACTTGTCGATTACTATTTTACCATGAAGCAAGATCATTATGGACATTTTCTTCTGATAGTTCCATGTTCTATCACTACCAGGTTTAACAATGCCAAATTTCCAATATTATTGGAAATGCTCGATGGTTCCACTCAGAGGAGAAAGCCATTTCGATGGTTCAAAGGATGGGCTTGATTTATTCACAGTTGGATACTTTGTATGGGGTTTTTCCTCATGCTTCCCATTTATGGACTGAACAATCTTATGTGCTTCCTGTTCAATTTGCCATGGCACTGCAAAATTCTATTCATATCCTCATTGGGTGGCATTCAAAGATATACATGAGATTTTTCCGTTTCCTGCCAACACTTGATGTGATTTTTTTTTTTTCAACCGATATGCAATATTGCATTGTCCTCATTTAAGGTAAATTTTCTATGGACCCGAAACTCGCGCAACATGTAGACATTGTTTGCCTTTTTATGTAGGTATACTTTATATGGCAATTCTGCTAACCCAGGAAGCACATCTTGTAACTGAGGTTGTCTAATTGTACAATGTACGATTGTGTTGCCCACGGTTTAGATGGTAGCATTGAGGCAATGTCTATATATGTAAGGGCATTTTTTACTGCATCGTAGACAATCAATTGTACCATCACTTATGAAAGCAGAGGCAGAAGCATGAGCATTGCATTTGGCACATACAAGCTCGAAGGGGGTTGAGTACGCATTCGCTGCAACCAAAACACCCTCAACCTAAGCACGTGAGCATAACAATTAATATATTGAAAATATAATATACAACTGCACAACAACAACAAAAAGTTGCAGAAAATTGGTGAAGGCAATTTGTATGAGCAAAACGAGGATGAAATTGTAGATGTATATGCACAACAATTGTCGAGCTAGTTAGTTTCTTGAGATCTTGCACTATGTTTGTTCACAATTTTGTTACAAATGTTGCTTGGGTTGTGCGAAATATCCTTTATTTAACATCTCTTTTCTTTGTTATATTTTTGAAGAGCATAAGTGGAAATTTCCCTTTATGCATTTGTTATTCCAATGAGGAAAACAAATTTGAATAGGTGTCGAACAATTGCAGCTTCAACATGGAACAGTGCAATAGTTGTGTAACATAACCGAGATACATGGACATGTGAAAGTAAAGGACAAAACAAGATATGGAGAATGGTACCATTGCCTTGTCGTTATCTGACTCTACATATTTTATCTGCAGAATGTGTCATGAGCCAAGTTTTCTCATGAGTGTGACAACTGCACCAATGGTTCTGATTGGGTAAGTGTCATTGCTCTATGCAAGTTGGTTGATTGTTATGTCTAGGACGAAATGATATTATGAACAAATCCCGAGAATTTTTTCCACAATACTTGTTTCATTGAGCGATATAATCCGATTACAATCACCACAGTCATATACTATTTTGGGCAATATATTAAAATTTGTAATGGATATCCCATTACCTGGCAATATCTTTTCTGCATGTTTCTGGACAAGTCGTGTAGGAATAGTCAGTGTGACTATCATCATGGCTTCGTTGTCTGTCATGTCAGCGCGCATAATGGATCTAGTTTTGTTTGCCTTGTCCAAGTAGGTGCTATAGATGACCATTATGTCCTCGACAAACACTTCTCCAGTTCAATGATTGTTGAAGCCCTCTATTGATAATATTTTGGGTGTTATAAGTTTAGGCTCGGTGACATTTTTTGAATAGGAAAAGTAATGTGAATGGTAGTCTGCATTATTTTTTTGTTTTCTCTTTTCCTGGCATAAATGTACAAGTAGACACACAACTTGGATGAACTATGGAGCGGGAGTTTTGCAACCAGACTTCTCAGTCTGCGGAACTTGCGCTATGTTCGACGCCTCACTTGTGCTCGTTGATACTTCTTGTGAACTGCAAAGTATGTGTTGTAGATGACATCATCATATTTATCATGGAATAGATGAATAAATAACTCATGATATTTGTTTGGTAAACATATGAGGAACACAATGTATGAATCTTTACCTTTGGCCTTGTCAGTCTATGGATGTTTGCGATGATTGACTGCTCATGGCCATGTCACTAGTCCAACTTTTTCTGATGCAAGCATCTGTAGATGAACATCAGAAGGACTAAATAAGCATATGAATTGTATATTGTCCATAATTGTTCTGAATGTCACATACAGGGTTGAAGGAGATGGAATACGAGATAAGGTGTCAAGGGATACTCAGGAAACATTAGGACTTGACAGTCAAATTGTATGCCTCGTATTTTTTGACTGCAAAAATGTGTAACAGGGAATAGGGCATGATGGGGGGGGTGCGACATCCAATCTGTATATCATGGAACCTCTGAAGCTAGAGTTGTAATCTTGAATCCGCCAGCCTGGGAACCCATGATCGAAAAAGTGGCTAAGTGTGGAATGAGGAAACCGTCGGTCGGAGTCGTGATATAGAAGCATGAGTATAAATTTGAACCCGTGAGTCTGCCAACCTGCGCACCTAGACATTTTCGAAAATATGACTAAGCAAAGAAACCAGAAAGCGAAAGTAGAGGAGAAAAACAAAGGGGAATTTATTTAAGTATAAAAGAGGGGTGAAAAAAGGGATAATAGAAAGTGGCAAAATAGAAATGGGGAGGGCAATGTTTGGAAGTGGGAAGTCTCAACAAAGGCCCATTGTTGCCAAATCATCATTTTCTAGTCCAATATTATATGCACCCACATGTTTTGTGTGTTTGATTTACTATCACAGTTGGTATACCTTTTCGAGGATTGTACTTCATCCCCCTCTGTTATGGCATATAAGAATTCATGTTCCTATCCAACTAATCTATTTCTTTCAATGTAGCAACACCGAAAATACAATGGACATGAATGTAAGTTAGTATGTAGAAAGACATGTAAAAAAAAGAAATACAATTCTATTTATTTCAATGTAGCAACACAGAGAATATGTTAGAATGTAATGGATGTGCTCATTTTACCATTGACAATATCTCTATTGTCACCCAACCATAGGTCGAATCCACCCTCCAAGCACCTTAACCTTGACATAGAATCACTCCGGAAGCAAACCCTAGGCTAGATAGCCAAACAAAGGGTAGTGCACCTTTCCCCAAGGATAATGCACCAACAAGAGCTGATCAGATAGTCCAAACCCTAACCAAGAGATTGTCCAAGCCAAACGTGATCTTCTAGTTGCAGCAGCTGCAATGGCAGCTCTCCTCAAACCTGCACACAAGACCAGGCATTGCAGTGCGCACAAGTTGTTGCTTTACAATTCTGAGACTGCCAGCCAAAATGAGAACTGGCCTCTTGTATTTATACTAATTCTGGCTAACTTTCTGGGCGGACTTCTCATTCTGGGTATTTGTCTGTTCAATATATATTATTATTTATGTCTGACTTCTTCTTTTGGAGGCTAATAACCTAATATAAATTATCTTCTTGAGCCAACAAGTCTTCTAGGGTTATTAGCCAACTCATTAGGGTTTCTTCTTGCTTCTCGGAGTATTCTATCCTCGTCAGGTTTACACGTGGAGATAAATACCTCCCGCAACTACCATAATATCAACACTCCCTTCTAGCTAGGGAGGTATTACAAGTAATGGTCTTGAGCACAAAAACATACCATTCACCCAGTAGCATCAACATAGTTGTATAGACTAGATCATGACTAGACCATGAGCACCATCATCATCATCAGTGTCATCAGCTGCATCATCTCTCGAAACCATACTCTATCTGAGTAATTAGATATGATGCTCACTTCACAGAGTGATACAAGATCCATTCTTCTAAACTAGAAGAGTAAATGCTCTGAACCATTTTTCGTCTGGGAAATATTTGTCCTTTGATTATCCATCTAAATGATAATCATTTCCAATACTGCTGATAGTCTTCAAGGCAATCGAAACAAAATAGAACACAACTGTGTCTATCCATAGTAGTACATAACTATAATCCAATGGTACACTACCACACCAAGTAACACACAAGTACTTGATCAACAATGTATAGTCATGAACAGTGGAACACATTCACCACAGTAGTATACATCTATAGTCTTCATAACAATCATTTGATATCCACCTGCACAGAAACAATGTTATGATATAAACTGAATCATATGGGCCAATCTTTCACTCACATCTGTGAGATCTGAAAGACTATCTGCCCTCAAAGTAGAACAATGAGATATTTGGACTATTCTTCTCAAGCAAGGAAGAATAATTGTCCTGTTTTCTGAACCTGGACCATTCCCCACCTTGGGCCATTCTTCCTACACTAATGAAAGTGCACCCTGGAGAGAATGTATAAACCCCAAGGAATGCCTGTCCCTGATTGCTGAGCCTGGACCATTCCCCACCCTGGGCCATTCCTCATACACTAATCAAAGTGCACCCTAGAGAGAATGTATAAACCCTAAGGAATGATTGTCCAGACCATTTCCTCTATTGACCATAAGAGGAAAAGATTGTCATGTATCAACCTCCAAAACAGACCATTCCTCATGTTAACCACAATGAGAAATCGTTGTCCAGTGAGATGGGCCAGTCTTATTGAGTAACCCACAAGAAGAGAGACTGCCCTAGACCACTCCCCATGTTAACCACAATGGGAAGTCATTGTCTATGATACATCAGAAATCTGAACCATTTCCCATGTTGACCACAATGGGAAATTGTTGTCTGTCAAAAATCTCAATCCACTTTAAGAACTAGAAGGAATCTACTCATCCTAGACCATTTTTCGAACTGAAAAATGATTGTCCATGAATCAATACATATCAGTGCTCCCTCCCAACCTGGGAGTCATCTCTTCCTTTTTCAATAAGGAAGTCGTCTCCACGAGCTCCATCTTGAGTACGCAAACTCTTTCATCTTGGATAAAATCTTTACCAAAATGTCTTCTTATCTGCTCATCTGTGGAGATATGTATTGGAGAACCACTTTCTCCTTTCTGGACTTCATCACAGATAATGTAATGCTTGATTTCAAATGTACTTCGGTTCGGAACATTGGTTTTATCTTAAAGGATTCATGCAGCTCTTGATCAATAGAGTATATCATTGTTGGAAAACTGGAACATATCCATGTGGCACTTCTTCTGTCATCATGAGATCTGATCTACTGAGTAATCATCTTGATATAATATCTCTGTTATAAAAAATCTTCACCACACTTCTGTTGTGCACTGGAGGTTCTCCACTGAGTTATCTTTTTCCATTTGCATACAAGTTTCTCTTTCTAGTATGCCTCAAAGTCTTGAGGTTTCTCTTCATACGCTCTTTGTTCAATTGATCTGGAGAACAGTCTTTGCATTTATCTAATGTAGAACTCCAACTCATGGATGTTGCGGATGATATAATGACTCATGTAGAGATATGTCTGATTTACTGCAACAAGTGGTCATCATAGTCTTCTCCCTCCATCTGGGAGAACCTCTAGTTCTAGATCTTGCAAAGCTTTTATTCATAAGTCTTCCATACACTGTTCTTCATCAAAACTTTCAGTTTCTGCTTGATTGCTTTCATATCAGGCTGTAATCTTGTGATTCTCGATACAATGACTAGTTGTTCAGGCTTCTCTTCTTTCTTGGAATCTTCATGTTCTTCCTTATGTTTTTCTTTAGCTCTTGGGTCCATGGAGTTTCTTATAGATTCCATGCCCTAAAGATTCCATTTCTTTCTTTCATCATAGGATCACGGATGTGGATGGAAAACCAGGGATAATTTAAGGCTTCTCTTTGAAGAAGTCTTCTTCCAAGGTCGAACTGAACACGTATTGCCTTTCATGGATGCTACCATGAATATATACTTCATCATCTTCAATGGATCAGAGGATTAGCTCCCTCCTAATCCTTGCTTCATGCATTCTCTTCTCTTTGGTGATGTATAATCGTCTCCCTCCATCTAGGAGAGTCCACGCTTTTTTCTCCATCCTTGTTCTCTTTGACAAAGTGTTATAAGTCTTTCTCCAATTTCCTTTTGGTTGCTGACTTCTTTTTGTCTTGCTTCTTCTAAGTCTCTTGTAATAGCTTCCACATGATTTGCTTTATGTATTTCATCTTGACTTGTATAATCCTTATCTTGTTGTTCTTCCATAGGTATAGTTCTTCTTGGAACATATTGTCTTCTAAGAGATAGATATATGTACAGAGACTATACAAACAAGATATGTACAAGAACTAAGAAGAGTGTTATTACCTTCAGAAGAAGAAGTCTCTTTCATCCTTCTTAGTCTTCTTTGTAGGTTCCTTTTCTTCGGCAACTAATGCTTCGTGTTTCTCCTTCCTTTTCTTTAGCTCGGGACAATGATTCTTGTAGTGACCATACTTTCGACAGTTGAAGCATTGTACTTCTGAAATGTCTTTCTCTTGATTTGGATTCCTCCTTGAACCAAACTTCCTTTTGTTCCTGAAATTCTTGAATCTTGCTGTGAAGGCTTGATCATCGTACTTATTTTGGGGTTTCTCTTTTGCACTGATCCTGGATTCTTCTTGAGCACAACAAGTCCAAATTTCTTCAAATGTAGGATACTCTTTCCTTGTTTTCATGCTTGCGGAAAATGGATCCCATGTCTTGGGAAGACTATTGAGTACTATGTTTACCAATTCCTTCTCTGAAATGTTGTCTTCAATATCTTATAGTTGATCTCTTAACTGAGACATCCTCACAAAGTATGATGTTATGTTGTCATCATCATTCATATTCATGTCACAAAACTCATTCTTCAGACTCATTACTTGTCTAATGTTTCTGACTGAGAAGAGGTTTGTTAGGGCATCATACATATTCTTTGATGAGTCAAGATGGGAGATGTAGGGTATCAAGTGGTATTTTATAGAATCCACTATTATACACATAGCATTGATGTCACCGTCTTTGAACTTCTCCATGTCTGCAACGTTCTATGATTCCTTCTCTTTCCCTTCTTCAAAGTCTGGTTTCACGATATCCATCACTTTATTCTTGGCAAGGATGAGGTCAATCTTTGTCTTCCACGCTTTGAAGTTAGAAGCTCCATCTAACTTGTTCTCTGACTTCATAGAGTAAGTCATGGCTTCTTTGACTTGGTCAACCCTAGATTTGACCAAAATCTCAAACTTCACGTCTTGGCTTTCTGAGAGTACCAGAAGATGCGCTAGGCTAGGGAACACTGATCTATCTAGATATTAGGTCAATCCCTTTATTTAAGGTGCCTCAATAAGAGGATTAGGGTTTCTACAACTACACCTACTAGTAACCCTAGCGACAGTGCTATGGTGACTGCTCCTGCTAGAAACCCTAGCGACAGTTCTTCAATGAGCTCAATATCCTTATGGCTATGTTTTCTTCCATCGGTTAGATTGAATGAAGGAGGTGTGGGCCCATAACCTGTTAGAATGTAATGGATGTGCTCGTTTTACCATTGACAATATCTCTATTGTCACCCAACCATAGGCCAAATCCACCCTCCGAGCACCTTAGCCTTGACAAAGAATCACTCTGGAAGCAAAACCTAGGCTAGATAGCCAAACAAAGGGTAGCACACCTTTCCCCAAGGATAGCGCACCAACATGAGTTGGTTAGATAATCCAAACCCTAACCAAGAGATAGTCCAAGACAAACGTGATCTACTAGCTATAACAGCTGCAATGGAAACTCTCCTCAAACCTGTGCACAAGACTGGGCACTGCAGTGCGCACCAGTTGTCGCTCTACAATTCTGAGACTGCCTGCCAGAATGAGAACTAGCCTCCCGTGTTTATACTAATTCTGGCTAACTGCCTGGGCCGACTTCTCATTTTGGGTATCTATCTATTCAGTATATATTATTATTTCTGGTCGACTTCTTCTTTTGGAAGCTAATAACCTAATATAAATTATCTTCTTGAGCCGACAAGTCTTCTAGGGTTATTAGCCAACTCGTTAGGGTTTCTTCTTGCTTCACAGATAATTCTATCCTCGTCAAGTTTACATGTGGAGGTAAATACCTCCCGCAGCTACCATAATATCAATGAATACAATTCACATGAGGATAAGTTACTATGTAGGAAGATACGTAGTATCTACGTACAATAAATTAGGTGCAAAGCAGTAGAACAAGTAGAACAAATATACAGACAATAAATGAAATACTAAACAATGGAATTTGAAATAAAAGTAGAAATGTACACCTTTGTATCTCCTCTTCTACATTTGCGGCAAAGAGTCCATCGTCTTCTCCAGTTATTCTGTTTGTTTAAATGTAGCAATGCAGAAAAATACAATGGACATGAAGGTAAGTTGGTATGCATGAAGACATGTAAAACAATAAATTGAGTTCGATTTATTTCAATGTGGTGGCACAAAGAATACAAAGGATATGAAGATAAGTTATTATGTATGAAGATACACGATATCTACATACAATAAATTAGGTGAACACATATACAGACAATAAATGAAATGCAAAACAATGGAATATGAAATAACAGTACAAGCATGGACCTTTGTATCTCCTCTTCTACATTGGCGGTAAAGACTGCTTCGTCTTCTCTAGTTATTATGTTTGTTTCAATGTGTGAACGCACAAAATACAATGAACATGAATGGAAGTTGGTATGCAGAGGAGAACAAGTAATATGTACATACAGTAAATGAGAACCAAAGGAATAGAATAAAATATAGTTAAAAACATGAAACTTTACTTTTCTTGATCCATGGTTGTAATTATATAGAATTTTTCCTGTCCAAAATATATTACAAGCCAGGAAATATTAATAAATTGCATGGCCATATATGAATGATTTTGGTTTTGTGCAACAAAGTACCCAGATATGCTTTGAGACATGGAAATATAATTTTGCAATATCTTTGATGTACATCTCATATTTCAAGTACAAGACAAAATGTATCGTGGTTAGACTAGTGTGTGTACAGGATAAAGAGGTTGTATTGTGATATGGGCACATTTCACCATATATGGTTAATAAGTGTGTTTTTCACATGTTTTATCTTAACAAAAAGAAAGCGGACATTGTAATTGCACATGTAGTTGTCCAATTATTTGTTATGCCACTATTTTGTAGCATGTCAACACTGAAGTATCCTAGAATGACAATGGTTTCGTCCAAATGTAAATGGTGTGATGCATTTGAAAACACATTCATTATGTTAGCAATGTTGCACGCGAAGCAGCATAGAAACTGAATATTGCAATTTGCAATCCACAGAACACCACTCTTGCTAGCACCATATGAGTATCTTTTTCTTCTACAAGAACATGTTGCAATGGCATGTAGGTATGGTTCAGAGCTAGGAGAAAAAAATGGAGCAAAATTTAAGAGCAGGATAGGCGGGCACGAGATAGGCGTTATATCTCGACTTCACCACACACAGAAAATGATAGAACCATAGGTCCACTTGTGGGTGCACAACTTGAACACCGCAAAGTGCCAAAAAAACAGCTCCAACTGTCGACGCAAGACCCCAACCTTGCAAAGCTGAAGCAAACAAAAGAAAACAACAAGCAACAAACCAACGAGGAAGCACAAACAGGCCCAACTGCAGCCACAGGACCTCAAACTCGCAAACTTGAACCAAACAACAACAAGCAACAACCGACGAACCAATGAACAAGCAACAACCACTGAACCAGTAAACAACATATGTATCTCCAATGATTACCAAATTGCATCCCAAGCACAGAAGAAACTCGAAACATATGATGACCATGCGAGTAGAAATAATTAAACATTCTTACTTGCAAACTGCAAACAATAAACAACAAAGAACGAATACAAATGAAATTATGGCATTGAAACTTACTCTATAATGATGAACGACAGAAGCACATGTCGAATTGTGGGTGCAGGACTTGGACCCTGCAAAGTAAAAAAAACAGCTCCAACTGCGGATGCAGGACCCCAACCCTGCAAAGTTAAAGCAAACAAAAGCAAACAACAAGCACCAACAGGTCCAACCACAGGTGTAGGTCCTCAACCTTGCAAAGTTGAACCAAACAACAACAAGTAGCAACCGACGAACCAACAAACAAGAAGCACCCACCAAACCAGTAAACAATGTATGCATCTTCAACGATGACCAAATTGCATTCAAAGCATATAATAAGTATGAAACATACAATGGCTATGCAACCGGCGGTGGACAACAATATTGTCCAAATTCACTGCAACATTGTATGGAAAAATTTGAGGAAAAATGTACTGTGAGAAGCCTATTTAGGTAAACATTTAAGGTTGTCAAGTTGTTTAAGGGCCTCGCGGTATGCAAACATTTAAGTTGTAAGGCATGTTTAAGGACCTCGTGCTATGTAAACATTTAAGCTGTCAGGCCTATTCAAGTACCTCAAAAAGAGTGTCAATCCTCTAAATCTTCGGTATGCAAACATTTCAATACAAATAGAAATAATAAAACATTAAAAAACAACGTCGATGCTCAGAACTTTCGGTATGTAAACATTTGAGTAAAAATGTTATAAAAATTAAAAAAGAGCGTCTAAGCTCAAAACTTTGGATATCTAAACCTTTAAAACATTGGGAACAACGAAGTTGGCAATAAGACCTCCAATATATTCTCCAATGAGATGATGCCATATAAGGTTTTGTTTATTATATAAAAAATAATGTTTTTACTTCTATAGTTCGAACAATACAGATGGTGCAAAAATTTATATTCAAATGACATATTGATATGAAGTCAACGAATTATTGATCGCTATAGTCCCTCTATGCCTTCGACAGTGACTAAAAATTGATGTGATGATAATCATGGTGTACAATTGTTGTGTTGTAATAAAACATAAAAAATAAAATTATCAAAAAATTACTTTTTTTAGAATAGAGTCCTTCACTTCTCTACAATTGATGTGATAATAATCATGGTATACAATTGTTGTGTTGTAATATAACATAAAAAATTAAAAAATAAATAAATAAAATTATAAAAAAATTACCTTTTTTTAAGAATAGAGTCCTTCTCTTGTCCGCATGTTGGGCATTTCAAGTAAGGACGCTTGTACCTTGCCAATGTCCCATTCATTTTCCCACTTTTCCTCAATTTTCTAAATGGAGTGAAACCCCAAAAAACTCAATAAGATTTGATTTCAAAACCTTTATAAACGTTGTAGGCTAAAGATTCTACGAAATGAAGATTTTTTCCGAGGATATTTGTCCGAAATCCGTCGAGAAATTGTTGGATTCATAGATTTAAGTGATTATTTTTGTAAAATCTGAGTGCCTTGGAAGTTTTTCAGCATGTTGAATCCATTTCTGCATTCAAAAATAGACTCTGAACAACAAAAAACAATGATTCATGTAAATTTATATCACCAGATTCCAGTGAAAAAAACCATTTCGTAGAACAACTAACCAACACCTTTATAAACTTTTAAACAAAAATAATAATAATTAATAACCTTGAAAACTTATTCTTACTTAATTTAGATAAATATTATATATTATTTTAAATTAACTTATAAATCCAAAAAAATATTTAAATTATAAATCATACATTATATATTTATATTTTTCTAACATTTCTATTTTTTTTAACTATTAATAAAATTCATTACATTAAAATTAAAATTTATTATAAAGTAATTGAAATTAACCATACTAATATTTATTATTGCTAGATTATAAGATTTCTATATAAGTATTTTTCATTCCTATTTTAAGAATTATTAATATTATCTTTATTATTAATATAAGTATTAGTTTTTTTTTTTTCAAATCAACATTGATCACTCTTAATGTGAAAGTATCCTTGATGCTAGTTTTATTATACTTGCCACTAAGCATAGTATATGGCATTCTATTAACCGTTGAATACCTATTAGTTTTAGTATAAGCACACCAAATTTGGTGTATGAGACCCCCTTGTTTGTGGGACAAGGGACCCCCCTCCGCCCAACGATTTGACTGGTAAAGTCTACGAAGGTATACATACCCTACCCCCCTCTGGATTTGAACCTGTAACCTCTTAAGAGGAAACACATATTCTTAACCATTAAGATTTATTTATGTGTCATTCCATTAGATGATGGAATTAAAGTGTTATTGTCGAGCAGGTTGTGGCCTTATTCTTTATTTTTTTGGCAAATATATTGTCTGCCTCTTTAATTCGTTAATATGGCATTTACTATTTTGTCATAACACTAAATATACTTTAACATAGATAAAAAAAACTTTCAACAGCTAAAGAATGTAATGATTACTTGCACTTGGAAAAGTCGGTGGTTTCTCTTGTTGTTGTGGTGGTGGTTACAAGTGGAAATTTTATGCATGAAGAACGACATCAAGACAATTCATTTTCATGATGAGTGGAACCTATAATGATATCTATTTCAAATTCTTGATGAAAGAGTTGTTTGATCCATAAACACAAGACAATGTATTTGCGTGTGTATTCCAATGAATGATGTTGACAATGATGACTGGATAGAGCTATTGGTAAGATCTTTCGGGTATAAAGATGTCAAAGCCATGGGATTTAGAGTCGTGGCTTCGGAAGCTCTGCAAGAATATTTGGATGAAGAAAGAGCCAAAGGAAACAAACGACAAGAACTAGAATACAACATTGACTCTCATAGGGCAAAGATTCTCAGAAATAGTAATCAACTCTGTACTAACTTTCTGGTTCAAAGTGGATGGTTTCTCCACCTCTTTGTTATCCAGAAGGACAATAGGAGATCATCTTGTAAATAGCAAGGGAAGTGGGTTCGTTGCAAATGCATTTCTAATGAAAGTTGTTGTCCAGTTTAATGTCGATAACATCCATGTTTTCCAAGTGCTCACTTTTAGAGGTAATTGTCTCAGCTCCAAAACCTTATCATTTACAACGGGTGGTGCCAATATGATTCATTTTATAGGTTGGGTCATGTTTATTTCGTTTGAATGTGGCGACAGTGCCCCGCCACTCTGTGAAGCTAGAGTATAGTCATAGATAAAGGCATAGGCCAAGGCATCACATGGAGCACTTCTTTCCTCATCCAACACTAAATGGATAGATATTACGTATATAATAAAGAGAATATAAAGAGTTAAACTTCTTTATTAAAAGAATTTATATTTCTTTATATATAGTAATATCATTCTTACTTCTTCATATAAAGAAATATCATTCTTTCTTCTTCATATAAAGTAGGTCATGAAGGAAGTATGTGGGCACTTACAAGCAAGGAGAGCTCGTTACACGACCTCTCCTCTACAACCAACCAAAAGGATTCTATTTTGTTCTACGACATCTCCTCCGCGACCGACAAAAAGGATGTTATTGTGTGTATTTTCACTTCAACCTGAATTCATGTTCCTTCCGTCGTTTTTTCTGTGGAAAACAAGGGCATAAGTTGCTTTAGTAGTTGAAGTTTCGGAGGAACACGTACTTAGATCCGCCATCGTCTTTCATTACAAAATTTTCCCTACATCTGTATTGTTGATTGTTTATCTAGTGCTTGACCAATAGATGGATGCACTTGGGGAAGGGCAACTATGTGAATTAGAGTGTTAGCGATGGATGCACTTCGGGAAGGATGGATGAGAGAATTAGAGTGTTAGCATGCCAATTGTTTTAGACGCGCAGCTGAGTGAATTCAAATGTTGGCATGCCAATTGTTTCAGAAGCAACTTTCAGTCCGATCTGAAGGGTGGGTGGATACACCATCTATGTCTAGTACGTCAAGTAAGCTACCCCATGAAGAAACACCAACGTCACTATTGTTCTATGTACACTGCCAGGTGCCTTAGTTAGCAACACCTTCAACGTCCATATGTCACCGATATATTTACATTTGCCATTTAAAATTTATGCAGACTGTAGTGTTTATTGTGATATTGATAACTAACAAGTATTTTTTATTTTTTAACAGCGACATAAATCATCCTTTCAACCAAATTTGTGTTCAATAGGTAAAGGATAACTTCATTTTTTCATAGTGAAATTTATCGTATGTATCCACCACAATGCTTACTTTTTCCAAAAAAAAAAATGAATCTACAGTTTAATGTAACATAAACATATGGTTTTTTTTTGTAAGTGAGTGTAGGAATCTGTATTACTGGTAAGTATTATGATACAAAAGTGGAGATCATGGTCTGCCTAGAAGGAAACCATACCAGGGGGTCCCAACTGCTCGAGTTGATAGTTGTGGTGGATGGTACTAGTCTGCCACCAAGGAAAACTAGACCAGACCTTCCAAACCCAGTTTAAAAATAAACACAGACATAAAGAAAAAACTAAAACATCCCCCTAAACAAGAGTTGTAATAGATATGAACTAACCTATCCTTGCCTGACATTACTGCCATTAGTTTAAAAAATTATAAAACCGAAACTATGAGGTGTTTTAGCACCTGGGGGTGCTCCTTCCTGCCATCTGCCTGGCTCTTGTTATCTTCCTTCGGGGAGATCGTGCAAGTCTTCCTGATTTGGTCTGGCGCACCTTGTCCATCGGAAGGCGTGATGTCCATATGATGAACATAGCGTAGGTACAGGTGGAACTAGGCCGCCATCTGCTCTAGCTTGCATTTTTTGTCCTTATCTACCTCTACTAACAATTTGATGATAGTTTCCAAACTGCTGAGGCGACGCAGGATCTCGTCCAGCATTGGCTTGTTTTCTCTGTTATCCTCTCATCTGGCTTCTGCCTTCTCTGAATGCACTTTCCCGATCAACATCTTGGTTATCCAGGCCATCTCTACTGTTTTCTGGTAGAGGGTTTCCCTGGGTCGTGTGGCCCCCGGATCAGTTACCCAGTCTGCTTACCGCAACAAGTCATCCCACTCTTTACCTTTGCGCTTGTCCTTTAATTCCTTTTCCCACCAGGTGATGGCCTTCTTCCCCTTTGGCGCAACTAGAGAGTGGAAGGTGCCTTCTGCTTCTTTCATTGCCTGCTCCATTCTTGTTAATCGCCGCAAGTTGTTTGAGACTTCCTTCTCAATGGGGTTCCTCTTCCTATGCGTTTGCTTCAGTCATGCCATCCTGCTTTGTTTACCGCAACTCCTGCTCTAGCTACTCGACCTGTACCTCCCTTCACAGTTATCCTTACTTTTCCTGCCCTTGACACTGTAATATCCCTTACTGTTGCGCTCCTTCTGTTTGCGTCTATTCCTGTTGTCCCTCTTCTTATGGGAGTTCCCCCACTACGAGCTTGTACTTCCTGCTCTGGTTTGCTTGAGGTGGTGAGCGCTACCGTCATTTTTTGTTGTTACGACACATTTGACCATGATGGTTCGTCCTTTATCCCTATGCGTACCCCTACCCTTGCTCGCTTGTGATCCGACTGTGATTCTCCTTGTACCTGTACTGGGGGCTGGTGGATCATTCCTGGTTACCACCAACCCCTCGTGCCTTACATCATTCGTTATATTCAACTTGATGCCTAGCGATTCCCCCGTACTTTCCCCGCAACTCTTACTCACATATCGGCCTTGCTTCCGGTGGACCACTTGCTGCTTGTTGCAATCTTGCATGATAATTGGTGGTCAAGTGTTAGGAATTCATATTCTTCCTGGGTCCTACGTACCTTCCAAGAGGCCTTACTTTGTCCTCCTCAATGTGACTTTCCACGCTTAAACTGCTATCACGATATTTAGCTGCCAGATGGCTGCAGTTTGTC
This sequence comes from Picea engelmannii, assembly GCA_009831015.1. Lineage (NCBI taxonomy): Eukaryota > Viridiplantae > Streptophyta > Pinopsida > Pinales > Pinaceae > Picea > Picea engelmannii. The sequence continues at coordinate 156,787 of ML788722.1, forward strand.
CTGAGTTGCCCGCTCGCAATGTTGATCCAGGATTCGTCTAGTTCTGGGCCTTCCTTACCAACCCCCTCGTTGGCGAGTCTGTCCACTAGAGAATTCATTGACCTGTGCACCCACCACAACTCCACTGTTTTTAGAGTTCTCGGATGCTTCTAGATTTTATGCAGGGAGTGTGCAAGGTGTCAGTGTCTCTGAACCTTGCCCACTCTTGTGCCATTTTGTAATCTTTTCATCGTGTTGATAACCAGGGTGGAGTCACCTTCCACGATGGTGTTTGTCTTCCTTTCTCGACCTAGAATTTCAAGGCCAAGCTCCAAGGCTCCAAATTCCACTGCATTGTTGGTTGAGGTTTCCCATGCTACCGGCATACGGTCGGATAATATTTCCACCAATGTGTCTGATCACTCCACCTGCCCCTGCCACTCCCGGATTTCCTTTTGTCGCCCTATCGAAATTCAGTTTGAGGAACCCTGGCGGAGGGGGAGTCCAATTGCGGGCTCCTATCTGGAGTTGCAGATCATGCCCCATAGGTATATTGTTGCTCCATTCTTTTAGATGGAAAAATTCCAGGATGCGGGAATCTTAGTCTGTGAGTTGAAATTGCTCCTTATTGCAGTTGCGGCTCTGCACCATTATTTGAGTGACTATTGCATCCTTTATCCTTTCTGGTAGTAGGCTGACATTCCTGAAGATGCATCAGTTCCTTTCTTTCCAGATTTCCCAGACGATCATCTCTGGCATTAGATTCCAACAAAGGTTCACCATTTCATTTTCACTGTAACTTTCATTCCAGTTTTTTATGGTTGCGCTAATGTTCCCCTGGACCCTATTGGATTGGCGGTAGAGGCCTACTGTCCAATCCCAAATTTCCGCCATGTAACTGCAATCATCAAGGAGGTGATCAATTGTTTCCTCCTTGACCTGACATAGATGGCAGCGAGAGGGGCCTGTGAAACCCTTTTTCATAAGGTTCTCCCAAGTTATAATTCAATTGTGTAGTACTAACCATTTGAACATTTTGATTTTTGGCCATTCAGGACTTTTCCAAATCTTTTCCCACTGTTGCTTCGGATTTCCTTGTTCCTGGCCCGTGATATAATACCGTGCTTCTTTTAAGTTGAATTCACCCCCATTTTTCCAGCCCCACCTCAATTGATCATCTTCTTCCGAGACCCCAATTTTCCTTTTCCCCAATTCCTCCTTCGCCTCTTTCGTTATTGTTTCGATCTGGGCTCTATTTTGTGGATTAAGATTGTCTCAGATCCTCCATCTGGCGTTGCCATCCCCTTGCTTCTAGTAATGATGGATTTTGGTTTTGCCTTGCCCAATAATTTCTTGTTGGAGCTCCTCCCTGTCTGACGTGTCCAGTTTGGGTTCCTATGGCCATGCATCCTCCCAGAACCTTATTGTTCTACCATTTCTAACTTCCCAAAAGCTATGATTCTGGATCTAGTTCTTATTGTTCCAAGCAATATTCTAGATGGTTGATCCCTCCCTTGTGCCCATGAATCGAATATGTTCCTGGTCGTTGATGTTCGGTGCATACTTGGCCTTCCAAAGGTTCTCCCACAACATTGTTTTGTCCTTTACCCATCTCCACCAAATCTTTTCCCTGTAGGCCTCGTTGGTTACCTGTGGGTCTTGTAACCCTAGGTCGCCTTTGTTTTTTTGTCTGCAAACCTTGTCCCAGGCCACCATGGCCCATTTCTTTTTGTTTTCTGCACCTCGCCATAGGAAATATCTTTGGATGGATCTTATATTTTGTAGTATTCCTTTGGGGGATGGAAACACTGACATCATAAACACTGGAATTGCTTGTAGAACTGTTTTAGTGAGGATAAGCCTTCCAACCAGGTTTAGAGTTCTGTATGTCCAATTTTTTACCCTCTCATGCATTAGGTTGATAACTCCTTCCCACGTAGCATTTTTGCAAGCTCTGTCCGTCAGGGGGATTCCCAAGTATTTCGTTGGGAGCGTTTTATGTTCAAACCCCAGAATGTTGGCCAAGTTCCTTTGAATTGTTGGATTAGTGTTGAAAACATATATCATGGACTTCGAGTGATTGATTTCCTCCCCCGAGGCTTCCCCGAAGTCTTCTAAGATTATTTTATAATCCTTCGCTTCCTTTACCATGGATGTGCCATGGAGCAAGGTGTCATCAACGAACTATTAGTGTGTGGAGGTTGGACAATTTTCAAACGGTTTGAGGCCTTTTATTTCACCAGCTGCAGTTGCGCTTTTAATGCTTCTGTTGAGTCCTTCCATCATTAGAATGAACAAGAAGGGGGATAGCGGATCCCCTTGTCTGATGCCTCTAGATGGACATAAAGTTTTGGCTGGGGCTCCATTTATTAACATCGAGAAGCTTGTTGTTGAGACCAGAGTGACGATCCATTTGATCCAATGTTGGTCGAAACCAAAAGCTTCCAGCATCTTGACCATGTAGTGCCAGCTTATTTTGTCATAGGCCTTCGCCAGGTCAAGTTGGATTATCATCCCCCCTCTCCTTTGGCTTTTCATCGTGTGAATTATCTCATGGGCGTGGATGATATTGTCCAAGATTTGTCATCCTTCCACATAGCCCGCATGTTCCTGTGAGATCAGTGTGGGAAGGAGTGGCCTCAATCTATTGGCTATGACTTTGGAAATTATCTTGTAAACTACATTGCACAAAGTTATAGGCCTGTAGCGGTCTGGGGTCCTAGCTTCATTTTCTTTTGGGCTTAGAGTGATCATTGTAGCATTTAAATCTCTCAGGATGGAGGCCGAGCACCTGGACTCCTCCACCACCCCATAAATGTCATACTTAACCACATCCCAATAGGTTTTGAAAAATTCCACTGTGAAGCCATCTGGGCGTTGGGCCTTTCCATTGGGCATCTTCTGGATCACTTGATCGATTTCTTCCTTTGAGATGGGTTTGCTTAGGTTGACATTTTGATCCTCTATGACCAATTTGGGGATGTGATGAGTTATCCTTTGTATGGTTGCGAATCTGTCTTGGTTGGGCTCTTTGTCTATCCCCTCGAAGTGATTGACCAATGTGTTTTCAATGTCCTGGTGGGATTCTCTTTTGATCTCGTCTTGATCCCTAATATTCAATATTTTGTTACGAGATCTTCTTGCAATAGTTGTTCTATGAAAAAAATTGGTGTTCCTCTCCCCTTACTTTAGCCACCTTGATTTGGATTTTTGGCGCCACAAAGTTTCTTCTTGCTTGGATCTTGCTTCCCATTCCTGGGTCATTTGGATATCTTCTTTTTTCCGGTCCTCTGTGTATCCCTCTTCGATGCAAACTTCCTGGAGCATCCTCATCCTATCCTCGATACTTTTTTTCCTCTGGTTTATGTTGCCAAAAACTTCCTTGTTCCACTCCTTGAGTTTTTGCTTGATGTACTTGAGTTTCTTGTATAGTTTGAACATCCTTGTCCCTTGGTCCGGTAGTTCCTCTTGCCACCAATGTTTGATGTTCTCCTTGAAGGTCAGATGGTCGATCCAAAATTTCTCAAATCTAAATGGTCTGTTCTTCAGTGTGGTTTGAATCGCTTCCAATTGAACCGACCAATGGTCTGATCCCCCCCAAGGGAGGATTTTGTAGTCCAAAGCTAGTCCTTGCATAATGACGGATTCCGACACCAGGAATCTGTCTTGCCTTGTAGCTACTTGGTGGTGAGCTAGCCATTTGTTGTTCCAGGTGAACAGTCCATTGTTGGTTCTGATGTCCACAAACTCCATTGTGTTGATGAGAGTTGAGAAGTCTTCGACATCTATGTCCAGTCTTCTGCTGCCCCCTTTTTTCTCCGCAAGAGTAGTGATGATGTTGAAGTCCCCAGCTAGGATTGAGTGAAGGTTGTTGGTTCGATATATTAGATTCTCTAGGTCTAGGAGCATTCTCCTTTTCTCCTCCAACACCTGGGGACCATACACATTCGTGCATAGAATTTCCATCGTGTTCCCTATGATTTGCATGTTAGCAGAAAGTGTATTTCTCATGGCTTCTACTGCAAGAAGGTTCACCGATTGTGGGTTCCACAAGGTGAGAATGCCTCCCACCATCTGTTGGATTTTGAAAACCAACATCTTGTACTTACTCCAATGTTTTTTACTAATGATTTCCATTCTGTCCAGTGTGCATTTTGTCTCTTGAATGAAACATAGGTCAGGTTGTTCCTTCCTCAATCTATTTTTAAGGATTCATTTCTTTCTTGGGCGGTTTAGGCCTCCTATATTCCAAGTTATAATATTTATTTAAACATGTGGGGGGGAGTTGGGGAAGAGCTTTTTAATCTTACATGATTTTATCAGCAAGGCTCCTAGTTCTTGCAGGGCTACGCTATTTGATTTCCTGTCTTTCTTTCGCTTTGCCTGCTTGGGTGAGTGTTACGGTTTTCCATCGCATGTTTTGATGCCCAAGTGTCCTATCTCGCCATGCGTGTGCTTAGTACCTCTAGATTTTTCTTCCTCCCTTAGGAGGAAGAGATATTGAATGCGATCTAGTTGCTCCGCTGGAACATTGTCAACTCCCTGCCTTTTCCATTGCTCCAGTATGTTCGGGAGATCTATTCCTTCCCTTTCCATGATGTCTCTGAGATCTGAGTCTTCTATTCCCACCTCCCTTGGTGTCATCTCAACATCTCCATCTACCTCCTGCATTGGGGTTTTGGTGTCTTTGTTTCCTCCTTCCATAGGACTTGCGCTACCTCCCTGTTCTCCCTTGTCACTTGGATTTTATGGGTTCTCATGAGTTGATTGTACAATTGTTTTTCTGGCTTTTGTCTTTTTCTTGCCTCCTTCTTCCCCTTGGTTGGGCTTGCTTCTTCCTTCTGTTCTAATCCTGGCTTCCGGGTTTCTTCCTATTGGGGCCTTGCCTTGTCTTTTGTTTCCTCTACTTTTATGATTTGGCTTCACAAACCCATCCTCATCCTGTCGTTGTTTGGTGTTTTTCAGTTCTTGTTTTTCATTGAGAGGACATTCTCTTAGTAGGTGTCTGTGTTCATGAAATGTTCTGCATCGAAACGATATCTGTTCATATTCTATTCTCTGAATCCATTCCTCATCCCTAAACTCCAGGCTTATGGCTTCTGGGAGCGCCCCCGAGACATCCATTTACATGCAGATCCTTGCATAGGATGTGTATCTTACTTTTAATGTTGCTTCTGATGTCTTGACATATTTTCCCATCTTGTTCCCTATTTCTTCGAAGGTGGATGACATCAAGTAATCTAGTGGTAAGGAGTAAAGCCGTAGCCAAACTGGGACATTTTTTAATGTTTCTTTCTCTGGGGAGAAGTTTTCCTTCCATGGGCGCATGTACAGACTTGCTGAGGCGTGGAAATATGCCCCCCCCCTCAAAGATTTTATCCCTGTCCTCTAGGTTCATAAAGACTGTTGTAAAGAATCCTTTCGATCCCAGGTGGAGTTCAACTTCTCCACTCGGCTTCCATTGGTATTTTATCTAGCTGCACAATGTTTTTTCTCTGAGCCACATGCCCATGAACTTGCAAATCAATGCATGTGTCTTCTTTTGATCCCGGAAGAGTTGGGTTTGGGGGTCTTCCAATATAACTTTGGGGATCAATGTCGCCTTAGGTTTACACGGGTTGCGCCCATCTACCCCACTGGGGTTCGTCATTTCTTGTGTACCGTTCTGGGCTTCTTTGGCCTCTTCCCCCACGCGATCACTTTTTTCTTGGTTTCCCTCATGATTCTTTTCCGCTCCTAGTCCCAAGGTGTCTGTCAGAGGTTCCTTGAAACCGACGTCACTTGGGCCTTTCCCTCTATCCACCACCACCTACTTGTAGGACGGGGTTCCACTCCCTCCCCCTTTGGTAACCATGTTGGCCGCTTTTGTAACTGCGTTTGTTAAACCCTAGCTTGAAACTAGTGTTGCAGACCTCCCTCAGATGACCATCCAAAGGCCAACATAAACATATGTTAATTTACATACACAACAACCATTTTTTTTCAAAGCCATACTGCAACATACACAGAGTTAAAGTATAATCTTGCTCACAATCGACAACCGAGTTTGAGATTCAGAATGATTAAATGACTAACTCTTCCACAAACTAAATGTTATTGACATTAGGGAGAAAATGAATTTCATATTCACAGATACAAAATTATTAAACGATTAAATCTTCAGAAGACTAATTGTTCTTTGATGTTTTTATTGCTTTATATTCACCGCGCAATGATTTCATTCAAATATTTAGGATAAATCTTTTTCTATGGTAAAAGGTTATAATCTATATGACGAGCTATTTTTGTTTATATGGTTTAATAATTTGTTGATCCAATCTTGTACTAGATAAATAATAAAAAATAATAATGGCATATGTGCATTCCATTTAGTAAACCTTACCTAGCAGTTGTTGTAGGTAATGCTGCTATGCAGCCTTGTTATCCAATAGACATGGTTCATTGCAATGGGTTATCATATATTATGTGTACTCCAAGATATAAATCATTGAACAGAAAAATTGCATCGAACATCGCATCACAATTTATTACTAATTTTAAGTCATTGAACATAAAAAGTGCATTAACATCCATCACAATTTGTTACTTATTTTAAGTCACCTCATTTGTCTAGAGACCTTAAATTCCATATTGAACATTTCGTGTATTATATAGAATTCAATTTATATCAAGTTTGTTAAAATGTCATTTTCAATATGTAGTATAATGTTGATTTGCAACATCTTACAATGTTGTTTTTTAATGGTATTTTGAGGCTTATTTTAAGGTCTTGAACCTATCCTTCAGTACTTTGGTACTTTGGTGGTCCTGAACCTATCCTTTGATTTACCTCCCAAATGAAAATCTCTCGGAGTGACGTGGCAGTGATGATGTCATATTTAATGACGTGTCAAGAAAATATGAGTGACACATGTCACCTAAAATCACATGAATGATCTATCACCAATGCTAAAAATGAATGCCACGTGTCAGTCCAAGATAAGGTTTTATGACAGGAGTCCTATGAATCATCCATGGATCCACTTAGAAGATTTTCACTGAAAATTGTCTTCGGGATTTCAAAGCTTTGTAACTTCGGGATTTTTGTTCTTGATATGGTTTGAAACTCCAGAAGTGCAAAGTCTCAAAGTAACTGTTGGAAAATTTCTTTTAAAATTTGTGTAGCTTTATAATCCTGAAAACATGAGATTCGTTTGATCCGTTTAGCTAAAAACTCCTCAACGGATAATATTTAAAGTGCCTTATCGATATATAATGAAAATGGATTTATTTAATTAAAAATAAAACAATTCTCCTAAGTTTTTGGTTGATTTTCATTTTATTTTAAAAGGTAAAAACAAAGGTTTCGAAATTAAAAAGTTTAACATTCTAAAGTTGTTCTAACACTTCCCAACATGATTTTTTTGCATTGAGATCCAACTTTTATAAATATGGATCACACCAACCTAATTTTCTTATGCGAGAAGGAATACAATAGTGGTAGAGATAAATCATATCAGTGGGCAGGCCAAGGAAACATAGGGATGAGGAGGTCATATCAGTGTCTTTGGATTCGGGATCCTTTGTGCATAGAAAGTTTGTTGATGGGATTACTCTTAGATCTTTAACATAGGAATTCCCTTGATGTTTATTGAGATAAACATAGAGTTTCACCTTTCTTAATTTCACAATTGTGAGGCTATTGAAGCCTACACGGGAGTCGAACGATTCAAGAGGAGAGGAGTTGGATCAAATGAAGAGGAACATTCCTATTTCCCCCTTTTGTGATCGTGATCACATAATAAGAAGGAATAACATATTCAAGGATGTTCCTTAACTATGGATTAAGACAAATACCAAGGGCACTTTCCTAGTCATTGGAATGATTAAGGAAAACAATCATAGACATAAAAATTTATATGTAAAATAGAAATGAAGAGGAGTATATGTGCAATGTATCAGAATAAAATAAAATATTATTAAACTTCTTCAAGATCCACAATTAACTCCAAGAAAACCCCCTCAAAGTTGGGCACTCCTCAATAAAGGTGGAAAGATGCTTAAAGTAGGGATTGACAAAGTCTTTGTTGCCACACGTCACTCACCTTTTAAGTGCTTCCTCAAACCATGCTCTTCTAACATGTTCCTTCCTTAAAATAAGAATTCAAACCTCGAGATAGTGGAGCAATCCTCTTTGTTTGCATATATAACCTTGATCATGCCATACAATCATTTTATATTGCCTTATAAGGTGGATCGTTCCTTCCAAGATGAACTTTAAACCATGTTCTTATGGTTTATTTTTCATGTTTCCTCTCCTTAGCTAGGTCATTCCTCAAGCATGTGTGCTAAGCAATTATTATAACCCATTTTACATGGGGTGTTCCTCATCTGATTTTTACTTTATACTTATTTCATGGCTGGAAAGAGTCAAATCTGCCACTAATTGGTACCCCTTTTGACTTCATCAAGCTGGGAACTCCCTCTAGACATTGATTAATTGCCTTTTTGGGGGTGTGTGCAAGGGCTTAGAACTTTGAATATTGAAAAAAAAGTTCAAAAATTCGAACTAGGTTGATGATGGACTACTCACTATTTTGGGGGTTCTAATTATATTATATTATAATGTGGCAGGATGATCGTGGAAAAGGGCCAGCAACAAAACATGTAATTGATTATCAAATTCCACTTTCATTTTACGTGAATTTTATTATTTATTTATATAATTTTATTTGTGTGGTGATCAGTTATTTCATTTGTTTATATAACTTAAATAACATTGATTTTCATGTTGAAATTATATGTAGTTGGCAACCCATGTTGATCATGATTCCGCCGATGAGGAGGGGTTGTATTCATCCCATGATCTGACTGTATTAATAAAAAGAAATATCATCAAAGCGAACAAGGAACTTGATAGCTTGTTAGACCGTCCAGATCAAACTCTTGGCGTCCTAGAAAGGATCAATCTCCTTATGTCACATCTTAACACATATAAAGTAATAACCATAATATAAAGTGTTTTTCTTTAATGTACTCATATGTTCAATTATCAAACACTGTTTTTTAACTTTTACATTATCTCATGAAAAAACATTTTCTTTTTTATAAAGAGATTTTTGGATCCTATTCAGCCTGGTATTGGTAGTAGTGGCGTTGTAGAGATGCCGCAAAGTCCCAACATGGGTTGTCATACAACTACTAGAGTATTGTTTACTTCTCCATCTTCCACACCTAATTTAGATAGAAGCCATGACACGCACCACCAGGCATCCCCACAACGATCAAGCTCTAGAGGTGGCGATAAATATGAGGCTGATGATGTGGTTGACATGGTTGCATTTTCTGGAGCTAGACATGTGCCCAGCACAAGGACCCTTTCATGCACATTTTTGGTCGACGATAACGGACTTCCATTAAAACAAATAAGACTCCCAGGTAGTTTTTCATAATTTAATTGTTTCATGTTGTCCATCTCATACACAAATCATCTAGATTATCATTTTTAAATTAATGATCATATATTTTTGTGTGTAGGAAACGACCATTTTTATAGGCACCTGGAGAGAAAGTCCTTGTTGATTTTTGGGGCAACCTTACGCATGAGGTGGAATTGCCAGAATTCCAACCTCAAAAAATAACTTATGGATTATCTCGAAGGCCTCTTTGGAGTAGACATGTTCAATAAAAAAGAGGTCACCTCTGCAGCAGGAGAATATTTAAAATATATGCAGGATGTTTATAGACGAAGCTTGGCAGGCAACCCTAAGTATGAGCGTCCTCCCTCGATTCCAGAGAGGGAGTGGAAGGTGATCTTTGATGATGCAAAAGAAAAGATATCGAAAAAATTAGAAGAAAAAATAATTGGTACCCCAAGGTAAATTAGAATATTTTTATTTCAATACCTTTAATTTTGTTTAGATCTAAATAAAAGTGTGGCATATAACATACTTGAAAATTTTGATGATAGGTTGTCTGACACTTCGAAGGAAACCAAAACAAGGATTTCCAAACATGCCCAACACAAGTTTGGCTAGGGCGGCTACTTCAGGTTTAACAGTCATGAATCGTAAGTACCCAAACATATTAAGAATATTATTTGTATATCCTTACAACTTTCAATTTATTACATCCAAAAACATTAAAAAAACATGATCTTATGCAATGCAGGGCGACGAATTTGGAACTGAAACCATGGAGGAAGACCTCCAACTTGGTTACAAGTATGGCTATAAAGTCGTGGTTGATCGTAGGAAAAGCATGGGGTAGACCCCAATATCGATTTTGCGGGATAAGGTAAATAAAAATCAGTCTACATTAACCTTTCATTACTTATAAAATATGTATATGTTTGATATCATCCATAACTTTAATGTCTTTCTTTGTTTTAATCAGGGGAGCAGCACTATCAATGAAACCATTAGCACTGGACAACAAAGCGTTGATAGTGAATCACGGCCAGAAGATCATGGTGCTCCCCAGCAGCCCCATCCTAGTGGGGTGAAACCCCAAGATGTTCCTATGACTGAGGCCCACGACGGTAAAATGGTTGTATATTAATCATATACTTAATAATTTCGTACTTATAAATTGTGTACTTCTAATTTTTATTACTTATACATTTACGGTTTTGTCCTTATAATTTTTTTTGTTTCAATGGCAGAGAATGACGTAGTTGAGCATCCTCGACTTGAAGATGATCAGGAGAACAGGGCGACCATTCCAACTGTGTTGACTAGTGGACCAACAAGTAAATAATTACATTGCAGAGTTTTTTTTTAATATTAATAAACTACTTCAATGATATTTAAAAATTGGCCATATAAATTTAATACTTTTTTGTTTTTGTAGGTGATGGCCCCTCACAACAACGTCCTCAACCTGAAAATGATCAGGAGAACAGGGCATCCATTCCAACGGTTCCGACTAGTGGATCAACAGGTAAATAATTACATTGCAGAGGGCTTTTTTAATATTAATGAACTACTTCAATGATATTTAAAAATTGGCCATATAAATTTAGTATTTTTTGTTTTCGTAGGTGATGGCCCCTCACAACAGCCTCCACGTTGTGGGTACAAGACTAGGCATGCTTGACGTGAAAGGACTGAAGCAACATCAGTTGTTGAAGAGCACCCAGTAAAAAAAGAAATGGACATGGATGAATTACTTAAGAACTGGAAAACACAGAAGAAGACTAAAAGAAATTGATGATGTATAATAATTTTATAAGACATATATATGTACATTATATAGCTAGTATGTTTGTAACATATTTTGAATGATAAATCTCATTTTAAAAAAAACAATTATGACATATTCCTTTGAATGATAAACCTCATTTATAGCTTTATAATCACTTTTTATCAATTTTGAATATTTTTAATGCATGTTTTTTAGTAGAATATTGGGTATTGGTAAATTGAGAGTGATGTGAAGGGGGGGGAGGGGCCATAGAATATTCCACCTTCATGTGCTTGGACCTGTTCAGTAGAGAAAAATTTATTGGAGTCATTTATTCTTGGAACAAACCTCTCTCCATCCAACGGAGCAACAACATAGTCAATGTTGACTTCATTGTTGCTCCTTCAAATTGAGGGAGGTTTTCTCCAAGATCATACGGCTCCAATAAATTATTCGTGAAACCAAGAGGAAATTATTTAGGTCGTCGCATGTGTGTGTGTGTGTGTGTGTGTGTGTGTGTGTGTGTGTGTGTGTGTGTCACTATTTAATCTCCTCTCATGTGGCTTTTACAAAAAAGAATATCAATAGTGTTTAGTATTTGCAATCTTGTCGGTTTTAATTTCTATTAGGATTTATTGACATGTCTTAAAAGTATTTGTTGGGTTTTACTAAAAACTAAAGATAATTATGTTTTTATTTACTACAATATGCATTTCACGCATTTGCAGATGCTCTAGATGTTGTATCAATGCAATGCTACACATTAGAATATCAAAGATCATGTATGTCTCGTCTTTTTTCTTCTTTTTATGACTTCTTAAGGTTCCTTTTATTTATTTATTTTTACATTACCATAATTTGTGGGCCACTATTGGGCCAATCATTCTATCTAATGAACCACACCCAAGTATGCAGCATATGCAATTCCCTTTATGACATCATATCATATGATTCACACAGCTAATCTAATACTTCAACTTGGTTTTTTGTGGTTGTGTATAAGTAATCCCCTGGATATCATAGTATAAGTATAACCATAATTATGCAATAGAGTATTTGAAATGAATGAGATATACATACCACTTCCGAGTAGAAATTACAAATCATAGGCACCGATGAACCTAAATACTCATCCTGAGTTCCAAGAAGATGAAAATCAAACATCCCACCAACCTAAAAGTGGATAGGGGGTTGGGTGTGTTACACCAATGACCTCTATACACTCCTATGAAATTTATTACTCTCATGTGATATTTATTGTAATAGTTATTTTTTTTTGTAGAGTATTGTTTTAGCACCAAAGGAAATGATTCCACCCTTACCTCTAGAGAAAGAGAAACTTGAAAATGCTTTAGCTATAAACATTTCTAACAATCTATTAACCGGTGTCATTCCACCAACACTTGGAATTTGCATTGCACTCGAATCATTGAATCTATATAACAATTCCTTAGAAGGTTCCATTCCATATTCACTTGGGTATCTACAAAATCTCATGGACTTGGATGTGACCCCAATTGTTTTCAATAACATTGGCACGAACACAAAAATATCTTTGGAAAGACT
>ML788722.1:213652-229369 GCA_009831015.1 Picea engelmannii
CACATTAGGATATTCATTTTCTTATGGAAGTGACATTAATTATTATTCTTTAATACATGGAAAGAGAGTAACTAGCCTTTTAAGCATAGACGTAGTGCAAGTGGGATTATTTTAGAATGTTTGGCTTTGCTCCTTCAAGGTTATTATGAGTTTGATGATGTATGTGGTTTTGTGGGACTCTCTCAATTCTTCAGTGGTTTGTTGTTGGGTTGAGGAGGGTTTCATCATGTATTATTGTGCTTTGGCTCTAAGGTGTAGAGAATCAGTGAAGGTTTGGGCTCTATTCCCTGTCACTCAAAAGCATACACTCTCGCATTGGTTGAGGATGGCATGCCACAATCACTATATGCATTGTTTATTGTGTAAATATTATGATCATTTATGCGCTCAAAGGAGAAATGAATGCCTCCTAGTAGATATGTAGGTTGACATCACATCTTAGTAATAGATTGGCCAATCAAATTGAGGTTCAAAATGTCAAGAATGTAGAAATGTTAGAGGTCGTGTTGTATCCTATCATAGTAGGCAAATTGAAAAACTAGAAGTAGAATGCAGCGTGCTCTATGAAAGGTCTTGGATCTTACCAAGAGCTCCTAATCTTTGGTTTCTCGTCCAAAGACTTCAATTGGCTATGTTTCTATTGCAGTCAAGGATAATGACATTGTTCAACAAACACCTAGAAATTTAAAGATGGCCCGGGCAATGTTGAGTTGGTACACCAGCTACAAGCAAACATCAAGCAGGAAGCTCTGAGTTGGCACTTCTTTTTTGAATTTTTAGGTTTTTTAAATGTTTTACAAGATAGTTTTTCTCTTAGAATGGTTTGTTAGGATATATACTAGTCCATTGCATAGTTATACTTCCAAGATTGTTAGAACAAGCTGGCTTACAAGCAACAATTTTGTAATTTTGGGACTTCCTTAAAGCCAAACCCCTAAAATGTCCTTTTTGGCTTGTATTATTACACTATCTAGTACGGCCACAACATATTTTAATACAAATTATATGTGTTTCAGTGACAAAAAACTAAATAAATAAATAAGCATATGGAAAAAGAGAAATCATTGAATGTTCGTGAATAAGGAGAAGTCATTAACAACATTTCTTAAATTCGAAACATTTAGGAATTAGTTATGACCAAAGATTATAGGGAAGAGGAGGCAATATTTCCATACATGAAGCAATCATTATCGGGAATAAAAAAGGGGTGGTGGCAGCTTAAATATTCTAATAATTAAAACCACCACTAGAGAACAAATTATGGCAATCCTCCAAAATACCAACAAATTAAATTAAATTTTTTATGAAGCTTGTAGAGGAAATTGAAAAAGGTGAGTATTGGGGACGTACTACAAGACAACCAAGGAAAACTTATAATGGTGTATGTAATGAGCATAGGTAAAGATACCAATAATTTAGCAGAGATTCAACGAGTCAAAATGGGATTAGATTTGGCATGTAAATTGGGGTTGCAATTGCATGATCTAGGTGGATATCGGTGGCCACCCATCTATTCCACTGGCTCGAAAAATAGTTTTCCACCTTGGCAATTTTTGTTTTCTAGTTTTCGGGTCCCGAACTTCGAGGGTCATTTTGAGGCTCTAAACATCATTTTTAGGGCTCACCACAATTAGACTATAAACATAGTCATAGTTTGACAGCAACATGTGTAGTCCTCGGATAGACCTTTCCAACGAGTTATTGTGCGCCCCAAACAAAGATCGTATGCCAAAGTTACGCCCCCGGGAAGTTTATACACCAAACTACCCAAAACGGGGTCCACAAAACTGTTGGCTTTTCATCTTCCGGGGTTAGGGTTTTGGATCTTCTTTAAGATAAAATCTCTTCTCAGAGATAAGTTGCCACCAATATGGTGAGTCTTTCAGTCTGTATTTTTACAGTTCTGTACATTTCACACATTAATAGAAATTGTGTATTATTGTATCTCTATGTTCTGATATATTTTGTTATATTATTGGATATCTGAGATATCTCTGTACATTTCTTTATTATATCTTCGTTCTCATTTCGTGTTGAAAACAATCTGGATAAGTGGTGTCAGGGTAGGCTGCTCTTGATCGCTTTTCACTACATGTCCCCGACGAGGTCTGAGTATAGCAAGTCGGGTCTCGATCTTGTCTCTCTTGAGGACAATCACTCTCGCACTCCCAAGAAACCATCCATGGCGGAATAAAAGAAAAACGACGGAGCAGAAGATTCTATTAATCTATTGCTTGAGGAGGCTCTCATGTGACAAAGGGATGAAATGATGGAGAATTTTTCTCACATCCTTCGATGCTTGCCAATAACAACAGGCACATCTTCATCAAGCGGCCACTTTGGAGACACCTCGCCTTTCAAGGTACAAGTTAATTTTGATATTCCTGTATTTGAAGGACATATAGATGCAGATGCCCTAGAAAATGGTTAAATCTACTAGAAGGTTATTTCTTTGTTCACAATTTTTCCGACAGAGAAAAAATCACCTTCGCACTCCTTAAGGCTTTTCCCCATGTCAAACATTAGTGGGAAACTTACTGGGATCAAAGTTCCACAGAGGAATCTGGAATATTTGGGTTTTGTGGATGCGGTCAAGGAACCTATTACCCTATTGGCAACTATGAGGACCAATACATGAGATGGACCACACTGCGGCAAGAGAGGAGCCAAGCAGTGTCAGAGTTCACCAATAACTTCCATACCTTGTGCACCAAGCTAGGTATCAAAGACTTTGAGGGACATCTGGTTCTAAAATACCGTGGGACTCTACAGAGATACATCCAAACTAAAATGGATTTTCTGGACATCTCATCATTGTGTGTTACTTATCGATATGTTGTTAAAATCGAGCAAAAATTTAAGCACCAGAACAAACGGGAGTTCGGGTCTATAAATCCACAACAACCAAAGTATGATAAAGATGGTCCTAACAAAAAGTCTCCCGAAAACCAATCCAAGCCACAGGAAAAGAAGGATCACGGAAAAACGAAGGACACCGGAAAATGGTGTGATTTCCACAAAAGCCCCTGGCACAACACCAATGAATGTTGCTCAAAACAGTTATTGGTGGCTGAGATAAAAAAACAAGGAGTTGAACCCTAATTCAGAAAATACTGGTGGAATCTTTCACCATCGAATCGTCCTCTAGGGTTTGTTAAGACAAAACCCTCAAAACCCCCAAGGTATGGGCTCTCTTGCTAGAAGCCAGATATCAAAATGATAATCATACATGAATAAATGAGAGAATAGATGCCCTTGCCTCTTCTTTATACTTCCTGCTCACCTTCTCTCTCCAAAGTGACTTTTCTTTTTTAATTATTAATTAATTAATTAAATCACTTTAATTAGTTAAATAACCTTTTTACCTATGAAAAGCGCCTTATCTCTCCTTGTGGATTCCCTGGCCACTGAAAGCCACTTCTCATCATCCTAACCTGTAGTGTTGTTCCTCCTGATTCCAATGAGATATTACACTGAGAGGTTCCTCCAAGTATTGTGCCCAAAATGACCTCTTCGGTGAATTTAATTAACTTATAGCTCAAAATACTCAAAATCATGGAAATCGTCGGAATGCAATGGAACCAAAGCCAATCTCTGTGGAATGGATCATAATGATGAAATAGGATGAGTGATGCAAGTCGGACCTCAAAATATACCTCAATAGCTCCTGTACTCGCTATAATCTCCAACTGGCTACCTTGGTCATCATAACACTGTGTAATACCCTGATGTCCCAAAGTGGGGACATTATAGTATGTTGTCCTAACACTAAATATACTTTAACATAGATAAAAAACTTTCAACGGCTGACGAATGTAACTCTTACTTGCACTTGGAAAAGTCTGTGGTTTCTCCTATTGTGGTGGTGGTTACAAGTGGCAATCTTCTACATGAAGAATGACACCAAGACAAATCATTTTCATGCTGAGTGGCATCTATAATGATATCTATTTCAAATTCTTGATGAAAAAGTTGTATGATCCATGAACACAAGACAACGTATTTGCGTGTGCATTCCAAATAATGATGTCGACAATGATGATTGGACAAAGTTATTGGTAAGCTCTTTCAGGTCTAAAAATGTTGAAGCCGGGGGATTTAGAGTCATGGATTTAGAAGATATGCAAGAATATTTGGATGAAGAAAGAGCCAGAGGAAATAGACGGCAAGAACTAGAATACAACATTGGCTCTTTCATAGGGAAAAGATTCTCATAAATAGTAATCAACTTTGTACTAGCTTTTTGGTTCATAGTGGATGGTTTCTCCACCTCTTTGGTATCCAGAAGGACAATAAGAGATCATCTTGTAAATAGCAAAGGAAGTGGGTTCGCTGCAAATGCTTTTCTAATGAAAGCTATTGTCCAGTTTAATGCCGATAACATCCAAGTTTTCCAAGTGCTCACTTTTAGAGGTAATTGTCTCAGCTCCAAAACCTTATCATTTACAACATGTGGTGCTAATCTGATTTGTTTTATAGGTTGGGTCATGCTTATTTCGTTTGACTGTGGTGACATTGCCCCGCCACTCTGTGAAGCTAGAGTGTAGTCATAGTAGTAGCCATTGGTATTGCTTGTGTCATGGATTGTTTGTATATGTATTTGAAATGGTTGTTTTTAGTAAGAAGCCATATTATAAGGTTTTTTCAGTAATAATATCAGAGATAGTATGCATGGTATCCAACATAGTAGCAACAAGTCTGGCTAAAATGGCTTGTGGGAATAGGGAATACGAAGATAGTGATATGCAACTGAACTAGGTATATATTCCCACAGGGTCTCCGATGAACAAATAATTAAGCGACCTTACTAATAGATAAACTGACTTGCCTAGCATGATGAGGATGCTTAGATGGAAGGTGTTGCATCTAAAAGCATCTTCAGAAGGTGTGCAATCCGTGAATGGATTTGTATGCCACCTAGCGGGAAAAACAACGATGTACCAACCAAAATGTTTTTGAAATATTATAGTTTTAAGTTTTTGTGGAGCTATTGACATATGTATGCAATGAGCTAACCATCATTCGCAAAGGCTAGTTTACATATTTGTCTTTACTGGATGGCAATGGGCTAAGGTTACTAAATGACATAGGGCTAACAACATTACCCTCCCGCTCAATGGTTCATGTAGCTTATAGAGAGGTTAGTTCGGTGTCTTTGTACTACCCCACCAATCAATAAAGTGCTTCTAAGTGTTCTTATACTTCCACCCAACTCCCAAAAGAAACACTAAGATATGGCACAAGGAGCTTCTTTTTCCCACCCATTGGGTGTGTGCGTTGCAGAACTCGGGGCCAGTGCCACGCACAGTTAAATTGACATTGGCATTAAGCTCCCAAAGCTATACTATTTTCTTTGCCTATAGTATAATATTATTATGCTTTCACATACCTATTTATTCCTGCTAATTCTTCTAGGGGTAAAGGTAGTAGTAGTTGGTGCATTTGAACTAGAGATAGAGGCATAGGCCAAGGCATCACAGGGAGCATTGCTTTCCTCATCCAACCCTAAATTGATCCAAAAATGAAAGGTATTATAAACAAATTGTCATTAAATTGATGCTCATGGGTAAATAAAGAGTTCAACCATCATTAATCATGCTGCAAATAAAAGAAGATAACAACAAGAAGAAAGAGAAATAGACACAAAGAACTTGTTAACGAAGTTCACCAATGTGTGGCTACGTCTCCGGGTCCGCTTCCAAGTGGATGACCGCTTTATTGATCTTTAATGCTCAAGTTCTCTTTACAATTGTTCTTTGTTGTTACAAACATGCTTCTAATCTGTTGTACAAGACCTCCTTGTGCAGATGCACACATGTCTCAATTATATCCTCTCAAAAAATGACTCAATGCCCCTCAAAACATGAGAAATGGGCCATTAGCTCAAGTTGCTCTCACATTCCCTACAATAAAAAAGTACCCTCACAAGCTCAAAGGGCCCGATTTATATAGTTTTTAGGCTCAGTTATGGAAGCCCAACTTCCCACAAAGATCTGGCCTCTTTTTGGGATCAAATCCCCCTCCATATGGCCAAAAAATCTCCAGAAAGGCCTAATCTGGGCAAAAACTATAATGAAAAAACCACTATGATATAAAAAATCAAAATAAGCCCCCCTAGACTGGGCGTGCGCCCCTTTTTCAGAGTCGTATGGGCCATATGGCTAAGCGCCAGCCAAAAGGGCGCTACGCGCTTGGCCCCTCCTCTGTTAGCTCCTGGTTAAAAGGCGTAAGCATGGGACTTAGGGTCCAATTGGACGGATAAGCCCCCCGTCGATCGACCTTGGCTATTGGTTCGCCCCTGGTTCCATGGTGGTAGCCTTTGGTTCGGCGACCCTGTGCCTTTGATTTATCATTTGAGTGTATACGCGTCGGGGTTAATTGTATACAGTAGTGTGGTGGTGTTTGTGCATCAAACCAGGGGCTAGGGCTAAGCCCCAGCCCTTTCCTCCGCAGCCCAAAACTCAAAGTAACTTCAAATATTTAATGTAGACTTTGGGTAGTAGGAACCACCGTGGGTGGACTGGTATCTTGGCCCTACCAAGACTCTTCCCCACGCCCGGAGGTCGCGTGTTCAACTTCTGTGGAGTTCATATAATTTTACAACAACCAACCAATGAAGGGGTGCCACGTGGCATCCCATGACTGGGCCACGTGGCACCATTAAATTTGTCCACCAGGTGACACTTGTCAAGCGATGATTCGACCACATCTACCACACCTTCCCAGTCAACATGTCAACTCGGCACTCTGCCACGTCACTGTACGACCTGCACGGTCAGCTGCCGCGTCAACATTGTACGAACTACACAATCATCAAAATTTTGCATGTTTGGCAAAATGATCAGAATGCGATAACTTTCGCATACGGTGTTTGTTTGAGGAAACAAATATATAGTTGAAATTAGCGCAACGAGACAGACACAATGGAACTAGTTTCGTCTGCTTCCGAGAACTTTTATTTTTGAGCATTTTTCTGGACCTGAGGATCCTCTTGTATCAATCCTCCCCACTTGGAAGCTTTTGGACCTCCAAAAGTCTGGTATCAGTTGGTAAATAAGTGAGGATACTGCGCCCTCACTTTTCCGATCTCCATCCACCTGGCTTGATTTGGATTTGTGCCCTTCAATCCCATTCGAAGATACTCCACATCACCCCTGTGAGAAGTACAAACTCTTTTGTCCAAAATGGTTTCATCTTATAACTCATTCATATAATCAAGAGCAAAATCTTATATGGAAGAAATCTAAACATTCTCTCCTTGATCCTCGATCATAGGAGGATCATACAATCTCAAGTTTTCCACATTTACAACTGAATAAATTTGCATATATGGAAGCAATTCTAACCGGAAAGCATTAGAACCAATCTTGTCTAAAATTTTAAAAGGACCATAGCGAATTGGTTTTAGCTTTTTACCTTCTCCTTGCAATCTTTCCTTACTGATGTATAACCATACTTGATCTCCCACTTTGAACCGATGATCAACTCGATGCATGCCATGTCTCGCCTTGTACTTGGCTTGGTTTTTCTCCAACTGTTCATGTACTACCTGATGAATCAAATGGATCTATTCAATGAACTTGGTAGCCTTGTCCACATCACTGTGATTGTTTACTGCAATATCTTTCCCAAAGACAAAATCCAAAGGATATTTTGGCAAGTATCCCAAACGTATTTCAAATGGAGATCTCTAAGTAGAAGAATGTTTGGCTCGATTATAGGCATGTTGCACATAACACAAATGTTCATCCCAAAGTTTAGGATGTTTGTTGCAATGTGCCTGAAGCAGATGCACTACTGTTATGTTCACCACCTCTGCCTGCTCATCCTTCTGTGGATGAAATGTTGTGCTCTTCTTTAATATGGTGTCCATAATTTCCCACAAGCTTGACCAAAATTTCCCCATGAACCTGGAGTCTCGATCAGATACAATAGAAGTAGGTAACCCAAAATAAACCCATGCATTTTCAAAGAACATTTGCATTGTTTGTTCAGTTGTGACTTGCTTTTTACAAGGAATTAGAACACACATCTTGTTGAACCTATCCACAACTACATACAAATAATCATGACCTTTCCTAGAGATAGGCAACCCCCCCACAAAATTCATATATACACTTTCCCATAGTCTAGAAGGAATAGGAAGTGGAGTGTACAATCCTAGCTTCATGTTACTTGGTTTGCTTATTGCACACATAATACATCCTTTTACATACTTGGACACAATTTCATGCATTCGAGGCCAATAACAAAACCTTTGTAACTGAGCAATTGTTTTGTCTACACCAAAATGTCCTGCTATAAGAGAAGTATGTGCCTCCCTAATTACATGGACTCTTTCACTTTCTGGAATACATAACTTTCCCAAATGATACAAAAGTTTGTCTTTAATATGATAATTCAATTCTTCTGCTCGTTTACCATGACTTAAAGTTGTGTATACTTCTTTAAAATATTTTTCCTCAACATATTGTTCAATGTAACTTTCATGAGTAATTGAATTGTGCTTAAGGATTGTAGCAATTGTACTAGGAGGTCTTGATAACATATCAACAACTTTATTACGAATTCCCTTCTTATATCTGATGAACAAATGAAATTGTTGTAAAAACCCCATCCATCTAAAATGCCTTGATTGTTGTATCTTAGTTTGTGATTGTAGATACTGTAATGCTTGGTGATCAATATGTATTATTGTTTCCTTTCCCATTAAGTAATGTTTCTACTTTTTAACACTTTGTACTAAATCATACAATTCTTTATCATAGGTTGGATAGTTAATTATTGTTGTAGTGAAGGTCTCAGAATGATAGCAAATGGGATTTCTATGTTGCATCAACATTGCCCCCATGGCATAGTCACCTGCATCGGTCTCAATTTCAAAAGATTGTTGGAGATCTGGCAATGCCAGAACAGGAGTTGTACTAATCTTCACTTTCAAAGCGTCGAAAGCCTTTTGTTGGCTTCCTCCCCATTGGAATACCCTTTTCACACTTGTCAAAGCATGTAAATGAGTTGCAATTAGAGAGAAGTTTGCAATAAACTTCCTCCAATATTGTGTTGCCCCCATGAAGCTTCTTATTTCAGTTACATTTGTAGGTTTTGGCCAATTTACAATGACCTCAACTTTAGAGGGATCAATATTGAGTTCTCCACCCCCTACAATGTAGCCCAAATATACAAGAGATGTTTTGCCAAATTCACATTTTGACAACTTTACAAAAAGTTTCTCTCTCTGCAATATTGAAAGTATTTACCTAACATGTTGGACATGCTCTTCCCTAGTCCTACTGGAAATAAGAATATCATCTAAGTAGACTATTACAAAATCATCAATGAATGGCCTGAATACATCGTTCATTACCCACATAAAAGTAGCAAGTGCATTAGTAAGCCCAAATGGCATCACTAACCATTCAAATAATCCCTGTTTTGTTTTAAAAGTAGTTTTCCATATATCTTATTCAACAACTCTGATTTGATGGTAACCACTTCTTAAGTCTAACTTAGTAAAATATACCACATTTTTCAATTGATCTAATAAGTCGTCAATGCGAGGAAGAGGGTAGTGTTTTTTTACCATGATCTTGTTCAAGGCTCAAAATTCCACACACATGCCATGTGCCATCTTTCTTTGGCACCAAGATGACAGGTGACCCACATGGAGAAGCACTTGGTCCGATGACCCCTTGTTCAATCAACTCTTGTACCTGCTTCTTTATCTCTGCAATTTCCAAAAATGATAACCTGTACATTCCAATGTTAGGAAGAGGAACATCTTGTTGCAATTGTATCTCATATTCAACTTGTCGTTTTGGAGGTAATCCTTTCGGGACTTGAAAAATATCATCATAGTCAGAAACAATTCTAACTAATTCATCTTTCAACTTTGTATCACAATCTTTGAAACTATCAATTCCAACAGTATCCTTTGCTTTTACAACCATTAGTAAATATCTTTTGCTGACATTTACAATTCTCTTCATTTGCTCTGAATTGATTAGTGATAGATTCAATTTCTTTTGATGAGCCCTTACAACATATTCTTTTCCATCTTTAGTTAATTGATACTTATTGTCTTCACGATAGAATATTGTCTTTCTATCAAACATATATGGACTCCCAAGTACAATACCACATATATCAAGTGGAACTACATCTAACTCAACCTCATCTATAAATTGTGAAGTGATAGCAAACTTTAGAACACATTGCCTATTCACTTGCAACTGATTATCATTATGAATCCATCCTAATGGGTATGGTTTCTTATGAGGTTTAGTAGATGTAGTTCCACTTGATATATGTGGTATTGTACTTGGGAGTCCATATATGTTTGATAGAAAGACAATATTCTATCGTGAAGACAATAAGTATCAATTAACTAAAGATGGAAAAGAATATGTTGTAAGGGCTCATCAGAAGAAATTGAATCTATCACTAATCAACTCAGGGAAAATGAAGAGAATTGTAAATGTCAGTAAAATATATTTACTAATGGTTGTAAAAGCAAAGGAAACTRTTSKATMTTGAWAMKTWTCAAGWTMSAAYAGTTTCCTTTGCTTTTACAACCATTAGTAAATATATTTTACTGACATTTACAATTCTCTTCATTTTCCCTGAGTTGATTAGTGATAGATTCAATTTCTTCTGATGAGCCCTTACAACATATTCTTTTCCATMTTTAGTTAATTGATACTTATTGTCTTCACGATAGAATATTGTCTTTCTATCAWACAKATATGGACTCCCAAGTACAATACCACATATATCAAGTGGAACTACATCTAACTCAACCTCATCTATAAATTGTGAAGTGATAGCAAACTTTAGAACACATTGCCTATTCACTTGCAACTGATTATCATTATGAATCCATCCTAATGGGTATGGTTTCTTATGAGGTTTAGTAGTTAATACCAACTTTTTAACAATTGTCTTTGATATTAAGTTTATTTATGAGCCACTGTCAAACATAGTATCAATTTTTGTATGTTTGGAAATTACTCTTATGTGAAAGAGTTCTCTTCATTTGATCTCATCAACTTCATTGTCAACTTTTAAAGAATGAACTAAAGAACTTGTACTAGCTTCATAATTTTTAGCTTTGATTCCCATGGCTGTGACCTTGGTCTCATCTCCCGAATTGGACCCCAAGTCTGTTTGAGTTGTTGCAGTAGTCTTTGGCTTCCTTTTATTTCCGAACTTTGTTGGTTTCAATTCTGGGTGAAGGATCCAACAACGATCCTCACTATGGCCTTGTTTCTTACAATGAGTGCATGTAGGTTTTTCCTTCTTCATTGTTTTAGACTTCTTCCCTTTAAACTTCTCTTTACCCTTTCCTTTGTTTTTTCCTTCAGTAGGTTTAAATGGTTTTAGAAAATCAACATTTACATTCTTGCCTCTAGATTCAAGATGAGTTGCTTGCACACACACCTCATCTAAACTAGTTGGATTAAACATAAGAATGGTATGTCGTAAATAGCTATGCAAACAACCTATGTATTTAAGCAATGTCTCTTGAGTATCCAATGGCATTCCCAACAATAAATCTCTTTTCTGAAACTCCTGTGTATAACTTTGAATAGTTTGTCCCTTTAATTGTCTAAAGTTTTTCCATGACATAATAACTTGTTGCATATAAGCTAGAGGATACAATTGCTTTCGGAATGCATATGTAAAATCAAGCCATGAAGAGAGTGTCTTACAGAACTTTTTAAGATCATGTTTTGTCCTGCTTTCCCACCACACCAGAGCAGTTCCTCCCATCTTGAGACTAGCAAGCTAGATCATAGTCTCCTCATCTATGATTTTTTGTGTCCTGCAATATACTTCAATTTTTCTTATCCAATTATCTAACTTTTCCACATTTAGTTCCCCATCATAGAAAGGTAACTCAAACTTAACATCAAGCTTTAACAAAGGCATGTCAGACTTATGTTTATGTGTATGCTTTTGTATAGTTGTGTCGTAGAATGAGAACTAGCATTTAAAGTAGAACTTGAAGAAGAAGGAGAAGAAGGTGGTGAAGGAGGAGGCTTTGAAGATTCTCCTTTTTCTTCACTTTTCTCCTTCGTAAGAGGTTCTCCTAGAACAAGTTTCTTTCTCTCCAAAAAATCATCATATAACACTTTGACCATTTATGACATGGAGAAAAATGCTTTTTCGAACTCTCTAGTTCGTGGAGAAGTTTATCCTTCTGTCGCTATTCTTTTCTTCCTCGATACTCGGTCTATCTCTGAAATGAATTTAACCAATGATCCTTCTCCTCTTCGAGATTTGGATCTTGTGAGCATCCAATCCTACACTTGTTAAACCTTCCAACACAATCAAAGCTCCGATACCAAAATATTTGATCCAAAAATGAAAGGTATTATAAACAAATTGTCATTAAATTGATGCTCATGGGTAAATAAAGAGTTTAGCCATCATTAATCATGCTGCAAATAAAAGAAGATAACATCAAGAAGAAATAGAAATAGACACAAAGAACTTGGTAACAGAGTTCACCAATGTGTGGCTACGTCTTTAGGGCCGCTTGCAAGTGGAAGATCGCTTTATTGATCTTTAATGCTCAAGTTTTCTTTACAATTGTTATTTGTTGTTACAAAAAGATTCTGATCTGTTGTACAAGACCTCCTTGTGCAGATGCACACATGCCTCAACTATCTCCTCTCAAAACATGACTCAATGCCCCTCAAAACATGAGAAATGGGCCATTAGCTCAAGTTGCTCTCACATTCCCTGCAATAAAAAGTACCCTCACAAGCTCAAAGGGCTTGGTTTATATAGTTTTTAGGCTCAGTTATGGAAGCACAACTTCCCACAAAGATCTGGCCTCTTTTTGGGGTCAAATCCCCCTCCATATGGCCAAAAAATCTCCAAAAAGGCCCAATCTAAGCAAAAACTATAATGAAAAAACCACTCTGATATAAAAAAATCAAAATAAGCCCCCCCTAGGCTGGGCGCGCGCCCCTTTTTCAAAGTCGTATGGGCCATATGGCCAAGCGCTAGCCAAAAGGGTGCTACATGCTTGGCCCCTCCTCCATTAGCTCTTGGTCAAAAGGCGTAAGCATAGGACCTAGGGCCCAA
This sequence comes from Picea engelmannii, assembly GCA_009831015.1. Classification (NCBI taxonomy): domain Eukaryota; kingdom Viridiplantae; phylum Streptophyta; class Pinopsida; order Pinales; family Pinaceae; genus Picea; species Picea engelmannii. The sequence goes on from ML788722.1 coordinate 226,745, forward strand.
TCGAACGGAGAAGCACCTCGCCAATCAGCCCTGGTTGTTGGTTTGCCCCTAGTTCTGTGGTGGTAGCCTCTGGTCCGGTGGCCCCGCGCCTTTGACTTATCATTTGAGTGTATACGCGTCAGGGTTAATTTTATGCAGTTGTGTGGTGGTGTTTGTGCATTGAATCAGGGGATGGGGCTAAGCCCCATCCCTTTCCTCCGCCACCCAAAACCCAAAGTAACTTCAAATATTTAATGTAGACTTTGGGTAGTAAGAACCACCGTGGGCGGGCTGGTAGCCCGACGCTGCCAAGACTCTTCCCCATGCCCGAAGGTCGCAGGTTCGACTTCTGTGGATTCCATATAATTTTACAACAACCAACTATGAAGGGGTGCCACGTGGCAGCCCATGACTGGGCCACGTGGCACCATTAAATTCGCCCACTAGGTGACACTTGTCAATCCATGATTCGACCACGTCTGCCACACCTGCCCAGTTAGCATGTCAACTTAGCACTCTCCCATGTCACTGTACGGACGCACGACCTGTACGATCAACTTCCACGTCAACACTTTACAGACTGTACGGACTGCACAATCATCAAAATTTTACTTGTTTGGCAAAACGATTAGAACACGATAAATTTCGCATGCGGTGTCCGTTTGAGGAAAAAAATATATGGTCGGAATCAACACGACGAGACTTGAGGATCCTCCTGGATCATAAATGGATAGATATTACATATATAATAAAGAGAATATAAAGAACTAGACTTCTTTAATAAAATAATTTATATTTCTTTATATAAAGTAATATCATTATTTCTTCTTCATATAAAGTAATATCCTTCTTTCTTCTTCATATAAAGTAGGTCGTGAAGGAAGTACGCGAGAACTTACAAGCAAGAAGAGCGTGTTCCACGACCTCTCCTATGCAGCCAACCAAAAGGCTTCTACTGCGTTCTACGACCTATCCTCTGCGGCCAACAAAAAGGTTGCTACTGCGTGTTTCCGCTTCAACCTGAATTCATGTTCCTTCTGTCGTTTGTTCTGTGGAAAACCATTGCGAAAGTTGCTTTAATAGTTTAAGTTACAGAGGAACATGTACTTAGGTCCGCCATTGTCTGTCATTACAAAATTTGCCCCAAATCTGGATTGTTGGTTGTTTTTAGAGAACTGGACCAATAGGTGGATGCACTTCGGGAAGGGCAGTTGAGTGAATTAGAGTGTTACCGATGGATTCACTTCAGGGAGGGCGGCTGAGAGAATTAGAGTGTTAGCATGCCAATTGTTTCATAAGCGCGACTGAGTGAATTCAAATGTTGGCATGCCAATTGTTTCAAAAGCATCTTTCAATCCGATCTGAAGGGTGGGTGGATACACCATCTATATCTGGTACTTCAAGTAAGCTACCCCACGAAGAAACACCAACGACACTATTGTTCTATGTACACTGCTAGGTGCCTTAGTCGGCAATGCTTTCAACGTCCATATATCACCGATACATTTACATTTTCCATTTAAAATTTATGCAGGTTGCAGTGTTTATTGTGATATTGATAACTAACAAGTATTTTTTATTTTTTAACAAGGACATAAATCATCCTTTCAACCAAATTTGTGTTCAATAGGTAAAGGATAACTTCAAATTTTCATAGTGAAATTTATCGTATGTCTTCACCACAATGCTTACTTTGTCAAAAAAAATAAAAAATGAATCTGTAGTTTAATGTAACATAAACTTATGTTAATTTACATACACAACAACCATTTGTTTTTCAAAGCCATACTGCAACATACACAGAGGTTAAAGTATAATCTCACTCGCAATCAACAACTGAGTTTGAGATTCAAAATGATTAAACGATTAACTCTTCCACAAACTAAATGTTCTTGACATTGGGCAGCAAATGAATTTCATATTCACAGATACAAAATTATTAAACGATTAAATCTTCAGAAGACTAATTGTTCTTTGATATTTTTATTGTTTTATATTCACCGTGCAATAATTTCATTCAAATCTCTAAGAGAAATCTTTTTCTATGGTAAAAGGTTTTGATCTATATGGCGAGCTATTTTTGTTTATATGGATTAATAATTTGTTGATCCAATCTTGTACTAGATAAACAAGGGCAGCGGAGCAGCGTAGTCCCTGCCGAATTTAACAGTCAAAGGGACCAAAGGCAAAGGGGAGTCGAGTGAGTTGAGTTGGAGGAGCTCAGGGAGAAAGGGGAAGGATCATAATAAAGGGAATGGGAACAGGGGAGCTTGTGTTCGTCCCTCGCATTTACAGTTGTTGTAATTGTATAATAACGTAAATATTCCCATATTTCACTGGCAAACGACTGAGGCAGATATAATAACAACAAATTTCACTGGCAAACGACTGAGGGAGATAACTCTTACTTCCATAAGAGTCGTGCTCTGCAAATAATAGTACATGAGTGCCGCTTTGTGACGTAAGAGTAATGCTTTGCAAGTTATTGTATCGGATTAGCCCCGTGGATCATAATTCTTATGTGGGCTTGGCATGGATCACGCCAAAGCTGAGTTGTCGATGTGGATGAATATTTGATAGACGTACGATTACGAATAACTACATGATATTAAATAATCTAAAAGTACATAGTTGAAATTTTATTGG
>ML788722.1:233448-255250 GCA_009831015.1 Picea engelmannii
GTAAACTTCGATATTTTTCCTTTCGATTTTTTTCATGTATTATGGATTGAGAACAAATCTTTTGGTGCATGTTATAACTTGCAAACAGAAATACCATAGATCAGAGATACGAAAGAAGGGTGATGAAGATCAGAGTCATGATATCTGGAAAGTATGAGAAGATCGATGACTGGACACCAACAAACCGGACTGCTAAGAAAACTCGTCGTCTCCACTGTAATTGTTCGCTCAGTTACAGAGATGCACTGTAATTGTTCTGGTGAGTTACAGAGATGCAACAACATCTAGATTGATATTTATTTCCAAAGATCGGACATTGTGGCTAAATAAATGCACATTTATTTTCATGCATATTTTATCTCCATATTTATTGTCATTTATTGAAGGGTGTTCGCTGGACAAGGCATTTATTTAATTTCTTATTAATTCAGTAAGACGGTGGGATTTTTTTTAAGACATTCATACTATTTAATGGTTATTTGATGATTGTTGATGGTTATCAGTATGTTTCGCAGCCTATATCTCTGCCGTCGGATTTTCAAAAGTAAATATCGGCTGCCGGTTCTTGTCTCGGTAAATGGGTAAATGAAATGTCGGCTGTCAAATCTGAGTGGGAGATAGTCAGATGCTGGTGCGTCCGATTGATAGATAAATCTGCGCCATCCTGGGGCCACGTGGAGATATAACGTGCTTTGAACGGCTTTGATACAGCGTGTATTGGCATTTATGAAACTATAGTGAAAGCATTTATGAAAGCAGCAAGAATTGGCATGGGAAGAAGCGAAGTCGGCAATAAGACTTCAAACTTCCCAGCCTATCAAATTGTGACAAATTCATAAATTTTTTATTAAAAAAATTATGTATATAAAGTTTCTAAGTTAAACATTAGCATTTTTTCAAAAATTTGAAAGTCAACCTTCAACTAATGCAAAGTCAGCAATGAACTCATCGCTATAGTCCCTGCCCTTGGCCTTCCGGCAGGGACTAATAATAAATAATAATCGCAAATGTGCATTACATTTAGTAAACCTTACGTGGCAGTTGCAGCGAGTAATGTTGCTATGCAGCCTTCTTATCAAATAGACAGCCTTGTTATCAAATAGACATGGTTCATTGTAATGGGTTATCATATATTATTTGTACTCCAAGATAAAAATCATTGAACATAAAAAGTGCAGTGAACATCGCATCCCAATTTATTACTTATTTTAAGTCACTGAAAAAGTGCATTAACATCCATCATATTTTAAGTCACCTCATTTTTCTAGAGACCTTAAATTCCATATTGAATATTTCGTGTATTATATAGAATTTCTCATTTTTCTAGAGACCTTAAATTCCATATTGAACATTTTGTGTATTATATAGAATTTTATTTATATCAAGTTTGTTAAAATGTCGTTGTAAATATGTAGAATAATGTTGATTTGCAACATCTTACCATGTTGTTTTTTAATGGTATTTTGAGGTTTATTTTATGGTTTCAATATTTTATAAGGTAGAAATCGTGTGAAGATATTTATACATTTAGAAGTTACTTAAGATCAATTTGGTCTAATGTGTTATTAGATAAAGTGTGTTTTTTTAGTGTAGACTTGTAATTATTTAATATGATGATCGTGATTATGTTCTAGATATAAAGTGATATGATGATTCATCTTCTCCTTGATACTAACAGTTATTGATCCATGACTTAGCGCTCAATTGATCCATAATCTTTATTTAAAGAGCATGGAGGATCCTTTGTTGATGATCGATTGTGAAAAACTCACATGTAAAATATTTTCCTTTTACATTAATATATTGTCTCAAGAGACCGTATTGGCTAGGGTCGTGAATTGTTTCCCTTTTTGAAGGTTTTAACCATGTAATGCATTGATGTATTGATCTTTGATCTATTTGTGTGGGTAGTTTCCTTAATGTGTTCGACCTGCATGGATATACCTTGTTTATCAAACATGGTATCAGAGCTCTTATAAAGCCCCACTCTTGTCGTTGATCAAGATATTGAACCCATGTTACTACATGTATCAAATGATTTATGGATTCCATTGTTTCTTAGCACTTTTGGGCCAAGAGAACCATTCTAGTGCGCCTAGAGCATTGTTTTCAATTGGAAATTGTTTCACCTAAAAAGATGTATGTTTGCCCAATACACAGTCATTTATATCAAATTTGAAGGTATACAATTTCATTTCAGTTTTTAATATCTCTTTAACTGCGTTTTAGTATTTCATTTTGTTTTTTCTATTTATATTTATGTTTTTCTCCCTTTCTGATATACATATGTTCTTTGTCATGTGCCTTGTATGAGTTCAGTAAATAAAAAAGAGAGCATAAAGTCTTTTATTTTATGCATATGTTATTTTTCCTACACCTCGTGTGATCTCGACAAATAAAAAACAAAGACAAAAAATCACATTTCCCAGGTAGACCAACCAAGATCTAACACTGAGTTTGTAAAGTTTTGATTTTTTTTCATAAACTTGTTTGTTTTTTGTGTGCAATCATGTTTAAGTTTTTTTAAGGAAAAAATAAGGGTTTTCAAGGTAAGCATGTACTTTCGAGACACAACTTAAAACAAATAAACACTCCTCCATTTTTTGTAATACTTGTTATTTATATATTTTGTAATTATTCACTTGGTTGAAAGTTACTTTACTAAAAGTCACTTTATTAAATTAGAGGTTTTGTGTTCAATTATTTATTTATTTTAAGTTATTTTTTATAAAAGCGTGTAAAACTTTAAACAAGTGTTGCATGGCAGCTTAGTCCCTATCAAGTAATGGACTAAGCTATCATGATGGACACGTCCACTCTCCTCAAGAAGCCTACAAGCTCTCTGTTCTATGCGATGTGCCAATGTCTAAGTGTGACTTATTATTTTCTCCTCGAGGGGAGAGCTCCATGAATTCAGAAGTCTCAGACTCTCATGTATATAGGTGGTATATTTGTCGAGGTTGACTGCTATGTTATATAAATGTTTGGTTGTTGTCTCTATCTTCTCAAGTATCGATTGACCCATATATGCCTATGTTTGAATCAATAACATAGAAATCATTATTCAAGCGAGGTGGCTATGCAGGATGATTTGTGCATTTATCTTTTCATTTATTAAAAAATAAAAATAAAAACATTAAAAAAGAATAGTGGTGCTGGAGGAATACCATCTTCTTTGTGAGAGAGCATGTAACATGTGGAAATTGCAGAAATTTCATTATGTACACAAATATAAATGCTTGTGCCTTGAACATTCTCACATGTCATCGTTGTGCATGATACCTATGTGCTTTGAGTCGTGTTCTTAGTATTCAAACATAGGAAGAAGGGTTTTCTTCTCCAAATAAAAAATAAATGCAGAATATTGCAGGACACAACGTTTATATGGGCAATTTTTCCTATTACTAAGTGTATAGTGGAATACATTCTTAAATTTCTCACGGGGAAACTAGCATTTAAACAATAAAAAAATGACATATTTTGCATACTGAAAATTTCAAAATCATTAAATAACCTGGATTTTTTATTTAATTTTTTCTTTTCATACAATTTCGTGCTAAAACTATCTCTGCTTCTTCTGCTGGTGGATCTGAAACAATAACTGTAACATAATCGAGTGCCTTTACCCCTGGTATAGGGTTTAGTATAAGATCAGTTGTTGGAGTTAAGTTAGCTCTCATGCTCTCTTTTCAACATATAAAAGCAAGTTTATTTGAAATTTTATTTTCATATAATGCAATACAATATGTATTAAATCAAGTTTATAAGAAACGAAAAAAGAAATAGCCTCGCACGACAAGCATCCTAAGCACCTTTCAAATCGAACTAATCAAACTATCATCATGAAAATCAAAATTCAATTGTGTTGTCAAAGGAGAGGATGGCTTATGTCTAACACTATTAATGCTTTGAAAGTTGATATATTAATGCTATGACAATTGATATAAATGTTCAAAATTTTAAATTTTTACATAAAAATGTTCTTAATTTTAAATAGAATTAAAAAACTTAAACTTCAAAAAGTGCAATCACAGAAATAAAAATAGAAAAACAATACATCAACATCCAATATAATCTTGTTGTTCACAAAAAGTGGATGTGTATATGAAAAAACAAAATAATCTTGTAATGCAATACATAGCCTTCATTTCATACACTCGATCCAAGATTTACATCGGAATTTAGCACACAGTTTTTGAGGTCATGGAAATTTTGTAGAGAAGATACTTTGGAGAATTCTAGACTAGAGTTTAGAGAATTATGTTGCCCACCACTTTCATTATTATTCATATAATCTGTGTTCCAACCAATGTAACATGCTCTGCCCCATTTTTCCATAATTTTGTATATCATTATTAATAACACACATGGCAGTGGAATAGTAAATATTTTTGGTTTTCATGAAAGAGAAAATAATAAACTCATATGCTTAATTATGTTACGAACAAACTTCATTAAACTTTTAGCCTGGCCATCAAAACCTAGAGTGGTTAAAATCATAGCATCCCTACAACTTCCCTAAAATAAAAAAACAATATGTTTTTGTATCACGACTATTACTGAGTATCTTAGAACACTTCCAACCATCTAATTTCTTGTTCATGATGGTGACAAAAATTTGAAACCGACTATGAAAACCATGAGAATGCTACTAGTTTTCATTCAGGAAATCATTGTTGTAGTTCTACTCTTCTAGGTGCACAATTTTGCTTTTGGTGCAAAAATAAATGGGCTTCATGAAATATGTCTCCCATAAAACCTTCAAAACATGGTTGATGGTTAAAAGAGTAATACGAATATGCCAATATAGTAGTCGATACGAGAGTTGTACATGATCAAAGGCCATCTCACAAACGAAAAAATGCAAATTGGCCAAAGGGATAACAATTGGAAAGCCTAATTATAAAAACATGTAATTTTGAGCGGAACAACAACAAATTCTTTTGAACGTTGTTGTGCACTGTGCCCTAGGGTTTGAGATTCCGCGTATTTGCCTGCCAGCGTTTCAATGGCTCCCTCTGAGGGAGGGGATTCGTCGTCGGGATCCTCGTCCTCGGACCTATAGGCCTTAATCTCTTCCTATGCTAAAGCGCATAGAGAAACCCCCTCATGTTTTGTTAAAAAAACGACATGAATACCTCAGGTGGTTGTTCATGCTCCTTCGACGCGACCCCTAGCTCTCAGATTGGCGGATAGAGGACTGATCGGGCAGTTCACAGGACTCTGGTCCTCCCCAAAGGCCATGCACCTCTGGTTGGAATCAAACTGGCGCAAGTTGATCCAGGGCCAAATGTCGACGACCTTCTGTAGTAAGGGATTCTTTGCTTTCTTATTTGAAAAAAAAGAAGATAGGGATCTGATTTTCCGAAGCGGACCATACTTCATGGGCGCACGAGGAATGTACCTCAATAAATGGACCCTTGATTTTAGTCAAAAAAATGTTATCCCTTCAGCAGTCCCTGTGTGGGTAAAACTGCCTTTCCTTCCTATACGCTGCTGGAATGATGAAACCATAAGAAATATTGGCAACTCTCTAGGAAAATATATCGATCATGTTGAACCATGAGAGGGACTTCAGGCATGTGCCAGGCTCTGTGTGGAGGTAGATCTAGAAAAAGGACTCCCACAAGCAATACAACTAAATCTAGATAACTGGTCTTACATACAACAAGTGGATTATGATCAATTTCCCTTCAAATGTAAATCTTGTCATGAGTATGAACACTTTGCAAAATCATGTCCTCAGGCCAAGGACTCTCAGGACCAAGATCCAAAGCAAGATCAGTGGCACCAACCAAAGCGGAAAAAATCTAGTGGGAAAAATCAATCAATCCTTTTTTAAGGCCATAGAGAAAACCCCTAGATTCAAGAGAAATACTGCCAAGATCTCCACACAAAGGAGAATCAATCCATAACCGATATGTTGGGCTTAATTTAGAAGGGAACACAGAGGAACTCAGGGAAAATCAAGAAGAAAATGGTAGACAACGACAAGACAATACAGGAGAAGGGATCATAAAAAGAAAAGAAAAAGAAAAAGAAACCCTGTACATAACTGGGGATTCCACAACAAAAAAATACCCAAGACATACCCCAGAGATTCTAGAACTTTCAAAAGAGGAAAGACAAGACACTTCCGACAATGATTATGATATTGAGGTCTCTCATCCTATCATCACAAAGAAACTAGGAATAAAATCCCAAAGGAACAAAAGAGAATTAATAGCAGACAGAGAAAAATAACTGGGCATCCAAAAAACAATAGAGGAAGCACTAAAAAAAGATGGTAAATCTAGGAAAAGCAAGGCCGCCCAACACAAGGGAACAACTCCTCAGCCCTCTAAAGGGGGGGCACCAAAATCCAATGATAAATGATGAAATTTGTCTCCTGGAATTGTAGAGGACTAGGGAGCAGGGACAAAAAAGAAGAAGTTAGAAAATTGTTAAAAATATAAAAGCCCCCAGTCCTCCTGCTCCAGGAGACAAAAATGAGGGATCTGAAAACCCTCCAAGATCTTAAAAAAATATGGAAAAAAGGTGAAGGAAAAACAGTCAGCTCTAGAGGAGCCTCGGGAGGAATAAGAACTTTATGGAACGTGGAAGAATTCAATTGAAGAGATTGGGAGCATACACAGTTCTGGCCGATGGTCACCCTCATCAAGAAAGATTCATGTATGCTCTATTCCACCATAAATGTTTACATTGCAAACAATTATACAAAAAAAGTTGAATGTTGGCATTCCCTTCTGGACCTGGCCATTGAAAATCCACCTCAAAACCTCATCATTGCCGGAGATTTTAATACAACCAGAGGCTTAAAGGGAAAATGAGGGGGCTCTATTATGAGAGATCAATTCAGAGAAAGATTGGACGATCTTATCTCGGATCTTGATCTCTTTGACGTCCCTTCGGTAAAAGGAATGTTCACTTGGAACAACAAAATGGCAGGTCCATGACACATAGCGACAAGATTGGATCGCTTCCTGATAAGCAAATCCTTTTTGGCCCTTCCAGGCAAAGCCTTCTCCTCAAATCTCCCTTGGGCAGGGTCAAACCATCGACCTATCATGCTAACCTTCGAATCTAAAAAACACTAGGGGCCCATCCCCTTTAGATTTAACCCCCTCTGGTTGGATCAGATGGAGCTCATCCAATCCATTGCCCAAATATGGAATCAGTGGATCACAATATCCCCCAATTATATTTGGGAGAAGAAATTAAATATGGTGAAAGGTCACCTTAAAATCTGGGCAAAAAACTCAATGCAAAGCAATGGCAGAGACAAAAAGTGCCAACTCAAAAACTTGTAGGAGGAAATGGATACAATTGAGGTATAGCAAAGCCACATCACACGGGAGAAAAAAACCCACAAGGAATACATGCAAGCGCTAGCTGAAGAGGAAATCACTTGGCGTTTAAAATCCAGAAGCTTGTGGTTGAAAGTAGGGGATCAAAATACCTCCTTCTTTCACAGACAGGCAAAAGCCAAAAATTGGGCTCTTCAAATCTCTGAAATCAAAACCCCAAAAGGGGAAATCCTAAAAGACTTTGACCAAATCAAACAACAAGCTTCAACACATTTCCATAATTTATACACCACAAACGATAGAGTTGAAGATGAAATAACAGATGCTTTCCTCAGGCAAATCCTAGGCAAGGTATCGAAGGAGGAGAATATGCATCTTAATCAACAAATTGCAGAAGTTGAAATCCTAAAAGCAATAGACCAATTCAACAAAGACAAAGCCCCAGGTCCAGATGGCTTCTCTCTACGCTTCTATAAAAAGTGTTGGCACATAATCAAGCAGGACTTCATCAGGATGATAAGATTTGTTCACAAATAAAAAAAATGGGAGGATATACCAACTCCTTCTAAGCGCTCATCCCAAAAGAAAATGGTGCCTTTTCTCTGGACCGGTTCAAACCCATCTCTTTATGCAATATTTCATATAAAATCATAGCCAAAATTATAGCTCACAGGTTGAATCATCTTCTCAGATCCCTTATTCTACCAAATCAAGGAGGCTTTGTGGCAGGACGTCATATATGGGACAACTTTATCCTGGTTCAAGAAGTAATCCACGCCAACAACTCTCGAGGGGAATCAGGTATGGCAATAAAATTGGATATGGTAAATGCATTTGATAGAGTAGAGCATAATTTCCTCTTAAAAGTTATGAAAAAATTTGGGTTCAGTCAAAATTTCATTTCCTGGATGAAAGCCTGCATTGCTTCCCCTTGGATTACCCCGCTCCTAAATGGAAGACCAACCCCTTTCTTTAAAGCTTCCAGAGGACTAAGGCAGGGTTTTCCTCTTTCCCCCCTCCTATATGTGATCATGGCAGAGACTCTAAATCGTACCTTAGAGTGGGAAAGCAACAATCGCACAATCCCAAGAATCAAAATAGCCCAGGGGGTCAAAAGAATTAATCACTCTCAGTTTGTTGACGGCACAATACTCTTGAACGATGCTTCAAAAATCACGGCCAGAAGGCTAATGCAAGTTCTAGACACACTCCTCGTAGTCTCGGGGGGGGGGGGCTCCTCAATAAGGAAAAGTGTCAGATCTATGTCTGGAATGTCTCTGCTGCCATCAGAGCAGGAATCACTCAAATAATGGGATTCGACATTTCATTGGATTGGAAATCCTTAAAATACCTGGGACTTCCTCTATGTCTAAAATCGCTCCCACGTGAGCTTTGGAAGATGTCTCTCCAAAAGGTCAAGGAAAAGATGGAGTCTTGGGGCTCAATATGGCTCAATCCAACGGGAAGGGTGGTCCTGATTCAATCAGTTCTCTCGACTCTCCCCATTTTTCAATTTTCTTCCCTCCTAGCTCCAAAGGGAATCCTAAAAGATTTGGCACAACTCATTCACAAATTCTTGTGGCAAGGGGGAAAATCAAATCACAAAAAAATTCACTTTGTGAACTGGGACACAGTCACCCTACCCAAAAAAAGTGGGGGACTTGGAATCAAAGACCCCAAAGTTACCAAAATAGCAATGGGAGCTAAACTTCTTTGGAGGATAGTCACGAGGGAAAAGGAATGGTGGAAAATGGCTCTAATAAAAAAATATAGAATGGGTGGAAGAAAAAGGTGCATGGACAAAACTCTCGATCCTCAACCTGGATAGCAAATCTGGAAACTAATAAGGGTTGTTATTCCCTTATTTAAGGAGCACCTTTCCTGGATCTCGAGAAATGGAAAAATGATCAGACTCTGGCAAGACCCAATTATGGGAGTGGATCTCAACTCCTGCGAAGAAGAGACTCGCGATCTAAAAAGATGGATGTTAGATGAGTACAAACACACCCTCTACTACAATTTAGCCTAGAATGAGAATGGCAACTGGAAGGAATGGAATTCAGGAGTCGTCCCTGACCACGTGATCAACCAAGCATAAATTCTGCTCTCTTCCCTGAAAGGGGAAGCTCCCATCCTCAGAGTCATCTCAGACAGTCGTGGATGGGGAGTAAATGGATACCCAATAAAAGAAGGATACAACACACCCCTCTCCACTCTGAGAGTATATTGGAACTCAACAAAATGGAAAAATGTTTGGAGCCAAGACTCCCTCCCCAAAGTTAACTTCTTTACTTGGTCCCTATCACATGGAAAATCCTTACAGGAGAGAATCTAATGAAAAGATGCTTCCACGACCCCTTCATCTGCCCACTGTGACAAAAAAATCAAGACAACACACATCATCTCTTTTGGAATTTCCCCTTCTCGCAAAAAATCTGGAAAGTGGCCTTCGGAGATCTATCCAAAAAAATAAGATGGCCCTCTGCTCCAATCCCCACCTTGGGGAATTGGGAAAAGTATTACTAGGGATCCTTCACGGAAAAACTAGTCTTGAAACATATCTAGAGGGCAGTCCCCAAGTTCGTTTGTTGGCAGATATGGCTAGCAAGAAACAATCAAATTTTCCAAGGGATCAAATCTCTCCCTCAAAGTGTCATTGCCAAGGCCAAAATGCTCCTCTTAGAATTTTTGAACGTTAAATATTTAAATATAGAAGACCAGACCAATTAGAACGCCCTGGAAAAAGACTGTATGACAAGTTTTAATCTTCACTCTAGTAAGACTCTAAACTCAACGCACTGATCGTGCTGATAGCTTCACAAAATCCAAAACATAGACGACTGGATCCAAGAATAACAATCCCATACTCTGTGTTTTGATGGTGCTTCAAAGGGAAACCCAGGGGAGGTAGGTGCGCGGGGGGGGGGATTCTCTTCGACCCTGGAGGAAAAAATAATTTTAAATTACCATTGGAACCTCGAGATGGATACTAACAACAAAGTTGAGGCCTATGCATCAATAAAAGGCATCCAACTCGCTCAGACTCAACAAATTTGATATCTGAATGCCCTTGGCGACTCCAAAACTATAATAAGGTTGATGGTCCACGAGACAGATCCAAGAGATTTAAGTCTAAAACGTATAATCAACCGAATTCGAGTTGATTCCAAGACATTAAGATAACTTTCTATCACATTATGAGAGAACACAACAAAGAAGCAGATAAAATGGCAAATGCAGCCATTGGGAAAACGCTTGGAACCTTAGGCGTGGAAGGAGTTAAAACTTTAGCCCCCTTGTTTTAATGTATCATACGATCTGGTGTCAATCCGGGAAGGCTAGGGGAGGGGCTAGTAGGCGCCTCAACATTGTTTGAAATAGATGGGATGGAAACGTGGATAGGGGAAGGGCTTGGGCCCCTCGAGACACCAGCCTAAGCAGAGCCATGGGGAGAAAGCAAGTAGAAATGGGCATGGGTGGGGATATCAAGGACTGCAATGCAATCATATCCAGGTGGAGGAGACGTGTAGACAACAGAGCTGGAGGGGAGCTGAAGTTAAAGCACACAGAGCAGGCCAGCTCTATAATGAGAAGGTGACAAGGGAGGACAAGTCCCACCGATCAAAGCATAGTGACGACTAATAGACTAAGCAGTTTCATCATGGGATGGAAGGATCAGGAGCCTTGTCCTTCAGTGTTCATGGGAGTTCAAGACATCAAGGATCTGAAGCAGACAGACAAGGCGTACGACAACCCTGACACCTAGTCTAAGCATCAAACTGATGTCAGATACACCTTCAAGCCTGGGAACATGGAGGTTGATGGTACAATACACAAGGAAGATTTCGTGAACACTCAAGTTGGCACGATTTTTCCATTAATTGAAACATGGGAGATAATGGTCCTGTCCTTGCTCCTGCATGTGAAAAGATGTTCGACATCTTGGGTAAGTTTCTCTGCCCATCCCCTTTCTCTTGGTGTCCAAATTATCTCCCCCCAGAGTTATTTCTCTCCTCGCTCTCCCCTGTTTTTCTCGTCCTTCTCTCCTCCTAGAATTTGTCTCACTCGCTCCCACAAAGCTCAGCTGGTCTCCTCTTATCGCTTTGATTTATCTCTCCTTCTGGGCCTGCTTCTCACCCAAATTTTTATACAAATGGCGTCTCCTATCTCTTGGTTCATGTCTCTCTACCCCTTCTTTCTTAGCTCCTCGCCCTTGTCATGGCCTCTGTTACTGTCAACGTCACCTTATCCCGCCCACAGCTTCCACCTCCTGTTGGAGGTCTGTGGCTCCACCAACAGCCTGATCATAGGGCTCCCAGAGTATGCAGTAATGTTGAGTGGTAAAGGCGCCTTAGAGGACTCGGGGAATTTGGATGAGGACCTAATTGAGGATGAATGCATCGGATTTAGCAGGATGAGAATTCGACTTGGAGCACTCGGCTCCACCAGAACTTTTGAGCTAGAAACTCTGTCCCAACACAGGCATATGATAGAGAGACTCCAAGAAGAGAGTTACACCCAGAGAAGCTAGTTAGAGGAACATCGCATCAACATGGAGGCAATGCAAAGGTGACTGGATTAGCTGGAAGGAGTGCAACACCACCCAAGCAATCCAGGAAGCCATCAAGAAGCCTCCAAGAATGAACATTCGACATCAGTGAACCAAATTCCAGACCTAAATGAGCCACATCCGAAAGCTATACTGGAAAATCAGCAAGTCAAATTAGAGACTGGTAGTTGAACTATGTTGTTATCATGTTTTGTCTCACGTTATGTATTAATGGTATCTTCTACTGGAGGTACTCGATGAATTATAATTATAGAAGTTTTGTTAGAAAAGGAGGATGCAACATAAAGTGTTGTTGTTATGCACCCTCCAACTGTTATAGGCTCTACTCTAGCTGCCATTTCTCGAAGTCTATAATGACCAATATTTTGTAATCCAGTGGATTCTTCCACACCTTTAATATATCTTTTCCCAGTTTCTGTAAAAAAAAAAAAAACAATTGGAAAGCCTAATTACAACATTGAACCATGGAAAAACCATTGTGGTCTGCAAATCTGTAGGGTATTCCATTAGCCATAAGAAAATTATGTTGACAAATTTGATTTATCACGGGCCTCCATAGTGACAAGAAAATCCTCTATGAGATAAAGGAGATGAATTGATCACTGCAGAGTTGAAAATCCTTTGTGAGATGAACCAGATGATGGATTGTTGCACAATTTTTACATTTTATGGGTTAGACCTGGAGTAGCCCAGGAGAATAGTTTTATGGTTTAGACTTCAATTTATCATTTCCAAAAACGAAACATATGTCCCAATATAAGCAAGGATGTATCAAACACTATACTATATAAAAAAATATTTTTAGGAAACATAAAACTTTAATATGCAATACTTCTAACACGTGTGCGTGCCAAACTTTGAGGCACATCTAAATATTTTGTTTCCCACCACGAGGCCATACAATGCTACACATTTTTAATAATTTGCATCCACGGATGCCACTTATATGATTAAGGTTATGGTTATGGTTCTTACTAACAATGTTGGAGCGACTACGTGTCGATTCAAGATTTGAAGCATGTGAGGGCCACCTTTGGTGCTTGTGCCAGAATCCGATCAATTTTTCATGTGCTTATGTCTATGATGTTGGCTTAGCTCACTCGCCTGGAGGGAATCAACTGCATATCTATTGAGAGAGCTTGCCGCTAGGGCTGATAAAATCTCGAGTTTCACTCTCTAGTCAGTCTGGAAATTATGGGCTTGCATAAGATGTAGTCCAAACACCATTGCTGCAGTTGGGAGCTATCGATTAGGCCTTTCGCCTCTCCAATCGCATCATGTGTGCTCTCCAAGTAGTTTTAGATGGACTCGGATGGTGTTCTTTGTAGATTTTGAAATCCATTGCAAAGATCTTGTAAAAGAAGCTTCATACTCTCTAACTTAGCTTGACCAACCCCATGATTTCGATCCAGGTGAATAACATCATCTATTTGTTGAATTAGCGGAGCAACGATAAGCTTGTTAATGACATCTGCTGCAATTGAGGTTCCAATTTGGTCCATGGCATTGATTGATACATAAAATATATTGAAATATGAAAAAGGATACGAGAAGAGGACTGGGAGATTGAATACGAGAATGTATTGAATATGAAAATGGTTGGTTCATAGACCCTACAAGCGAGAGGGAAATAGTAGGTAGATGGATAGGAACTAGAGAAAGGTAGGGACATTAATATAGGCATACGGGGAATCAATGGTTGGTCGTGTTTGTGTGAAGTGGCTGATGCAATACCCCAGATCAATTGTTCATTGCCAACTCAAACGATACTTGGTCACAACTAATCTTTTGTTAAATACCAATCTATCACATGCGATGTTATAGGGACAGGTGAGGGATTTTAATGAGATCAACAACATTAGTGTTTTGTATGAGGTAGTTAAAGAAACGTTAATTCAAGGTGTTTCTTATTTTTATGTGAGTTCAATTTATGGTGGTTGTATTAATGTGAAACATCTACTTGTTTAAAAGAGAGTCGGGTGCATTATATTAGGCTGATTTTTCTCAGGTCTTGATATCTATGGTCTTCATGTAATGCAACACAAGTCAATCAAAGTTCATTATTCCTTATGATAAATATATGGAGGCTATGAATAACAATATTTTCGTTAGGATGCGGTTTAAGATGAGGTTAGAGGGTGAGGCGGCCCCATAAAGGGGGTATTATTATGTTACAGTAGTACAAGACATGTTGGTAGTCTAGTCTGATGAAAACCTGCAAAACTTAAATAATTACCTTGCTACCTTATCCTGAAAACTACTGATGATCTAAAGAAAACCCGGAAGATCTAAATATTGACCTTGCAACCTTGTTTCATTTTGCAGGTTTACTCACACTATAATTGAAATAGGTGACATTAAGTCTGGCAGATGGCCATCTTCAAAATGGGGATCTCTTAAGGTATTTTTTCATGGCATATTTTCCATTCTTGGGGCATTTTAATGGATGTACAAAACATTTTATGGTTTTTGGCACTCATCATATTTTTAATCATAGGTGAAATGGGATGAAATATGTGCAATTAGACAACTAGAGAGAGTTTCGCCTTGGGAAATAGAGTTATTTGTGGCACCTCCTCTAACCCCTCAGCCAGTACCCAGGAACAAGAGACCTCGAAAAATTGTGTTGCCTTCATACATAGACTTGTCAATGCTTGGTATACATTTGTATTCATTATATGATACACAACATTATATTATTGAATGCATTGCAGAACTCTATCTCATTAATGGCTCTTCCTTTATAGGTTCTTGTAAAACCGCAATTGATTCCACCACAGTGCTCCAGTATCCTAGGACATTGCAATGTCAAGACATGAAGATGAACAGAGAGAGTATTGTAATTACATATATAATTCAAAGGCAAACACCATGGCATCGAGGATGTTGTGTTAAATTGGAATCTTGTTTCATAATCGGGGGATGAAACAAGATCAATGATTTAGAGGTAGATTCCAATTCTTAGTCCAATAATGGGATGATTCTAGTACTTTTCCAAAAGTACCTCGGCCTCTCGCCCACTTGTCTCTTTCCAAATATAATATCTAATGTCAAAGCAAAGAAGCAATTTCAAGTTTATCATTTGTATTTATATCTCTCTCTGCAATGCAATGTAAATTATTTCACATATCTACATGTAGGTACCTGATCTCCTAATACAAAAGCGTTTACAAAGAGCAATAAGCATTTACAAAGAGAAATATAGAGCAATTGTGCAGGTGGAAACAAACATTGTGGATATACTCATTGCTTCTAATGAAGAAGCAACAATGACTCAACTTTGATTTGTAAGTTAAATTCAGTTTTTTTTTATATCAAAGAGAAATATTTGATTGGATGACTTATAGTTGAATAACACTAGTATGATTGAAAGACTTCTAGTTGAATAGCACTAGTATAGTTTCTCCAACCATGGGTGTCTCTATTTCTCTACCTAGTCCTTGAGTTGTGTCATCAAAAAAATTGATTTGGAAACCATGGTCATGAGTATTGTTGAGGCATTCTTGTGAAGGAAGTGTTATTTGCGGTTGTTGCAGAGTTGTCAGGGCGGTGAGAGTTGTGAAGGCGGTGTGAAGGCAATGGAGGTGGAGGCTTTAACGAAATATCAACAAGCAACCTAATCATTTGTCAAAATTGTTTAAAGCACTGAAATAAGTGATTGTCAGGCATGGCAGTCATCCACTCTTCCCGTCATCCCAGCTTTCATAAACTTAGGTTATTTAACATTACAAAAATGCATTTATGGCAGAGTCTACATAAAAAACTTAGGTTATCTAACATGGAATAAATTCATCTCGGCAATAAGAGGTCGAACTTAGGTTATCTAACATGGAATAAATTCATCTCCAAAATAAGAGGTGGAATATGTTGGCCAATAACCTTTTTGATAAAAGCAATTTAATTATAATAAAAATAATTATTTTGTTTCTCCTATGTACAACCATGGAAAGTATAAAGATTTTAATAGTCAAAGGCAAAGTAATTTTCAGTCGATGATGAATCGATCTCTAGAGTCCTGGCCTTCGACATGGAATAATAACTTTATTGTAAAATGAACCTCACTTAAATTATAAAGGTGAATCATAAAGTAATTTTATTGTTTTTTTAAGTTACATTTTGCACACAATTTTAAGTTATAAAGTAACTTCATAATAAAAGTGATTCTCACTTATTTTTAAAAAGTGGGTCACTTATTTTAAACATAGTATGAACGTGCTACAATTTGGACTTTTTTTTACCACTTTTACCTGAATTTCAGTGAAAAATTCAATAGAATTGTTGGAATTGAAAGTATCAGAGGTTGAGATTGCACAGTCTAGGTGGAATCGGGGTATATGAAGGCTCTAAATCCATTTATGCATTTAAAAATGCAATTTCAGCAATGAAAAATTGTAAATTAACTAAAAATTTTGTAGCCCAATTCCAATTATGATTGTCGAAAAAAGTCCAAATCATATAATGTTTAGACTCTTTCCTTATTTTATTGTAAAAGTGAGATTATAAGTAAAGATAAGGAAAGAGGGGAATTTTTTTCCAACTTAGCAACCTTATTTGTGCACCTATCACCCCATGGATTAACCTCCATCTTCCACATAGAACCTTGGTTATTTTTTATGCATTTCTTCAAAAAGACACAACTTTGAGCTATGGGGTTCGTTTTCAATGTCATTCTTTAAAACTTCCTATTTTTGGAGAGCTTTCCATCTTAACCGTTTGTTTTTGTCTTTGAATCCATCTTACTATATTGTAATATGGCTAGTCTAAGTGATCTCCTACTTACAAATTCAAACTACTTCTCATGGAAATCTTGTATGGAAAAGTTATTACAATGTAGGGAACTTTACAAAGTTACCTTAGGAATAAAAAGTGTCCCTCTTAATGTATTAAAGAAAGTCAAATGGGATAACAAGAATGAAAAATCATGTGGATTAATCAAAATGTCCATCTTCAATGATCTTTAGCTTCACCTTCAAGGAATTGAGACCCTAGATGTAGCATAGCAAAAACTGGAAGCCATTGTTTGGTACACATAATGAGATTCAAGACCACTAACTCAAAACCAATTGATTGTTTCAAATCTTAGTTATTTCTCTTGCATTCAAGATTTTTTTATCTAAGTTCAAAACATTTAGACTTTTACTTGCAAAATGTAAGATAATCAAGACAGATAGCCAACTTATATATTTTATTATTGCAATGTTTGGCACTACCTATTCTATTTTTATATCTACTTTTCACCCCACTAGAGAAGCTCTTATTATTCAAGGTGCTACCAACAAAATATAATCTTTTGAAGATTTTTGCAATTCTTTGATTAGAGAGATAGATAAACTCTTACATTTTGGAGTGATCAACACTACAAATATATGTAAGAGATAGAATATTTGAAGAATGAAAAATAATACATATTTTATAAAAGATGAATGATGAATATGATATTACATCAATGGGCGGGGGTCCATTTAAATAATACCCCATGCTTATTTTGAATGAAAAGTCTATTGTCGTGACTCTTTATTAATTTTAATTATTATTTATTGATTTATTATCTAACTTTTTATTATTTATCTTATTAATATGTATATATAACATTGCCTTCCCCTTTAAGGAATGTTTTGTCCTCGAAGCATGGGTAAGGACGAATGTTGTTAACAAAAATCTTTTGTCTCCCAAGAAGCATCAACTTCTGGTAGGCTCTTCCACTTGATGAGATACTCTTTAATTACTCGTGATTGCAATGTTTTCTCTCTGGTGGAAATGATACCTTCTGGTTCTAAAACAATATTGCCTTCATCATCAAACGTAGGAAATGTTGTCTGAGTTGTTTGGTGCTTACCCAACTCTTGCTTGAGACAAGACATATGGAAGACATCATGAATGCGGATTTTGTTCGGTAGGTCCAACCCATATGCTACCTGGCTTATTTTTTTTTTAATATGGAATGGATCGTAAAACCTTGTAGTTAATTTGTTATTTCCCTGTTGTTTCAAGGATAGTTTTTTATAAGTTTGGAGCCTTATGAATACCCAATCTCCAAGCTCAAATTCTCTTTTGGTCATATGTCTGTCAGCTTGTTGTTTCATTTGATTCCTTGTGATATTTAAGTCTTCTCTGATTGTTTAGAATACCTTTTGCTTTTCTTCTAATTGCTCCTTCACTACTAGAATTATTTTTTGTGTTATATCAAACTCCTTCCATTTAGGAGGTTTATAACTATAAAGGGCATGAAATGGAGTCATTTTGGTGGAAGTATGGTATGCGGAATTATACCACCACTCAGCTAGATGTAACCATGGAGCCATTTATTATGTTTATCGGTAACCAAACAATAGAGGTATGCTTCCAAAACACTTATTAACAATTTCAGTTTGCCCGCCTGTTTGTGGATGGTAAGTTGAACTCATGTTGAGAGATGTTCCAACTTGTTTGAAGAATTCCTTCCAAGAATTACCTTTTAATTTTGTGTCTCTATCACTAACAATGATTCTTGGGAATCCATGTAATTTGTAAACATTTTTACATAATGTTTACGCAATCTGTTTTGTTGAATCTGTTCTTTTGATTCCTATGAAGTGGGCATAGTTAGTAAGCCTATCCACCCCCACAAGGATTTTGTCCTTTTTGTCTAACATGAGCAACTTGTCGATGAAATCCATGGATATTTCTTCCCATTTTTGGTTCAGAATGTGTAGTGGATGGAGAAATCATGGGGTCATAATATTTTCACTTTTGTTCCTTTGGCATGGATCACATTCTGCTACGTATTTTTAAATATCCTTACTCATTCCCTTCCAGAAAAAGGATTAACGTTTGAAAAATCCCACATGTCCTACTACTGGTGAGTCATGGGACTCTTTAAGAATCTTGGACTTAAATTTTCAATGAGAACTTAGGTAAATTATTCCTTTATACCAAAGGATGAAATTCTTCCATTCGAATTTGGAACCTTGAATTGGATTATTGATGATCGCACACGTTTCTAAGTTTTTTGCATATTCACTATGAATTTCATCTAGCCACTCTGGCACCACGACAGAGATTGCAAGAGACAACAATTCTTCATATTTCCATGAGAGGGCATCAACTGCTATATTATCCTTTCCCTTCTTATGTAATATCTCCATATCAAAAGTGACATTTTTTTCTATCCATTTTTGTTGTTCTATGGAGAGTGTCTTTTGTTGAAGGAGGTGTTGGAGACTATTGTGATCTATGCAAATCAAGAATCTTCTTCCAAGAAGGTATTGTTTCCATTTGGTTAGGAAATTTATAATGGAGAGCATCTCTTTGTCATATGTAGATTTTAAGTACTCTCTTTATTGAGATTCCTGCTTTCAAATGCTATAGGATGGCCATCTTGCATTAACATTGCTCCTATTCTGAATCTTGATGTATCACATTCAATTATAAAAGGTTTTGAAAAGTATGGAGTGGCCAACATTAATGTGGTGGACATAATATCTTTTAATACTTAAAAAAATCCTTCTACTTTATCATTCCATTGAAATGAATTCCTTTTTAATAGGTTTGTCAGGGAGGCAGTTACATGAGTGTTTTTCAGATAAACCTTCGATAATACCCAAATAGACCCAAAAATCCTCTTAATTTGGTGATGTTACTTGGCATGGGCCATTCAATAATTTCTTTAATCTTATTAGGGTCTACCTTCACTCCTTGTTTTGATATTATGTGTCCCAAATAGTCTATCTCTTCTTTTCCAAAGGTCCATTTTGACATCTTCGCGTAAAATTGGTCCTTTTCTAAAAGGGAGAGAACTTGCTCCAGGTGTTTAAGATGTTCTCCCCATGTTTTACTGTAGATAATACGTCATCAAAAAACACCAAGACAAACTTCCTTAGGTAGGGCTGGAATACTTCATTCATGGTAGCCTAGAAGGTGGTTGGAGCATTGGTTAACCCAAAGGGAATCACCTTAAATTCGTAGTGTCCTTCATGAGTATGAAAAGTTGTCTTTGCCACATCTTCTAGCCTTACTATGATTTGGTAGTAACTTGATCCTAGATCCAATTTTCAAAAATATATAGCTCCATGAAGCTCATCCATCATTTCATAGATGAAAGGAATAAGGAATCTTTTTTATTGTAATTTTATTCAACCCTTTGTAATCTATACACAATCTGAAAGACCCATCTTTCTTCCTATAATATCCCCAAGGACGAGCCCTGTTGTAATTATGTTTATGAATTGTAAATCATGTTTTGTAGGCTGGTGAGCCAAGTATTGATAAGTTGGTGGGCTTATGTGTTTATTAGGCTGGAGAGCCTAAGTGTTAAAGGCCAAGAGCCTGTTTTTGTATATGTAATATGCAAAACATTAACAAAGATTAAACATTATTGTGTGTAGATCGACCACGAAGAAAGAGTGATGGGGGACTAAGCTTCCACATGGTGGGTAAGGGAAAAGGGGCTGAAAGGTTGGAAAGAGGGCTTAAGCTTAGGGGCTTAAGTCCTTGAGAATACTATTTTATTATTATTCCAAAGTTGTGTGACAAACATTTTTTTATCCTAAGTCCTAGGAGAGGCAATGCATGTAGTTCCAACGTGTGCAAAAGGGAATGCATGCAGCTCCAGGAAGACAAGTGTCGACTTGGGCGCATGCGGTTAATAGTTGAAGCATCAACTGAGTTGGGGGTTCGTCCTCCATTCTGTCGTCGACTGTCTGAAACCGAGAATCTCGTCTGTTCTCTACATGCATACCCTCACGCAACTCTGAAACCCGAAGATAGTGATGTTTTCCTATGAAGCCGATACACCCTTCGTCTGAACCGTTGAGTCTGTGTTTGACCTCTGCGTGGATTGCTTGTCACGCATCCTGAAACCAGTGTTACCTGAACCATGTTGTGTCTTAGTGGCATGTTGTCATTTTTTGGATGTCCACACCCAATTTTCCTGTTGTTGTTGTCACCCACGAGTTAACCGAAATTTGTTGTTGTTGCTGTTATCCTAAACTTGCGGGAATTGAGTTGAAAACTGGTTGAAGAACCGGGTTTTCAGGCCCATGGTAGAAGAGGTAGGTTGTCAGGCATGTGAGCATCTCTCTCTCCAGGTGAGAGTCTGTTGGGAAGTGGTTTTCTCCCAGAGAGAATCCAACACCAACTACGAAGCTCTGAGAATTCCTGATCCGACCTGTTGTCGAGACCCAGAGAGGGAGGTGAAGCATCGATGGACTGTGCTTGTGAAGGTGTATACTCCCGAGTGGAACATGCATGTGGGGAATGAGATTTTGTGAGTAGTGGGCGTAAGAAGGCTCCTGGAGAGAATCCTTCTGGTTGCTCTGTGCAGTTTTCCTATAACCTGAGCCTAGTCTAGGATTCCCTTGTCTTGGGTGGAGCTTGGTCCCATCTCGGGTGTGAACCACTGTTGAGCGTGATGAGCAACGTGTTCTAAGGCTGGGAGATTCGTGGCAGGTTTGCACGTAGTTGGCGGAGTTACTATAGTTTCAAAGATAAGTATCTTTATGTGTTTAATTTTCAGTTAAAATGCATGTCTTTGATGCTTGCAATATTATAATGTATTTCGTTGCAATGATATTTATTGTTAATTCCATTATTTTTGTATGTTAGCAGTTGTAACACACCCACTATCGTAATTTAAAATTTTTGGGGATTATCTCCCATAAATGAGAAATCTTCACCAACCCGTATTAGCAAAATACCAATCCCTGACTCTGTACCAGGATTCGGGGTCCCTCCTATCGAGGTTTTGACGCCCACGATATCTTGACAACTACAAACACCGATCTCCGATCTCCTAGGATCCTTTTCCACCTGTCCTAGCAGACGAACGGCCCGGATCCTTTCAGGAAATCGCATATCGCGGTTTCGTTAGGTAGGAGTCTTTTGTTCCGGAACCCCGATTTCCCGATCCCCGACTTTACGGGACCTCCTGACACGCATCCTACACAAT
>ML788723.1:5888-24650 GCA_009831015.1 Picea engelmannii
TATATTTTGTAATAATGGGAAATAGGTTGAGAGAATAGTGGATCTGTAATAATGAGATGGTTATCTTATCTTCAAGGCTCTCATGTATAAAAGAGAGTGCTCTCTCTTCATGAGGATTCAATTAGAGAATTCAATTAGGATGTGATTAGAATTAGAGTAGTCATTAAGATTCGAAAGAGAAAGGGATTCTTAGCTTTGATTCATATTCTTTCACTGTTATGCTTTCATGATTGTCATTTGATTACTGTTATGTAATTCAAGATAGCTTTATTGTGTGAGCTCACATATGTTATTTGTCGTTAACTCTTCACATGTTGTATTGTTTTTCCTTTATGCAATTTCCTGCTTTCTTAGATTAATGTTTCCTGCTTTCCTAGATTAGTTTCATTTCAGCAATTTAGATTAGATGACTTTTACTTCAGTCCTGCATATATAGTGTGTGTGCTTCGTAAGCCTACGAACCTCATATTGAAAAATTAAATGGTTGGGCAAATACTACAACGGAATTAAACGACAATATTTCCGCCTAACATCTGTCATAAGTGCTATAATTGCACTTGGCATCATACAATGTCTCTGGATGGTATGCAATAAGGTGTCCTCCTTGTTTAAGAACCGTGCCAATAACATACTGAGAGGCATCTGTCTCAATATCAAAGGGATACTGAAGACCAAGTAAATGAAGTACACGAGCATAACAAAGGTCAGTTTTGAGATCTTGAAATTGTTGTTGCGCCAAGGGAGACCACATAAATAGATGTTGGTTGTAAAGCTCATGAAGAGTGTGTGCTAACTAAGAGAAGTTAGCAATGAACCGCCGATAAAAATTAATTCCTCCCCTAAATATCTTGAGTTCCAAAGCTGAGTGAGGCGCTGACCACTTTGCAAGAGCTCAGATTTTAGTGGGATCTAGGCTAACACCCTCAGTAGAGACAACAAAACCCAAATATTGAATTGAAGGTTGCCCAAAAGAAGATTTATGATGTTTCACCTGTGATTTGTGAGTGTGAAATAAGTCTAGCACAGTGCACACATGGAGCAAATGATCCTCCTAGGTCTTGCTAAAGTCCAAGATATCATCCAAATAGATCACCACAATTTTTCCCAAATGTGCTCTAAAAATATCATTGACGAGCCTCATGAAAGTGGCAAGGGCATTAGTAAAACCAAATGGCATCACCATCCATTCATAAAGCCCAAATTTGGTTTTGAAAGACGTCTTCCATGTGTTTGTTATATTAATGCGAACCTGATGATATCTTGCCATAAGCATTTTGGTAAAGAATCAAACATCCTTCAAATGATCCAGTAAATCATCAATGCATGGCAGAGGGTAACGATTCTTGATTGTGGCCTTATTAAGAGTCTGATAGTCTGTGACTAAACTCCATTCCTCATACTCCTTCTTGGGAATGATGAAGGTAGGAGAGGCATAAGGTGAAGAACTTGATTGGATGTGGTCAGTATTAAGAAGTTACTGGAGCTGGTGTTCCACTTGCTCAACCTCACGAAGAGCAAGGAGAAAAGAAGGAACATTGGGAAAAGTGGCTTCGGGAATAAGATCAATGGAATGTTCAATGGCACGAATGAGGGGTAGTTCAATAGGAGCAACAAAGACATCTTCAAAGAATGTGAGTAAAGCGTCCATATATGAAGGAAGTACATAAGAGGGGTATTCTGGTTTAAGAGGGCACACCAAACAAGGGGAAATGGACTCGTTGAGACTGATTTGACGAACAAGAGGTTGGTCAGAAAGTAAGGTAGGGACTTTCAGAGAGGATGAGGTGAGGACATAGGTACAACCATCTTTCTAAAGATGATATTGATGATTGCAAGCATGGTAGACAGCGTGACAGAGTTCCTGATAGGGAATACCTAGAATCACATTTGCGCAATCCAAAGAAGATACATCGCAAAGAACTATATCACAGAAAGGGCCGATGGAAAAAGTAATGGCACAAAGTTAGGTCACCATCACACAAGGAACATCCATCTGAGCCCAACCCAATTTGTAGGGTGTCGAATGAGAGGTAGTAGGAAGCGCCAACCGCTGCACCAAATCATGAGCAACCAAATTCTTTTTGCTACCATTGTCAAGGATGAGCATGGCCAAGGATTGCTTGATCTGACAATTGTGAGTAAACAAAGGTACTAGTGAAGAATTTTGGGAATCAGTGGCCATGAGCAGGAGAGAGGGGTCCGATTCCGTAGGATTCTCCAATGTGATTAGCTCGGGGGAGGTGCTCTGGTCGAGGTGGAAGCAAGAGCATCAATGAATAAAGTCTTGACAAGATTTTGATAATGAAGAACACGGCATTCAGTTGAGTGAAACTGGGATTTGTGATAAGAACACCATTTGCTAGTTTTGGGTGAGGTGGGAGAGGTATGAGAAGAAGGAGCTAAGGAAGGGAAAACTTTGGATAGAGGAGATTGAAGGTGAAGAGTGAGCTTATGTTCCACAGCTAAGGCCCGAAGAAAGGCCTTATCTAAGGAAGAGCTTTCAAATAAATCATCCTGTCGATGTATAAATAATAAAAGACTAGAGTTAAATTTAACAATGAGTACCTCATCCATATCTTGAATCTATAATTGAATGCAGAGCTTAGTAAACACCTTAATGTAGCTTTGGACTGATTGGCCCGAGAGTTGGTGGAGTTGCAACCAATGAGCTAGGATATTTTGATTGTACCTCGAGGGATTGAAGCGATTCCACAGTGCTTAACAAAAGATATCCCAAGAACCAATAGGGGGAGAGGTGTCCATAAAAGGATCGTCGAAGTCCAACACCCGAGAGGAGGTATCGATTTGGGCATCCCACCAAGCTTGAGCAATCCCTTCCAATATCAAACTGGCGAGTAATAGCTTCTCTTCTTCTGTCATTCTTGGGCAGGTCTTGAAATAAGTGGAGAGATTGCGGACCTAGGAATCAACAACCTCACCATTCGTATGCCATGAAAACTTAGGCAACTGGAAATGAGTATCCAACTACATTGGCATTGTGGATCTCCGCTAGAGCCGCATGATTTCATTCAGAGCAAGAGCCAGGTCTTGAATGGGAGAATATTGCCCAGATGGAGAATCCTCTGGGAGGAGCCGTTACGAGGATGCATGATCTTCATAGACTGAAGAAATTGAGATCGGGAGCTGGATCTGGTTATGGATCAAGAGATAGATCTAGATGGGAAAACCCTGGAGCCAAAACCCTGAGCACATCGTTGAGAGCCCAAAGTGGAGGGTGTGGAAAACCCTAGCTCACCCTTGCACGAACTAGAGAAGTGCGAAGGAGTGGAAGATCCCCACAACTAAAACACTAAGTAGTGGAGGGCAAGAGAAACCCTAACACATTGCGTTGGAGGAGATGGACGACGAGTTGGACCCTATACACACCTCTGAAGCTGCAAATCACCACAAAGGACCGATAATGGAGGGACTGATAATGGAGGTCTAGAGAAAAACTGAGCACACCGCCTCAGAGATGGAGGGTGGAGCCACCCTTAGCGCACCTATGGATCTGAAGATGGGATGAGTGTAGATACTAGCAACCCATAAAAAATAAAAAATAAAATTCTCTGTCAGAAACTTATTGGAGCAGAAGCGTCTCAGATCGAAGCTCTGATACCATTTGATCTACTATAACCATACTCATGAATGTAACTAGGACATGAAAACATGAATACTATAACCAAACTAAGAGAAGAACAACCATCACTTTATTTAGAATAGGAGGTAGGCTTATATATATTCATGTTATTACATGGTGGCTTGAATTGGTCAAGCTACAACTAGTTAGTTAGATCTGATCAACTACTTCCTTGGGACTTGTGCCTAGTTGTTCTTGCCCTGCAATAAGCTGAGAGAGTGAGCCTTCCAAGAATCTAGCTGACTAAGGGAGTGCGCCTTCCTTGGGATTCACGTGGATGTTCGTTGGGTTGCCCATGGGATAAAAAAACACTCTTCTTTGAGACCCGCATTACTCCCGTTATTTTATTTGAATGTGAAGTTTGGGGATGCAATATCTCTAAAGAATCGTGGAGAAAGATAGAGAAAATCCAAAAGAATTTTATAACTTATCATCTCAAAATTAAAGGCAATACACCCTATCCCAACCTCATCATAGAAGCAAGCCTCCCCCTCATTGAGAGCACGATTATGACTAGGTACCTAATGTATAAGAACAAGTTAAACATGGAAGACAAGAGGCTTCCCAAAATTGCTTCAAACTTCAACCAAAACCACCTTCAAATCAAGCGAGGATGGCATAAGTATTCCTGGTCTTGGCTAAACCATTGGGGAATAAAGAAAGATATCATACTACAAAATAAGGATAACATTAAAAATATCATTACGTCTAAATTTAAGGAGAAAAAACTCCTCTTTGAGACCCTCATTACTCCCATTATTATACCTGCCGATAGGCATGGTATATAGTGTTGAGTTAGGTTTGACTTTCCATTAGTTCATGGTTGACCATAAAATATACACCCCTTTATCTAAAGTTAAAAAATAATGATTAATTTTAAATTTTAAATCTCATTTATCTGATATCTTATTGGCCAAAAACTTTGAAGTCTTATTGCTGCCTTCAGTTCCCCCAATGTTATTGTAATAATTATTTCTTGTTTTTTATGTATACTGTCAAGTTAGGGGCCCATCTTGCAGAATTCGTACTTCATACGTGGCGGCGCCAGGTATCGCGCATGCCAATGCCATGCGTACTCATTTTATATGGATGCGAAATTTGGGGACCTAGTATCTCTAGAGAGTTGTGGAGAAAGATAAAGCAAACCCAAAAGAATTTTATAACTTATAATCTCAAAATTAAAAGCAATACACCCTATCCCATCCTCATAGAAGTGAACCTTTCCCCCATTGGGAGCACGATTATAGGTACCTAATGTATAAGTACAAGTTAAACAACATGGAAGACAACAGGCTTCCAAAATTGCTTCAAACTTCAACCAAAACCACCTTCAACTCAAGTGGGGATGGCATAAGGATGCCCGATCTTGTCTAAACCATTTGAGAATAAAGGAAGAGATCATACTATAGAATAAGGATAACATTAAAAATATCATAGTATAAAGAATAAAATCAACATTGCTAAAATAAGAACAAATTCTCATGAGTTCCACACTGAAATTGGGCGTTGGACAATTCCCAAAACGCTGTGGGCTAAAATAATTTGTCATCTTTGTGACATTAAGAGGGTTGAAGATGAAAATCACTTTCTCATAGAATGTCCACCATATACATTTGTCAAAAGATTTGTCACAATATCAACTCAACAAAACTATGGTGATTTTGGAACGCCTTTAATGCTTTTCTAGCACAAAATTGTTTTTTTAAAGAAATCCAAGTAATCCCCTACCTTCACAAGGTCCAAAAAACAAATTAGAAAATCTCTAAAATAAAGCTTAACCTAAAATAGTCTTAAATAACTCAATAGAATAACATACTTATTATACATATTTTGGTAATAACTATTGTCTCAGCTGTGATAAGTTTTGCATTACTGTCTCAAATTTGATTTTTAGGATGAGGGTCTTTAGCATCTAACTAGGAATCCTCAAAATGACATGTCCTAGGAGTTTAGGAGTTTCACTGTGAAACTGACCCAACTTTAATTCTCAAAATGGGTGTCTTTAGCATATAACTAAGAATCCTCAAAATGACATGCCCTAGGAATGATAATCTTTAAGTCCCTCACTCAACCAAAAAAATGTTCTTGTAAAAAAAATAACTATTACATTTATATGTGTAATAATATAGAAACGATTTCAATTTGATCAATTTGAACAATAGAATAGCATATCCTTTTTACCCATAAAGTTATTTGTTAAAATTGAAGGGTTGGATAGAGGTAAAAAACAAGGGCAGCACGTTGCATGTACTGCCTTCAAAAACTTTACTTGTTAGTGTCTGCACGGCTTATATAAATAATATTCAAACATTTCCTTAGTCATTCGAAAAGAATGCAGATCTGTACTTCCCATGATCTTTATAATAATTAAAAAAGTAAAAACATCTCAATGTTTCTTATATTTTAAAATATGACTTAAAAGTTTAAAAATTACTACATACAAATTTCTATAAAATTATACTAAAAGATTAAAAAATGTTAATAAATGTAAAATTATTGAAATTGAAAGATTAAAAAATATTAATAAATGTAAAATTATTGAAATTAAAAAATTAAAAAAATATTAAG
This sequence comes from Picea engelmannii, assembly GCA_009831015.1. Taxonomy (NCBI): domain Eukaryota; kingdom Viridiplantae; phylum Streptophyta; class Pinopsida; order Pinales; family Pinaceae; genus Picea; species Picea engelmannii. Next base: position 12,097 of record ML788723.1, read on the forward strand.
AAATGCAAAATTATTGAAATTTTAATAAGTGTAAAAAAGTTGACATTTAAAATTTAAAGTTTTACCTCATTTGAAAAAACAATACAATATTAGATTTTAACATATATTATAATACAATATTACATTATATTGCATTACATTATATTAGTTTTTTTGTGGTCTTGTCTTTTCTCATTAATTTAAGGTTTCGAAATAAGTGAAGGCTGCAATAACACTATCAAGTTATTGATCAATGAAAAGTTAAAAAAATACTATTTTTGTTTTAAAAAAAACATTTTTTTTTAATTGTTATGTTGAACATTTAAATTAAAATAATTTTTTCAAGTCAACACAAAACTAATATGAAAGTCAATGCTAACTCATTGCTATATATTACCTTAGGCAGTACAACAAGAGAGGAAAAAAAGTGAAGGATAATGTTACTTTTTAAATTGTAAAATCTATTTTTGTGATTTTTTTTAAATATGATCACTTATCTTTTATATAGATTTTTTTTTAATTTTATTTTTGTCAATGTTAAATGTCTTTTTCTAATATCATTTAAAATAAAATAAAATAATGAAAAAAGTTAAATTAAATATGAGATGAATGATGATGATGATGATTAACGTCCACTAAGACCTAATTGGTCTATCGCACCTTAAGAGGGTAAGTGATTACTTGCGATTCTTTAGAATTTTGTTTCTGTGCTCGAAAAACATTAAAAGAAGCTTTTCAAGATCACCATACTTTTGTTGAGTTAAGAGGTTAGGAAGGTTGGTAGTGTGATCAATATTTTGAAAATGAGATCTAATATGAATATAGGTTGGACAATCTAAGAGAAAGTGCTTTTCATCTTCAACCTTCTTAGTGTCACAAAAGTGACACTCTCTTAAAATCATGTAGTTAATTTTTTTTTTTTAATTATCAGAATTATTTCTATATTAAAATTATGATTTAAAATATTGAAAAAAAATCTAATTAAACATGACAATGGACATGAATAGAATCATTCAGTTAATTTAATTAATTTTTTTAATTATTAAAATTATTTTTATATTAAAAATTATGATTTACTTAAAATGACATTTTTAATTATTAAAATTGTTTTTGATATTAAAAATTCTGATTTAATAAATATGGCATTTTGAATTATTAGAGGGGTTACGTGTTCTTCGAGACGGATTTAAATTAAGCCATGGTTTGGCCAATAGAAAAGATTTATATAATTTTTCGTGAGAGCGTGAACTTCAAAAACAAATTATTTTCTCTTTCACCGAATCGAACGGAAGATTTTATCTGACGGATAATATTATTTGACGTACCCTGCACTCATACTTGACTTTACCATGACGACATATTCATTGCAAGTTCCACCAACACGATGACAATTCATTGCATTTTAGCAGGCTGGATGGCCAAATGACGACATTCTGCACTACTGGTTTGGAAGTCCTGCCGTGTTTTACCCGTTACCTTGTTTTTTGTGGGCTCACAAGTCCCGTCCGTAGCGTTTTGTCGCCCGTTTATCTTACTCCCGACGATTGGTCGAAATAGTCGGCAGACACGATATGATTGTTATCGTTGAACCGACTTTAGTGCGGGTGAGCTTTCTTATGCATCTGGTCATGTCACTGTCATGTCATTTATGTCACTGTCATATATGTCACTGTCATCCACTAAATCCGGCGAAAATTTTGTCAGAAAGTGACATATTTGTTACATACATCTAGACTTTTTTGTTACTTCAATATTCCAAATTGATTTATCACGATCATTAGTTTTATTCCGAGACAAACACGGCCCCTTTTTAATTTTTTCTTGGTTCTTCCTTTCACATGGAGAAGTGGAGTGGTCCATATATAAACATTATTAAAGTGAAAAATATGATTTTGATATGACAAATAATAATGTACCCGATGTTTTTGTAATGATGGTTAAGTGGTTTTCATAGTGAAGTAATAAATATTATACATAATTGAATTTATATTTGTAACTTTCGTACAAACATATAGAATAATATTGTTTCAAGAAATTTTAAACTTAACACATATTAAAAAGAATAATAATGTTTCACTAAATTCTAAACTTTTAACTTTGAGAAATTTTGTTAGTTAAACAAATTTTACCTTGTACATAAAAGTAAAGTCTGTCAGTCTGTCTAGAACTATGGTCTGCACATGAATAAAGGCGGGCATTGAAGGGTGGCTACTGGCTGCCCATGACTAAAGTCTGTCTGTTCGACAGGCCACTGTCTAATAAGGACACCCGTGCCCGACGCGAGGTTTCTCATTATTCATATACGGACATCCACTCCCGACTACATGTGCCATCACATGCAAACATTAACCTGCACGGTCTCCTTTACCACTTTACAGATAACATTTATAATCATGTTCCCTTGAAAATAGACAAGCATTATATGCTAAACAATTCAAAAATAATATAATGGTTAGGTTTAAAAATGTTTTAAATCCAATTTGTGTATATCATAACATATATTATATTACTTTAAGTCTATGGATCACCATAAATTACAATCCACTCACTTTTTCAATAATTTGTACAGTCCATGTTCTCATATTTGATGAAGGGGAGCTCATATTTTCCAATAAAGTCCATGGAAAAGAGGAACATATTAAGGTGAAAAGTATATATCATGAGGTCTTGTCAAACTAAAAATAAAGAAGAATTCTATTGAAGCACAGATGCCATGTTAAAAAATGAGAAAAGTATATATCATGAAGTCTTGTCAAACTAAAAATAAAGAAGAATTCTATTGAAGCACATATGCCATGTTAAAAAATGAGAAGTTATCCCCAATACTATTCCAAGCATATATATAAAGAAAAATAAAGTAGTTCTATTCCAAGTTATATATACCATATGAAAAAGTACAAGTTGTGTTAGGAAAAAGTCTTATTCTCTCTTCAAATTACACAATGACATATATGTATTCCACACACAATCACATGATATAGAGGAAATTGATTGTACATTATATACTTTCATAATTTATTGTACATCATAAACTTTCATAGAAATTTCCATCATCCAATTTTTTTAATTGCCTCCAATTGGAAAAAGATATCGTCTCATGTAAAATCATATAGTATTCCATACACGATCACATAGAAATTTTCCTGACCCAAGAAAGAGAAATTGATTTATGATTTATTATAGAACATGGACCTTGATTAAACATGTGAAGGTGCAAGTGGGTTGTTTATCTTTTCGTACACGGGATAACTTTTGGTTTTCTAATATATATTCTACATTGAAAATATATTCTATATTGAAAAAAGGAAGAATATGTACATATACTATTCTCCTTATACATTGAAGAGAAATTTCCTTACACATGGAAGAGAAATTTCCTTATCGTGTTTATAAAATAAAAACCAATTTATAATAATATTAAAAAAAGAAGCTATGATACAATTTGAGTGAATATTAAAAAATCAATTTATAATATTTTTTAAAAGAAAAAGAGTTATGATAAAATTTGAGTGAAAGTTAATGTATTGTACTTTATTTGAAATATAACTTCTTTCTCTTTTAAATATCCTACTTTATATATTTTAGATCACAAATTCTTTAAGTCCAAGAATATGATATTTGAATGCTCCAAATACAAGAAAGAGGATATGATATTTGAATGGTACATATCCAAGAAATAGGATTTGATTTAATATTACAAGAAAAAGGATTTGATTTAATATCATAATTGAATAATCCAAATTAAAAAAAAATCAATTATTTGACATAGTTAATAATAATTGAATAGTCTAAATTCAAAAAAATTAATTTTCAATTATTTGATATAGAGAGGATATGATATTTGAATGGTCTATATCCAAGAAAAAAGATTTGAATTAATATCACAATTGAATAGTCCAAATCTAAAAAAATCAATTATTTGACATAGTTAATAATAATTGAATAGTCTAAATCCAAAAAACACAATTTTCAATTATTTGATATAGAGAGGATATGATATTTGAATGGTTCATATTAAGAAAAAAGATTTGATTTAGTACCACAAGAAAAAGGATTTGATTTAATATCACAATTGAATAATTCAAATCCAAAAAAATCAATTATTTAACATAGTTAATAATAATTGAATAGTCTAAATCCAAAAAATCAATTTTCAATTATTTGATATAGATCATTGTAATTGAATTTGATTAAATGGAAGAAATATCTATTATTCCTATGATCTAAAAAAATCAACTATTTGACATGGCCAATAATAATTATTCCAATGGTCTAAAAAAAATTCAATTATTTGACATAACCAATAATAATTGAATAGTCCAAATCCAAAAAAATCAATTTTCAATTATTTGACATAGACCGTCGTAATTGAATTGCTTAAATGGAAGAAAAAACAATTATTTGAATGATCTAAATTCAAGTAAAAGGATTTGAAGTGAACATGGATTCACAAGTAATAGAAAAGTTGTTTATCTATTTTTATTTTTATTTATTTATTTTTTTTTCACTTAAAATTTCACATTATATTCATAATAATAGAATATGTTTACAAGTTCCTGAGGTGTAGGACAATCGACGATGGAGTGTGTTGTTAAGGCACTCCGTGATGTTAAAGTCACTAGTTCGAAACCCGAGGGGACAAAAAATCCAGCCATGTTAAAGGTTGGTGTGGCTCAGGCCAGGTGTGATCCCCGGGTCATTTTGACAGCTTAGATGCCCTTGAGTCGCGGTTTCTTAGCCACAGGCTAGTCCCGCAGGTCATGACCAAACTAGCATACAAAAAAAATAATAATCTATTTACAAAATCAGTACATCACGAGCAAAGATGTCCCTTTTATGGGCAGACCCAATATATAGGAGACACTCATACATTCAAAGAAAAATCCAAAACTTGTCAAGGATGTCTTCTTCGACAAAGCTACCAATAGACTAATATCAAGGCAAAAATACTCTCTATCAAAGAGGGAAACGAAAACCAACAGAAGGCCCAAAATATCTATGATTTCTAAAGAGGACTCAATGATGATCAATACATATTTAAAAAGAGTGTAGGGCCCTCATGGCCTCCTACCCATTGACTATAGACAATTCTCCCTTGGCATATATAAAGAGCCTTTTTGGATAGACAATCAGCTTCTTTGTTTTCTTCCCTATAAATGTACACAAAGGAGATAGATCTAAATAGAGGTAGGAGTTCATAAATTCTATCCTTCTAGCCATCTAAAGTTGCCACCTTTAGCGAGCCTTTTTAATTGAGCCAATCAATGACGATCTTTGATTCCCCCATAACATGTAAGTCATAAAATGTAAGCCTTGAAGCAAGAGTTAAAGTAGCCCAAGATCCCATGAGCTCTGCCTTGGAATTTGTTCCACTTCCACAGTTTAATGTCCATCTATACTCCTTATGTTCATCTATATTTAAGACTCTGCCTACACCACTAAGTTTGCCATTCTTTTGACCAGCTCCATCAAACCAAGAAAGAGCTTTATCTACAGGAAGGATTGTAGATGTAATCCTAGGGATAGAAACTTTATGATTTTTCCCCAGATTGCCCAAAGCTGCTAGAGCAAGATATACAATTCTCTGAGTAGAGGGGGTCCCTTCCTCAAATATAGAATTATTTCTATCCAACCAAATGTTCCAGCATATATAAGCAGGAAGAGCTTGTAAATTAAAATTCCAAGTTGCCCAGTTTTGGAAACATTCAGTCACCGAAATGTCATTCCAACCATAAGTGAAATTTAAAACCTTTTTCACTTCCTACCAAACTGATATAGTAAAAGAGCAATTAACAAATAGGTGTTTACCCGATTCCCTCTTATTTTTGCACATATAGCATTATCTTGGCCCCTTTCAACCTCTTTTTTGCAAATTTTTCCAAGTTAAGATTTTGTTTTTAGCTAAGAGCCAAACAAAAAGCTTTATCTTCAATGGGAAGTCTCATTTCCAGAGTTTCCTCCTCCATCCCCCTAATTTGAATCTCCATAATTTATTAGATAGGGATTCGTAAACATTCTTAACAGATATTTGTCCTGACATATCACCACCTGTCCAAATTAATTCATCCGACCTATCCACTAAAATGATGCCTGAATCAATCAAATTCTGCCTATATCTAGCCCATTCTGCAGCAAGATCCTCAACCAGACCCAACTCATCACTACTAATCCATATTGAGCCTATCGAGCCCCTCGGCAAAACCCGACTCACTTGATACAAGAGATGAATGCTTCTTTGGTTAAGACTGTTCACCAGCTCATGTGATAAAAAAGAGTCCTATCCCAAACATATGATTGCATCTTTCCCAACTGATAAAGAGTGTCCTGAACTCAGCTTCCAAGCCATCCATTGTAGAATAAATAGTAATGTATTTCGAATATTTTTCCATGATTGAGACCCAAAGGAAGAAACCACATCCACCGATCGCAACCATATCAGCACCGATCCATGAGGAAAATATTTTTCCTTGATCACCCTTTGCTAGATACCCGACTTCATCAAAGATCACCATAAGGTGTTTGTCGCCAAAGCTTTGTAGAAAACAAAGATATTCCGTAGGCTCCAACCTCCATAGTGTTTAGGTTTTGTTATGGATTTCCAACTACTTAAATGATAACTTTGCTTGATTTTATTTCCTGACCAGAGGAAAGAAATACTCAACTTGCGAATCCTGTGGAGAACCGAAATTGATATATGAGAAAGAGCCATCCATTAGATCAGTTGGATCTCTAAAACCGCTTTTATTAACACAAAGCGTCCCCCCAGGGAGAGCCATCTATTACATCGGTGATTAATCCTGGTCTCGAACTTATCAAAAAGCCATTGCCAATCCTCCACTTTATAACTAGCTGGCTTTAGCAAATACCCCAGGTATTTAAAACCTATAGCAAGCTCTTTGCAGGAAAAAAAGGAGTAAGTCTTTTAAAGACATGATGGTTTCCGAAGAGACTCCAGAATGCAGGAAAACTGACTTCTGAACATTTATCACCAGGCCCGAAGCACGACAGAATACAAGGAGAATATTTTGGATTTTCTCCTATTCTACAATAGAAGCTCTTGACATTATAAGAATGTCATCGAAAAACAATAGATTAAGTACCTTTATCAATATGGAGACCTTTATCCCCGTTAGAGTACCATCAGCTTGCGCTTTCTTTAAAGAAAGACTTAGACCTTCCATAACCAAGATAAAAAGAAGGGGCAAAAACGAACAACCTTGTCTAAATCCTCTGTTGCTCTGGAAGAAGTTGGAAGCCTCTCCATTTATCAAGATTGCATAAGTTGTAGAGGTTACTCAAGCCATAATCCAATTGGTTGTTGGTAGCTCGAAGCCACATTGTAGCAGAATCAACCTTAGGAAATTCTAATTGGTACAGTCATTGGCCTGTTTTAAATCAAGCTTCAAGATTATGGCTTGTAGTTTTTTATTTTTAATGTCGTGTAAACATTCCTGTGCAGTACTGATTGCATCTAGTATTTGTCTTCCTTTAAGAAAACCCATTTGCTCTTCTGAAAGTGATCTAGACAAAATTGGCCTGATTGTCTTTGCAATAACTTTAGCAATGATATTGTAACATAAATTACAGAGTGCAATAGGACAAAAATCATTGAAGGAAGATAGGCTATTAACTTCAGGAATCAATGCCAGAAAAGTTGAATTGATTGATCTAATAATCTCCCCTCTGCTTCTTGTTTCTTCAACCATATCTAACAAATCCTGTCCAACCAACTCGAAGAAGTTAAAGAAAAATTCTACAGTCCAACCATCCGAACTGGGATTTTTGTCCTTAGCAAATCCCCTAAGAACCTCCAAGATTTCATCCTTCGTAACGACCTTTTCTAGAGAATGTACTTCTTCCTCACTCACAAAGTTTGGGAACAACCTGATAGAGTTGATCTGATCTTCTAAGTTGTTCTGGACTGTGTCTCTAAAGAAAGACTTGAAGTATTTAATTGCTTCTTCCTTGATGGCCTACTGGCCTGTATGGGTTCCCCCTGTATCATCCTTTATCTCCCAAATGTATTTTTTATTCTGCCTATAGCTAGCAAAGAGGTGGAAGAACTTGGTATTCTTATCACCACTTTTAATCCATATCACCCTACTCTTTTGACGCCACCTTTCTTTCTCTGCCAACAATAATTTCTTCCTCTCTGCCTCAAGAGTATACATAGAACGATCAAGGACATCATAAATTAAACCCTGTGTCTTTTGCGTATAACAGATTGCAAGTGCCTCTTCAATCTTAACCGATTCTAACTGATCCTGAAGGCGCTTCTCCTTAGACCACAATTTAACTCGAACTTTTAAAAGAGAGAGTTTCCCTACAAGTCTCCTTTGTGCTCTAGTAAAATGAAGAAAATGTGGATCGTTCCAAACATCCCAAACCATCCTAGCGAAAGAGTCATCACCAATCCAAACTAGATTTAACTTAAAAGGGTATGCAACCACTGGAATCCCAACACCAAACTGAAGAAAAACAAGAGCATGATTCGATAGGTAGGGATATTACACCCAAGTCCTACACCTCAAAGTAGAGGTGATGAGATCCTCTGCCACATAGATCCGATCAAGGTGTTTTTCTATACTATCAACACCAGACCTACCATTTCTCCACGCAGGAACTACCTCGGCAGGGATAACATCCACTAAACTGTTTTTTAAAAAGAGCGATTTAAAAATACCCGCCAATGAGTCAACCATAGTTGTTTTCCCGTAAACCTCCTCAAAAGAAGTTGTAAAATTCATATCTCCAACAATAATCAGATCCTTATGTGCTAATAAGCCTTTACCATCCACTGATTCCCAGAAATATTTGCGGTCCTGACAGGGCTCGTAAACATTCAATAGTGTTATCTTTTTGTTGTCCATTAGGGACCTTCCTGACAAAAAAAATACCACCACTGCTTAGATACGGATCAAGAACAAAAAAATTTGGATCCCAAGAAGCTAGAAATCCACCAGAAGTTCCCACAACACTAACATCACACATCATCCAGTCGGGTCTGAGCTTATTCATAAAAATTCTTTCCTTTTCCGCATCCACCATAGTTTCTTGTGGGAAAATAATGTTTGGAGTAGTTTTTGTTAAGATTCTACGAAGGAAGGCCAATTTCAGGGGTCCTCCTACCCCTATGATGTTAAGGGAGAGGAGGATCATGATTTAGCCCTTGCTAGGGCTTTCATGCCTCTAAGCGCCCCTTGTTCAATGATTTTAAAAGGTAAAGTATTAGAAGTAGAACTACTAGCCCCCGCCTTCCTGCGGGCACTTCTTGTTTTGACAGGCAAAATTTCAAACCCCAAACCCCTTGACCATGTAGGGTCAGAATCAATAAGGGACCCATTCCCCTAGGTACCCTTAGAATCCCCTTTAACCAACAATCTATCCACAAGAAAGTTTCCCAAAAAAGTTGGTATCATAATAGGGTTTGAATATCGATTAAGTGAAGGAACTAAATTTGTTATCAATCTATCCAAAGTAGAGTCACTGAGTGTCGATTCACTATAACCCGATGCATCAAAATATTCATCCACATTCACATTCAGAATATTTGTAATAGCAGTGACACCATAGGTAGGTGAAACCTCACTAATACTCATAATTCTATCCCCGCCCAAAGCTGTAATCTCGGGTTCTGAGATTTTAGTCTTATCTTTTTCTAGAATCGACCTTTGACACTGTTCAGGGAAGAGGATAGAATTTAAATGTTGACGCTCCCATGCAGATAAAGAAAAGTATAGCTTAGGACAATAGTGTTTCAACTTACCAACAAAAGTAGTGTCTGACACAACGGGACTTTCCTCAGAGCTTAGCCCCAGATAATTCAGTGGGTCTTGTGCATCCTCCAGCGGAGTGACACTGTCACCTAGCAATTCATCAGTTGAATCATCATCAACCAAAGAGCCATATATGTTTGGGAATTCCTTCCTCAAGTGACCAATCCTCCTACAAATAGTACAACGAAATGGTAGACCCAAATAGTCCAATTGATGTACAAACAATAGACCCCGCCACTCAATCTCTAAAACTTCTAGAAGCCCCACATGAACACCCACTTCTACGAGAACCTTAGCCATTCTTTTATCTGGTGACCGCAAAGCTGTCTCATCTATTTAAAAAAAATGACCTATGGAGTGTCCAACCGCATCCAGTGCTTTTAAATTCCACAAATGTAATGGGAGACTCTGGAGGAGCACATAGATATGCCGAAAACTAAAATATTATGTCACTGGATTAAAACTTAAGCGCCACCTTTTCAACATCATGCTCCCTCCATCGTAACTCCAATACTTCTGTAGAACCATTTCAGAATCCTCTGGACACTTGAACACAAAACCCATCCAACCTCTCGACAATAAAAGCACCTCAGGGGAATATCCTAGAATAGGTTCCTAGTTCCTCAGCACCCACTCCTCAAGTGGTAAAACACAGTGAGCTCGATAAGCCAGCCTCCCAACTAAGGTGCAAAGTGCCAAGTTGCAGGATTCTTCTATACCGATGTCCATTCCCAATACCAACTTTCGCTTCGTCCTTTTAGGTCTTGACACCTTCACTGTGCGCTTAACATGACTTCTTTGATCTAGTCTGGCATCTCTTGCGAGAGATTCTCCATTAAAAGTTTGTTCTACCCCCTTAAACCCCTTCGTCGACCGTCCTAACCCCTGAACCTTCTTTGTAGGCCGGTAAACCCCATAAATCCCTCCTGGTAACTCTGCACAGGCTCTGAAAAGTTCATAGGCTGGTGAAATGGAAGAGGCTTGTCAGGTAGTGTAGGATTTAAGTCTTCCGCATTAAACACAACATTAAGACTCTCTTCAGGGTGACGACTAGTGAGTTTATTCCTGCTGAATGCATCAACCGAGGAGAATAATCCTGACCTCTCCCATAGCTCCTCGTCAGCTGCACTCATGAGTGCATTGACTTTACATTCCATTAGTGTAGCACCTAGAAACTGTAGAAGGCTCCACCACCAAATACAGTTAATTCTAGCTACAGTGAAGTCTCATCGACATTAAGTTTCTCCGGGAAACAGGTAGAAGTAAATTAATAGATTAGACAATGTCTCCAAAGTCGTAGTCAGGAAACTTCCTAGGTGGCTCTCTGCACCAGCACTATCTATGCACTAACTGTGCTAGTTACAATGACTCATAATCGGTGGGCGTCAAGAAAACCAAGTAGTTTAACGTTCCAACTCCCAACACACTCTCCTCCGCCGCCATGAAACCTGCAACTTGTCTTCCCGCTTCTAAAATTTCGAAAATCACCTTTCTGCCCACTTCCTCTCTTCACTAGAATATAATAGAATAGAAAAGTTAGTTGCCTTGGTTTATATACACAATTATTATTCAATTGTTTATTTACACAATTATAATTGAATCCTTCAAATCTAAGAAAAATAAATTAATCATAGTACACATAGAGACCGTCATTGATAACGTGAACATTATAATTGAATCCTTCAAATCTAAGGAAAATAAATTAATCCTAGTACACACAGAGACCGTCATTGATAATGTGAACATGTATTTTACAAATCAATTGTAACATGTACACTAGTTGTCTTATGACTTTGAAAGAATAATTATTACATCAAGGACATTTATTTAGGAAGACATTTCTACAAATATTTTGTCTTTTCAATTTTATTCACATTTATTAGTCCCTGCCACCGGCCAAGGCAGGGACTATAGCTTTCACCTTAGTAAGTTTTGTATATTACATGGTGTGTTTTGTATGATATTTGATTTGAAATGCTATTAAGTTACAAATTATATGATATTAAGTTACAAATTATATGAGAAGGTTTTTAATATATACTAATTATTTGAATTTTTTCCAAAATCAATACATTTTTTTCATTTTGCTAATTTCCTCTAGTGAATTTCTTATTGGTTAAATTTTTTTTGATTGGACTTTATTCCCCTAGTGTGTTTCAAATTTTATTAGTTATTTGTTAGGCTTTAAAATTATTTTCTAAAATAAATTATTTCATTGGCGAGTTTGGAGGTGGCACTGCATGTTGGGTATGTGTTATATTATTTGCATGAGTAATAGTGTTTGAGCGTCTGCGCCGGGTGCGCAGGGGGGTTAGAGGGGTTCGGGGGCAACGCCCCCGATTTTTTTTTTCAGGACGACATATTTTCACCGGGACGACATATTTCCAGGACGACATATTACTGGAACGACATATTTCCGGGACCACATGATATTAGGTGGTTTTTCGGCACATGGTTTTTTGCCGATGGTTTTCTATTTCCGGTTAAGGAATTAGGGTTTTGGACTAATCCAGGTCATTGGGTTAGGGTTTTGGATGCCACTAGCTCCTATATGTATATTTTATTGTAAACAATGTAACACAATGTATGAATATAATATATGTTGGTTTTTCTCGGTTTGGGTTTCCAGGTGAAAAATCTCCGTGTAATGTTTGTATTTTCCATTGTATCTTTTCTGAATATCAGTTTGCAGTAGATATTGTACAAGGTTAGAATTTACATTTGGTATCAGAGCTTTATTGGCTTCAGGGGGATGCCTTTGTCGTCAAGGGTTTGGCTCGGGACTGTGATAAGCCTTGT
>ML788723.1:28516-64287 GCA_009831015.1 Picea engelmannii
TCTTGGTGTAGAGGATCCATGGGCATTGCTGCCCTGGATTGTTGACTATGTAACCCTGTAACCCCCTGTGTGCAAAGAAAACAACAAGTGGGAGAATGTTGGGTATGTGTTATATTATTTGCATGAGTAGTAGTGTCTGAGTGTTTGTGCCGGGAGCGCAGGGGGGTTAGAGGGGGGTGGAGCCCCCCACGCGGGGGTTCAGGGGCAGTGCACCCGATTTTTTTTTTTCGGGACGACATATTTCCGGGACGACATATTATCGGGATGACATATTTCCGGGACCACATGATATTAGGTGGTTTTTCGGCAGATGGTTTTTTGCATAAATAAGGATGCATGAAGAATAGCTAGCATTTTGCATAAACCCCTTCATCCTCATCCTCAGACACAACCTTCATCAAACCCCTTCATCCTCATCCTTAGACACAACCTTCATCCTCAGACATCTCATCAAGATCCTCTTGCGTGTAGCAGTCAAGATCCTCTTACGTGTAGTAGTCCAGGATTCTCCTTCGACATCTCATATGATTCTCCTTCAATAGATGGTACGGTGAAGCTATGCTTACAATCTCTATTTTGTCTCGCCCTGCAAAATTCTAAATGTCTCTGTTTCTGCTCAGAATCATGCAATTCAGGTATTTGTTTTGACTAACAGGATCTGGATATACACGATACAGGATTTGCATGAAGTTAAAACTAAAAAAAAATAAAAATTCAATTTCCGAATTTGCTTTGGAGCGAATGTAAATAATAATAGAGAATAAGAAGTTAAATGCAGAGCTCAATCAACTAAGGATAGAACATAAACAAAGAGAAATAATGCCTAGTAGGAAGGGGATTCAAAAGATGGAAATCAATACCAAGAAGGTGTAGGATTGTAATGGGACTAGGGTTAGGAATTCTGATTATTTATTATTCAAATTTTCCCTTTCATTAAGTTTCTCTATAATTCCCGGGATGGAATCGATTGCTGGGTGGGGATACTCGCTTGGGCCCTTTTCCTTTCCCCTACCTATTCTTCAACCTGCTTATATAGATCAATAGGATATATAAGAGATTCATTCCTCCATTCACCCAAATTGTAGGACGTCTCAATGGAAAGGAAATTGCCCGGGTCAAACAGGGCGAACAACACTTCTCATTCGGAAATGAGCAACATGAGTACTCCTATTCCCAATCAATTTGAGCACCGATAGTGATTTTTCACATCACCTGTTGGAGGTTAGGCGGGCCAATGGAAAGGACGACCATACCCAAAAGGAAACCTGTGGTTCCATCATATATGATCTTGCTTGGGCTAACAAATCTTCCACTGTGATAACTAAAATAACTTCTGTAGCCGAGACAAGAACCACACCTGGAACTGCAATTGTTGGCAGTGCTACTTGACATTCCACACATTTCATTCCATACATTTAGTTAAAGTCCCTTTAATTTAATTCCACACATTCCTGTGCCAACGTTGCGCTTAGGTGACCCTAACCAAACATGCTTCCTCTATTCCCTTAGCTAAGCATGAAACCCTATGACCAAAACCCACATTGCCACCTGCCCGGATCTCGCTATCAGGATGAGCATTAATATCATTCTTGTCAAACTGTAATCTCTGTGGGGGGCGGGCAATCAAATATGCCGCCTGCTGGCCTACGATTTATGTGATTCTTCCCCGTGTCAGTCATTTTTCTGAGCACGGTCACTGCAGGTCACGCAGATCCCACAATCAATAAAACATATTTGAGTGATCTTCAATCTCAATGCCCTTCTTGTGTTGACGCGTCGAATCTAATTTGTCTCGACAAGGGAAAGGGAAAACTCCACGACATTCGATGCCACTTTCTTAAGAAATGTGAGAGATGGAAATGTTTCCCTTGAGTCGAATTAGAGGCTTTGGGTAAACGGTTCGACCAAATCTTTCATGAAAAGCTACCCAGGAGGAGAAAGTTTTGCTGCAGCTTTCAGAAAATCTATACTAAAAATGAGTAACATTGGAGTCAAGACAGGCATGGATGCACTCGAGCTCATGACTAACTTTCACTATAATTGTTATAATTTAAGAAGGGATTATAATTTAAATATTTGTACATGCAGATACACACAGTTAAATTTATAAATTTAATGGTATACCACCATTAATGCTGGATAGTGTACCTTATAAGAATTACAGATGTAATTCATGAATTGCTTCATAGATGAATTGGTCAGGTCGTACGACAACATTACAATAGAGGCCTTTCCAAATGGATATTCTAATTGTTGCTCACATGTACTTAGTCCGAACTCGTCATTTATCTCGTACAGTTGGGGGCCTCTCAAGGTGGCAAGAACATCCCTGCATCCCTCTCCATGTCCAGTCTTCCCCTTAACAAGATTTTAATAAATACCGCTAAATTTCCTAGGAAGGCGATTCCTATAACGAGAAAATTAGCTAACCCGGTTAAGCTGTCACTTAACTCAAACTGCACTAAAGCAATATTTATAATTCGATACTGTCTAGCGAATTTGATATTCCTCTACAATTATTATTATTATAATTATTAGAGTTATTATTGTTGTTCAACACACACTCTATAAAACCCATGGCTTCCTCCAACACAGATGCTTATATTACAGGTTGGTTCCAATAACTGTGCTTTCATGTACAGTTATTTATTCAATACATCATCTCATTCTTATTTCTAACATTGTAATTAATCATTAATCCTCAACTAAAATCCACTTGTAAACACTTTATGCAGAACAATAGTCATGTTATTGCATATACACATATCCCAAATTACCCTGCCATTAGCCATTGCATTCTCATTCAACCGCTGTTATACACAAATGAAAAAAAAATAGTGGAGGCTGTGGGTGCTATGTACTAGAAGTTGAGTGGTCTCTTGCTTTATGGAAACTTGAAACCTTCAAGCCTGCTCTCATAAGACTGTGTTGCAAAGTCTTCATTGCATCGTAAAAGAAGTATGCCTCAATGGAAATCTTGGTCGACTCTATGGTGGGTAGCATCAATAACATCAATGGCAGATACACATGACTGGTCTGAGCCATGAGCAGTGCAGATGGCGATGGAGCCCACCCAAAAATGCTTGTTCAATGACACTTGTTTTTTTTTTGTCAGCGACACTTGTTTACACGTGTTATTAAATTATTATTTTTTTCCTTCAAAGATTTTAAAAACAATAAAAATCATTTAACATATTCAACTCATGATTGAGGAATCTTCCATTTTATTGCCTTGTGTGCGTTTGATGACCATTCATTTTGGACGAGCCTTATTTTTGCAGCATTATTTTAATGAAGAAATTGTTTGCTATACAATTACACCACTCTTAACTAGAATATGCCATTTTAATGCATTCCCAACTCAGATTTGATGCGGTGGACTTTCCAATTTCTCCGCTTAAAAGTGTCATGGTGAGTCTCTTGCATCTTGTGCCCATGATTAAGGAGGCAGGTTCAGAGACAATACACTTATTTTCCATCCTTGAAATGGTGAAAAAGGTTTGCATCCTTTGCAATCATTTCTCTGCTAACAATCTTAGAGTTCAACTTAGTAGCATCAATAATTTATTTGCTAACAATCTTGGAGTTCAACTTAGTAGCATTGTGGCAGTCACCACATACATGAAATATTTTTTAAATTTGGATAGCGGTTCCTCGGCTTGTGTGAATTGGTATGCATTAACCAAATTTAAAGATGTCGGGGGATCATAGTTTAAATAAACCATTCCATAATTTTTCTCAGATTCTTGATGTGGTTTGTCTCCTACAAATAACGTATGAACCTTCTTATTTACCTCAATCAAGGTGAATCCCAAAGTCTTCTTTAATCCCATGTCTTTCATCATTGTTCTTACCTTTTCTACATTATCTGACCTGCCAGTGGTAGCATATATGTTTGATAGTAGCTCATATCATCCAGAGTTCTCAGGCTTGAAGTCAAGAATGTGCTTTGCAATTCATACTCTTAATATTGCTATCCATTCTGCAAGCTTTCAGTAAGCCTCCCCATACACTAATACTAGGTTGTAATGGTAAATTAGCTTACCCTCCAACTCAATCCTATACACTCTCTTAATTGGAGGGTATGCTAGCATCAAATTATTCATTACATTCAAACATTTATATTTATGTATTAACATAGTATGCACTAATAAAATGCCAATGGCCTTTCCAAATTCCGTAGTATGGAGAAACATCTCCGTATGGACTAGGGAGAGAAAATCAGTAAATGCCATTAAAAATAATTCTTCATATGGACAGCTTGTGTGCTGAGAGGGTAAGAATAGAAATGAAAATAATATTAGAATACTACGCCACATGTTCCTTTGAGTTGAGACTGTTTTTCACTTTGGTGCGGTTGTTGAAATTTACAGAATGTATGTTTGCTGAAATGAAGCTCCAAAAGGTAACATTGCAATTGTTAAAGATTTTGTCTGCTACATTTCAATATTGTTAATTATAATGGATAATTTATAATAATAAAATAGACAAAATGGTATGCAACATTTCAATATTGTGATCTGAATCAACTAGATCACCCATGCTATTTACTTGGATGTGTAAACATCATGTCCTATTTAACATGTTAACACTGTGTATTGATCATTTATTTTTTATTAATACATGTTTATATTTATGATAATTAAATGTTAAATTGAGATATTGACCAGCTTAAATCTATTTTAAGTTTAGGATTTACTTTTTTTATTTGTCACCTAAATATGTTACAAGAAAATAAATTATGTTGTTGAATATTATACTCACGAGGCAGGGACTAGCTGCTTTGCAACTATTTCCCTTGTTATTTATATGAAAACATCTCGTATTGGAAACCTTTGCCAATTTATCATTACATTTTGAGCTTTAATTTCTTTTATTTGATCAACGTACGTGTGGGACATGGGAAACACGGTAGTGTTAATTACCATCCATTTATACTATATACATCTCTATTTGGAGTGTAATCATCATCGAGTGTATTTTAAGGTAGATAATGTCTACATAAATTTGACTATGGGGAGAGTGTCTACAAATCCATGTATTCAAAATATTTAGATTTTCGAACCATAAATTCTTGTTATGTTTGGAGGAAGAACCTATAAGCGTACATGTTGATGGGAGCATCATTGCCCAAATTGTGTGGAGTTGTTAAATATGACTATGATATGTTGGAAGGGAGTATTTCAAGGGAGTGCATGGTTCCCTTTAAGTTTTATGGAGAAGGTACCCTTCATCATCCCTTGGACTTTATATCTGGATGTAGAGAAGGATGATGGATATTTCATATTTGAATGTAGAGGAGGATGAGGGAGATATTGTGCAATTGTCGATGAGGATTTTTAGCTTTGTGGTGATGGATGACCAATCTCTTATGCTAGAGTTTGTGGCCTTTATTGAGCTCCCTACAAGAGTTCATTACACTACTATATTTGGGTGCAAAATTTGACATTATACTTTCATTCTTTTTGTCACAACAACATAAGAGGAAATAAAATTTCATTGTAATTTCAATGTGAATTTAGTAGCATTGTCATGCTATTAAAATTCTAACAAAATTAGAGCATCACATGACAAGGTAACTAGGTTTTGCTATCCATGCATTCATTGGAATTCTAACACCATATCAATCTGTTACTGACGTCAGAGTGACATAGTACATGTGTTGCAATGTTTTTCCAAGTTTGTGATATCGACGAAAGTTCAACAATACAATGATGTAAATTCAACGTTGCAACCTCCTTCCAAGTTTGATATATCAATGACTTTTCCACGATATAGCAACATAACATGGCAATCGTCTACCAATTTCAAAAGAGTGATGATCGTTGATTATCTAGCAACATAGCACTAACTTTACAACCTCCTACCAAGTTCAAAAGATCAATGACAAGTTGACAATATAGGGATGTCAAACCAACATTAAAACATTATGCCAACTTTGAATGACTAATAATGCATCAATAACAATTCAATGCCATATCAATGTTGTTATATATGGCTTGTTGTTTTCATCACATGTTACTAATGATCTGCCGACGATATAGGGATGTGTCACCAATGCACATTGATGATATGTCAACTAGCTTGTTGTTGTGCTAAACTAGCTTGCTATTGTGCTAAACTAGTTTGTTGTTGTGCTAAACTAGCTTGCTATTGTGCTAAACTAGCTTGTTGTTGTGATAACGTCTTAGATGTTGGTGTTTCAATGATGGCAACCTTTAAACAAAGGTGCAATGTCAAGGTGGGTACAATATCCTAATCTAGACTACACATTTATTCATGTCGGGAATACATGTACTTGTTATTATTGAAGAAGTTGAGAACATACCCATCATGAAAACCTAGATTTTGGCAATGCTTGAGCTTTTGGTCAATGTGTCTCATATATTTGGCTATAGGATTCTTGGTCAACATAATAGCAATTGGACAACTTCAACAACAAAGGACCATAGGTTTGGTAGCCATGTAGATGCATAATGAAGGTAGGTGTTGTTGGAGATATTATACACACCTAGGATTTTCCTTTCTTTTTCTTTTCCTAAGTTTATTTGGCTATGTTGGGGGTCCCTTAGTCTGAGATATTCTCCCCTCATTGAGGATATTATCCCCTAGAAAAGGGTGCCACATACCCTCTAGTCAATCCTTAGTTACCTTTCAACTAGACTAGTTGAGTGAAGTGTTACATGTCAACCTTGGATTTATCACCAAGTGTTGCAGGATAACCTCGGGATCATCACCATGAATGCACACTTGCATTGGGATCATCACTAGTAAATCACATTCCACATGTGTGAGTGATCTCCTCCTCATTTCACTCGGGTTTAGCTAGTTAACTGACGATCGCATGGCTAGTTAACTAGGACTAGGTGGCAGTTGACTCCAATGTGTGTCACATATCTCTAGAACACTCTTTATGCACATTATATTGGATACTATGGTGAGTTAGTTGTGTCATACAAAGTATATCAGTTGTATTGTAACATTCTCTTACTTAGATAATATAAGTTATTTCATTCTTTTCTCCAATTTTTGTCTTCTCTCTTCATCCACCATTGCAAGTTGTGTATCCTTCATTGTTAGCTAGATCTTCTGTGAAGGTATCTAAAAAACTCTACATGGAATCAGGGCCCACATGTCACTAGCAAGGATCGTCACCAACACACTTTTGTAGGTATCGAAGACGGAACAAAGAAACATGAAAGATGGAATTTCCCACATCTGCAATTCTAATGCCATATAATTACTTTGAATGGAAGCCAATAATTCTACACCAGATCAGGGGTAGAGGCTTGTATCAGATAGCCATGGCCATAGAAGTAGAACCCACCTCAATAATGAAAAAATCCAAGTTCTTCAATCGCATGGACGAGGAGCACGGTCTCCTATGCATGTCTATTTCTCCCAACCTATTGTTTCACATTGATGCATGCAAAACTCCAAATGAGATTTGGACCACCTTGCCTAGTCTCTTTGGAAAGAGGGATGAAATGAGGGGCCATTTGCTCAAAGCAGAACTGAATTCCTTGGATCCGAAGAAATTTGACAATATCCAAGATTTATTCACCAAATTTAAATCTCTCCTTCGTGAATTGACAGACTATGGTATTGACAAATTCGAATAAGAAAAACAACTGGTTATTGCTATCATGGCAAAACTTGGACCAAAATATAGTGTATTTGTCTCCACATTTCATTCTAATAGATTCACCGCAGGACCAACTTGGACCATGCCTTCATTTCCACAATTCATTGATGCTTTGACACATGATCATGATAAGCTCATTCAAATGGGCATAATCAAAGGCCCCAAGGCACATGCACTTGTTGTTCTTGATGGAAACAACTCTCAAAATCCTAAATCCAAACCGAAAGGCAAAGGAAAGGTGCATGCAGAGCCAAAGAAGGAAGGGTACTCCAAACCCTTCAATGATTCCTCGGGTTCCAAAGGTGGAAAAAGAAATCAAGGGAATAAGTGTTGTTACTGCAATCATGGGAACCATCTATAATTTGCATGCATGAAGAAACAAATATATCTTATGGTGCAAATACTTCAGAAGAAAAATCTTAGGGACTTCATTTATGAGGTTGCCAAGAAGAAGTAAGAAGATCAAGCCCCTAAGAAAGGTAATATTCATGCATTAATAGCTATTCATTCTTCTCCCGACACATGGATTGTAGATTCAAGCGCTTCCCATCAAATGGAAACCACACAGGATATTCTATCTTTTGTAACTTCATGCACGGGGCCTCCTATCCTCATGGGGGACAAATATCCAATTGAGGTCACTAGAAAAGTGAGAGTGGAACTAGATCATGGAATCTTTAAGAACATCCTGCATGTTCCTCAACTTTCCATGAATCTGCTCTCAATGTATCAGATTACACACTCAGGCTTAGGCAAAAAGGTGGAGTTCACACCAGATTCCATGTCCATTTTCAACATACAAGACAAATCCAAGATTGTTGTCAGGGAGGTGAATCATAAATCTCGGTTATATAATTTCACTAAGTTTATTGAACCTGATTCCTTTGTACTACTTACACACACTGAGGACATTAGTATATTATGGCACGAGAGGTTTGGTCCCTTGAACTTCAAGTACACGCAACAACTTAGCAAGACGGGAATGGTCACTGGGTTACCTGATATCCACTTTTCTAAAGGGGTTTGTGAAGGATGTGTCCTTGGCAAGCATCCTCAAGAGAAGTTCAAGAAGGGGAAGGCTCACAAGGCCTCCTCTCCATTGGATCTAATTCATAGTGATCTCATGGGTCGATTCCCGCATCCATCCATAAAAAAGGCAAGGTATGTGCTTACATTTTTGGATGATTACTCACATTATACTTGGTTATTTTTTCTCAGATAGAAGTCCGAGGTCTTCGAGAATCTGAAAGAGTTCAAATCACTTGTTGAGACTCAATTAGGGACAAAAATCAAAGCCCTCTGTATAGATAATGGGGGCGAGTATGTCAACAAATATGTTTTGATCCAGATTTATGAGTGGAACGAAATAAATAACATACTGAATACAATAACACAAAGATATAGAGAACAACAACAGATATCCAGTGAACAATAACTTCTATTGAATAAATGAAATAGACTGAAATTGTAAAACTATAGAACTAAAAACAACTTGCTCGAATGGTGGTAGCTATCTCTGAGAAGCGATGTGGCTGCTACGTGCATTTGTCTGAGCAGAATGATTACAATGAGGCTCCAGAGTCCTTTTTAACATTACTTATGAATGCTAAAACCCTAGACATCCAAAAACCTAACCCTAGGAGATGAAACACCAAAAGTTATGTGGGCCCCGATGGTTAAGTTGGTACCTCAACTTCTCGAGGTCGTAAATTTTGCATACGACCTTCGTTTTAGGCGCGTGATAGCCCGTTGGAAATGTATTTTTGATATATACACATTAAGCCATCAAACTCTGACTATGTCTACAGTTTGACTGTGGCAAGCCAAAAAAACACTTTTTAGGGCCCCAAAACGGCCCTAAAAGTACAAAAAGATGTAATGACATGAAAAATTCCAAAATAATCCAGTTGGATTTGGTTGGCGGCCACCAATCTGCACCTAGAAGACGTGTAGGGATTCAGACAACCCAAAAAGTGTATAAACCACAATTACAAAGAATAACAAAAGGACATGCTGAATTAAAACTGTCAAAAGGAGCCAGTTGGAATAGGTGGTGGCCACCAATATCCACCTGGATTAGTCCTCCCCCCTTAGGAAGTAAAGGTCTCTATTGCATTGAGTGCCCCCATCAGGTGAGGAAATTTCTGCTAAATTTGGCCCTGGGTGAGCCATTTTCCTTGGTGTAGGAGCTGTCCGACTTTGAAAACACGATAAAGCTAGATCCTCTGCTGGTGAGTGTCCTTGATTTGTGTGTACACTATTTGATTAGTGGATGCCTATTCCATGCAGTCAGGGTTGAGCTCTATTGGTGTCAACTGTTATGTGATATCTGGGGTGTCCAATAATGGTGGAAAATATGGATAGAGGAGGTCCACATTGAACACTGGGTGCAAGCCAAGGAAGGGGGGAGTGTTGAGATCAAAAGCATTGTCTTCCACAACCTTGGTGATAGTGTAAGGCCCCTAGCGAGTGGACAAATATTTTGATGGGGCTACGTAAGGCGTTCTTTATGAAAATGTAACTAGACCATGTCTCCCACCTGAAACTTGTGTAGTACCCGATGTTGATCACGATGTTGCTTGTACTTAGCATTGGCTTTATGCAAAATCTCATGGACTTGTTGGCATATATGTTGAATCCACTCAATGAATCTGGTGGCTTTATCAACCTCAGATTGAACATGGGAAGATTTTGTTTATGTGGTTGCAAGAGGTAGTGAAACACTAATGGGACCCAAGCTTTGGAATCCCAACCCCACCTGAAATGGGCTATGGCTGGTGGAGCTACAGAGAGACATGTTGTAGATGTGATAAACATAGGGAAGACTCTCATCCCATGTACGCGGATTCTTAGAGTTATACATGTGCAGGATGTGCACAATCATCCGATTGACAACCTATGTCTGGCCATCGGTTTGAGGGTGGAAGGCAGTGGATTTAGTGAGCTTGATGTCCAACAACGAATAGAGACTCGACCAAAATGTGCTGAGGAACCTGCTATCCCGATCGGAGATGATGGTCCGTGGTATAAAAAAATGGACCCACACTTGTTCGAATAAGATCTTGGCAGTATCTGTCGCTATGATGCTCTTCTTGCAGGCTGTGAGAATGGCCATCTTTGAAAACCTATCAACCACCAAAAATACGCAAGCATTTCCTTGCTTGGTGGACAGAAGGCCATACATGTAATACATTGATATGGATTCCCAAGGCATCTCGGGAGTAGGAAGAGGGGTTTATAAGCATTGCTTCTTGATGGCTGGCTTGTAAATGGCACAAACAATGCAATATTTGATATACTTGCTGATGTCCTATCAAAGTTTTGGCCAATAAAAATGTTTCTTTAAAATGTCCACAGTTTTCTCCACACCAAAATTTCCTGCCATCCAACTGTAGTGAGCCTCCCAAATCAACTTTACACGCTCTCTTGCAGGAACACAAATGTGGCCCATATGGCATAATAGTCCATCCCGAATGTGAAAATTGGTGACATTTGTGCCTGTACCTAAGAGTTGATGGGTGGTGACGAAGTCAGGATCTTGCTGATAAAGTTGGGGCACTCAGATGCCTCATGCCCACAAGAATCAAACACAGTGGTGAGTGTAGCCATGAGAGGTTGACTAAGGTAGTCAACGACATGATTTGTGCTCCATGTCTTATACTTGATGTTGAGATGGAACTGCTGCGGGCATGTAAACCACTTCTGATGGCAGTCATTCTGCAACTTCCTCTGTGTCTGTATGAACTGCAGAGGCTTGTGATCAGTGTGGATGACTGTCTCCTTTCCCAGAATGTAATGTTTCCATTGACGAAAAGATTGTACAATGGAATACATTTCTTTTTCATAGGTGGGGTATTTTCGGACAATATCTGAGAGTGTCACACTATGGTATGCTACCAGATGACCATGCTGAGTGAGAACTATGCCTACAACATAATAAGATGCATCCGTCTCAATCTCGAACGGTTGTTGTAGATCACGTAAGGAGAATATTGAAGCTAAGCATAAGCGATGCTTCAGATCATCAAATGATCGTTGTTGTGGCTTCCCCCACATGAACTTTGCCTTGCTACCACCCTTGGTCACTTGGCTGAGGGCCCATGCAATATGGGAGAATTGCAACATGAACCGTCGATAGAAGTTGACAAGTCCCAAGAAGCTCCAAAGGTCAATTAGTGTGGTTGGGACTGGCCAGTCACGGATGATGTGGATCTTAGCTGGATCCACATGTACCCCATGTTCATCAACAATGTAACTCAAGTATTAGACTCTATTCATGCCAAAGGAGCATTTTTCCAAGTTGGCATATAGCTTGTGCTACCGCAGAGTGCTCAAAACCTGCTAAATATGTTGCATGTGCTCCTCCTAAGTTCTGCTGAAGATGAGGATGTCATCCAGATATACCAACACAAAATATTTGGTGAAGGGTCTCAATAAATCATCCATCAACCTCATGAAAATTGATGGTACATTTGTTAGGCCAAAGGGCCTAACCAACCATTCGAAGAGACCTTATTTAGATTTGAAAGTTGTCTTCCATACATCAGTCGGTTCGATGGGAACCTGGTGGTAGCTAGAATTTAGGTCAATCTTGTTGAAGAACTTGGACCCCTTGAGTTTCTCAAGAAGGTCATCAATTCGGGAAATTGGGTATCGGTTCCTGACTGTGATTTTGTTTAATGCTTTATGATCAATGCAGAGTCGCCAGATCCCATCTTTCTTCTACACCAGTACAATTAGGCTTCCAAAAGGGGAGGATATGGGTTTGATGTGCCCCTTTTGAAGCAACTCTTATATCTGACACTTGATTTCATCATTTTCCAACAACGAGTGATGATAAAATGGTCAATTAGGAAGAGGTGCACTAAGGGTTAGATCAATTGGATGCTTGACTTGGCAGTGCGTCGATACCCCAATGGGAGAGGAGAAGATGTATCTGTACTCTTCCACGATTTTTTCCACTTTCTTCTGCTACAAAGAGAGGCTTTGTGTAGATGTTGCGGGGACCTTTTTCTTACTGTGAGTAGGAATAAAAAAGAAGATGAACTTCCCGGTCTGTGAAATGACCTTACTACATTTCTTAGCAGAGATTAAAGAAATAGTGGTAGGCAGCGCTACCTATGGTATCCTATACAATTGTCTACCCAAAATAATAATAAAATAGCACGGTCTAGAATCATACACAACATGTCGCTTCCATAAATATGGTTGTCCTAAAATAACATCACAAACTTCAAGGGGAGCAATGTCACACAATACCTCATCTTTGAAGGGCTTGATGCCGTAGGGAAGATGACATTGTTGGGTGATGCAGAGATCTCTTCCTTGGCGAATCCAGCCGATGGTGTAGGGCTATGGGTGTGATGTTATCGGTAGGTCCAACCACTTGACGATCTCTGTTGAGATCATGTTCTTCTGACTGTCGCTATTGACATTGAAATGAAGCAGAGCCCCCTTTATCCACATCCGTGAGTGAAAGAGATGTTCCCCTTCCTTTGGTTCTTTTGGTTCGCTTGGTTGGAATTTGGTGGTAGTGAGAGTGGCACTGGGTTCGACATCGATAATCCACTTTCCTCCTTCTGTATTTGATTTGGAGTCATAATCTGCCTCTGACTCGGAAGCTTTCAGCTCGGCCACTAGTGACTGCTTGGAGCAAAATTCTTTGGTGTTGTGCCAATGGATTTTATGGTATTCACACCACTTTCTCATGTCCTTCTTCGACTTCTCATTACCCTTCTTGTGTTTCGGCCTGGACTGGTTGTCCTGAGAGTGACCATATTTTCTCTGTCCCTTGTTTTGTGGGTTGGGGTCACCTTTTCCCTGCTTCGACTATGAGGAGTTTGTAGATCCAAACTCTCTCCTCTTCTACTTAAATTTTTGCTCGATCTTGACAACATATGTATAAGCCATACCCAATGATGCGATGTCCATAAAATCCATTTCTGTTTGAATGTATCTATGCATACAACTGTGGTATTTGAGCACCAGATGTCGTTCAGAGTCTTTGATACCCAATATGGTGCATATGGTATGGAAAATATTGGTGAAATATGGTACTGTCTGGTCCCTTTCTTGACGCAGGGTGGTCCATCTTGTGTACTGGTCCTTGTAGCTTCCAACATGGTAGTACTATTCTTTAATGACATCCCTAAAGGAATCCCATGTGGGGGAGACCGCAAATATTGCAGATTCCTCTATGGCCCTTTGCTCAGTGTAAGTATCCCACCAGTCCTTAACATGGGGGACAACCTTGAGGAGTGCAAAAGTAATCTTTTCCCTATCGAAAAAATTGTGGACTAAAAAATACCCTTCGAGCAGTGTTCGCATAGGCCAATTTTGGGAGAAATCAAAGAAGTTTTGAAGGAATTAAAGTAGCGCCGAAAAACAAGGGAGTGTGCTGGAAATAAAGGAAAAGCGACACCAGAAAAAGAGGAAAAGCAACACGTGAGAGGAAAGCATGCAAGGCGTGCATGTAGGAAATCCTAACCACATTAGGGATAGGGTTTTTGTAAGAGATTTTAATGGCGGATAAGCCAAAAATAAGTATAAATAGACACCTAGGAGGTCTAGGTTGGGACCCTGTCCCAAAATACTAGAGAATACTATTTTGGTTGGTTAGGAGAGTGACTGTAAGATCTGATACCTTTTTGTAAGATGTTGAGCTATAAGAAAGTCAAATAACTAGACCTTGAGGGTTAGATCACAAGCTGAGGAGCTTGGTGCGGTCTAGTCATCCTTAAAAAGGTCATGGAGTCTGTTTCGTGATGGTATGAACGGAGTTGTAGTGCGCATGGAACCATATATTACAGAACCATAATAAAATAGCCTAAGAGCTAGAACTTTGTGGACGTATCCCAGGAGGGGGTGAACCACGGTAACACCTGTGTAATGTGTTATGTGATGTGTTTATTGCATAAGTGATTTATGTAAGTAGTTAGTTGATGAATGAATAATTCTATGAGATCTGTTAATTGTTAGATTTATTAGAATGCATGCATCCACGTAATAGAGGAATGGATCTTAAGAATAGTTAAAGGAACTACTAGATCAAGGCTTAAGAAGATGAAATGCAATCCCAAATCCTCACTCTTTCCTATACTGCAAGCATCTGAGCATTGCAGTCACCCATAGAACTATCTTGGGTGAGACTGTGCAGTACATCATGTGTGTTGTGTTTCCTTCTAGTTTACCAGGAGGGCCAATAGTTTTAGAGGGCTTTGTTGGAAGCTTGTTCAGATTTGAACCTGGGTCAGCCAAAGAGTAGGAAGAGAGATAGAAAACCAACAAATGGTTTTGTTGCTGGCTGGAACTGCATGGGATTGAGTGAGTGGGATCCGTGGAAGAATCACGAAAATAATGAAGGTATAAAAAGGGATGTCTAGACCATGGAATCCAACGAAGGCAGAGATTGAAAGCTGGTTGAAAACAAAGGAACTAGAGTTTGCACAGAAAGACAACAAAAACCCTAAATTAACTTTGCACAAATATCTGGACAAATACATGTTTAGCGACTTGCATGAGGTATTTTTCTGTGATTTCCCACATGTGTTTTAGGAGTGGCTATTGAGGTTGAAAGAAAACCACCCTACAAATTGAATCAGACAGATCGAGTGGAATCTTGTGGAGATCATGTATTTACAACAAGTTAACAATAAATTCACACGTTTAGTAGATTTCTGGCTAGACAGTATTGTTGCAGGGTTTATCACAAAATTTGTAGTAGATACTGCAAAGTCTTACAACAAAGCAGAGCAAGAGTTTATAAAAAGACCTCGAGGTAGGTATATCAGATCGTTGTGCACTTCCATCAAGATCTTACTATATAACAAAGGTGTAATGACAATGGAATTAGACAACTAAACTTCCCTGCGTGCATAGGGGAAGGGGGGAAGCACTAACCCACATTGTAATGATGGAGGGAGAGATGGATAAGTGAAAGGAGGCCATGGACCCAGTCATGATGGACAAGGACCATATCAAGAAGATAATGGAAACAACTGGAAAGACTCGCAATGGAGTACCCTACTAATATAAGATGAATAATAAGAAGAGAGCCATAACAGATAGAGAGGTCTTGGACAGTGATGAAGAAGAGGTAAAGGATCGTCGGGATGTGGAGCAGATTGAGAAAATCCTGCGTGCAACATATGAAAGGAAGACATGTGGTCCAAGGGAAGGAACAAAAGGAAAAACTCCCATCCATGTTAGTGTCAGTGTGGAACCCATAAACCCATGCGTGACTAATACACCAATAAGAACACCACCATTTAGACAACTGAATTTTAGTAGAAGAAAGATAGAAAGAAGTGCAACCAATTAAGGAGCAACAATTGGAGGAGCCAGTTCAGGATGTAGTAGTCAAGCATCTACACCATGCAGAGGTTGGAGTTCATCACCGTTCAAAATGGTAGGACATGATCCCACCATTAGGTTACCAGAGTTCAAGGGAGAGGCATCAGAGGATCCTGAAAAACACTTGTTTATCAGTGAGAAGATATGGGAAGCAAAGTAGATCACAGACAAGGATACAAAACTTGTGCAGTTAGCTATCACGCTAAGAGATCATGTGTTGCATTGGTACATGAGTCTAGCTATAAACAACCCACCAGGAACACCACAGACTATTGCATATGTGAAGAAGTTGTTGATAAATGAATTTCAGAAGCCCAGTTCAGAGGATCAGTACATGAATGAGATGATTGAAATTAGAAAAAAACTAGGTGAGTCTGTTTGGGAGATCGATTAGAGGTTCAAACAATTGAAGGGTAAGTTGAAGTATGTCATGATTGAAATGCAACATATATATCTCTTTTTGAATTCAGTGCTACCATATCTGAAATACCCTTTGAGGCAACATAAGTTTCAAACTTAGGAAGAGGCTCTATAGGAAACCCTACAATTAGAAGAGAACCAGTATCAAAAGACAAATCTAGCAATAGAGGAGATGAAGGAGGATCTAAAGAATCTCACATTCCAACTCAACCAACATAAGAGAAAAGAGAAAAGAAAAAAGAGAAATTGTTTGGTGTACCACATGTAGGATAGAAGGACATCACAAGAATGAGTGCCCAACTTTTGCGTAGTACATGACAATAGGGCTACCAAACCTTTTTCCAAAAGGAGGACCCTAGTGAGATATCTATAAAACACATGGACATGATCCATATCATTTTCCAATGATGAAGAAGTATCAAACAATACCCAAGATTTCATATTGCAACTTTTTCAAATCAGTGGGTCATGATTGCAAAGATTGTAGGACAATGGACTTGATGCGGGAAAGAACGTCAAACACCTATAGGGTGTAGGAAAAATGATGACAGGGAAAGATGCACCTCAGTTTAACCAAGTACCACCTCCATATAATAATGCGCAACAATATTACATCACTGCGCAACCTCAGTATAATTACGCGCAACCACAATACAACCCCACACAGTATAATCAGGTGCCTCAATACAATGCACCGCGAGGAGATCAAACTGGCTACAGAGGTGGAGGTGGAGGTAGAGGAGGATTTGGAAGAGGAAGAGGACCAACAATGTGCCATAACTGCCAACAACCAAGACACTATGCAAGGGAATTTCCACTTCCACCTGCGACATGCATGTACTGCCGCGCAACATACAATGATACAGAGGACTATCCAACATTATTGGTCAAAATTCAAGAAAAGAGAAATAAAAAAAATCAAAATGTTTAGTGGATTTCTAAAGAATCTAGGGATGATGGAAGAAATATCAACATAGTTACGCACGGAGGAGATAAGACAGGAGCCGACTTAGTACGACAGGATCCAATACAACACCAATGGGTGAAGAAGAATATTGAACCACATAAACAGTTCGATGCAAGTAAAGAGAAAGAAACATTCAAGGAGGAAATACAAGAGTTCCTCAAGCAAGGTGTTGCATCTACATCAACTGCACAACATACTCAAAACGTACCAATGGACGAGATGCCCTTATCAATGGATCACACCAGTGAAGTACCACCTATAGCGCAAGTAAGTACCATAAAGACATTTCTGCAATCTTGTGTTAAACTACTGAATGACCCATCATCTGTTAAAGTTTTGCAAAATATGTTAGAAAAATGTAACACAGAGGTAGAGGGGAAGTTAGAACATAAAAAAATCACTCACCTCCATACAAGAAGGAGGACAAGCAGGGAATTCAGATTGAATGCTAACATTGGAGATTTCAATATGGGAGATATCATATTGGATTTAGGCTCCGAGGTAAATGTGTTACCCAAGAAGACATGGTAGTGTATGAGAGAGCCCACACTAGGCTATTCACCGGTCCAATTGAAGCTATCAAACCAACATGGAGTTCTGCCAATTGGAAGGCTTAAGGGTGTGACAATATATCTGGATGGAGTGCGCACTAAGGAAAACTTTGAAGTGATAGAGATAGTAGATGGTGCAACACCTTATCCAACATTGCTTGGCTTGGATTGAGAATTTGATAACCGGGCCGTAATCAACTTGAAGACAAGGAAGATGACATTTGGATAAGGAGAGTACAGAGTCATTGTGCCATTAGACCCATATGAAGGAGAAAGGTTTGTAGAGCCTACTTGCTTAGACCTGGAGGAAATCAACCAATTATACAGAACCACCGCACGTGAAGAAGATTATATTAACTCAACTGCAGATGGGGTACTCAGTTGGAGAAACATCACATCATGTACTTCTGATTCATATACAGGGTTGGAGGATTGACAACAGATATTACATGAAGTGTCTACAAGAAGGTGCACAAGAATAGACCGCTCAGTAAGATGGGTGGGAACATAGATTATAAAACATCCCAGTTTTCATGGCGTAAATGACTTAGAGGAATTCTTAACAAGATATGAAGACGAAGTGTTAGAGAATCAAAGGCACTTAGCCATGGACATTGCACTCAAGGAAACACCTGCAAGATGGTGGGGTGCGCATAAAGGAACAATTCAGGACTGGTACCAATATAAGCGACTACTACACATTAGATTCGACGCAGAGCAGGGAAGCAATAAGATGCGAAGATATGATGGACAGGGGACACCAAAAGAACACTTGGAGAAGTGCAGAACACTATGGAGGATGATACCACCATAGGAATGGACTCATCACTTCACCCACACATTGGAAGGAATTCCAAAAAATTGTTATGTAGACCAGGAACTGCGCAAAGGCACTGTAGAATGGATCACATTACAACTAAATTTTATAGCCACTTTTTCATTTGAACATGAGAACACCAACATGGATTCAACACTCAAACAGAGAAGAGGGGTAATATTTATTGAGGAACTAGAGGTTGAACTTATGACAGAGTATCAACAACAAAACATACAGATAGATAAGGAACAACTGTCATGCTACCATGAGCAGGAAGAAGCACTAGATGAAGATGACCCACACAACATTCATATTACAGAAGTTGAAGGTGAAAGACAGTTGGAAGGTCCATCTCTGGAATCAAAAGTGTTTGCTGTGCCGATCAATGTGAAGAAAGTCAACATTGGGACAACTGAAAATCCCAAAATGGCAAGCATTGGAGACTATTGGGATGAACAAATAGTGGAAAGAATAATAGAGCTACTGTGTGAATATAATGACCTATTTCCAATGACCTTTACAGATATGAAAGGCATCGCAAGAGATCTAGGAGAGATGAAGATACCTCTCAAACCTAAGGCTAGATCTGTCAGACAGAGACCATATATACTGAATCCAATATATAAGCAGAAAGTGAAAGAAGAAATTGATAGAATGTTAGAAGATGGAATCATAGAACCAATGGAGGAATCTGAATGGATAAGTCCTATGGTAGTTCAAGAGAAGAAACAAGGGGGGATAAGGATTTGTGTAGATATGAGGAAACTGAATGATGCTTTCCTACATGACCCTTTCCCTACCCCTTTCACATATGAGGTATTAGAGAATGTAGGAGGCCACAAAGCATACTCATTTACATATGGATTCTTAGGTTACCATTAGATCAAGATAGCTCCAAAAGACAGGTACAAGACTACTTTTTCCACAGAATTCGGATCCTACCAGTACACAGTCATGCCTTTTGGGCTGAAGTATGCACAGACTATATTCTCAACGGTAGTAATAGCTTCTTTTAAGGAGGTCATACATCAGTTTTAAGAAGTATATCTGAATGATTGGACTGTATACAATCTATTAAAGATAACGTGGAAGTGTTAAGGATGATGTTGGAAAGATGCAAGCAGTGTCATATATCATTAAATATCAAGAAGTGCATTTTTGGGACACCTTTTGGAATACTATTGGGACACATAGTGTGAAAACAAGGTTTGTTAGTAGATCCTACCCAGATTGAAGTGATTGTCAATTTACCACCACCAAAATTAGTACGCTAGTTGAGAGCAACATTGGGACATACATGCTACTACAAAAAATTTATATAAGGGTATGCGCAGATTACTGCTCCTATGGAAAAACTGTTAAAGAAGGATACTAAATTTTAGTGGAATGAAGATTGCCAACAAGATTTGGACACACTAAAAGAAAAGATGGTAACAACACCTGTTCTAGTATTCCCAGATTGGGAAAACACATTCCATGTGCATGTAAATGCATCAACTATAGCACTTGGAGCAATTCTGGCGCAACCAGGAGTAGGGGATTTGGATCATCCTATAGCATTTGCAAGATGAAAACTGTCTGAATCAAAGAAGAACTACAACACCATAGAAAGAGAAGGCCTAGCTATGGTCTATGCACTTAAGAAGTTTAGAAATTACTTATTGGGCAAACACTTTAAGATGTTCACATATCATTCAACCCTCAAATACCTAGTAAACAAGCTAGTGTTGGGGGAGAGGATCTATAGATGGCTATTGTTATTTCAGGAATTTGACTTTGAAGTGATAGTCAAACTAGGGAAACTAAATGCAGGACCCGATCACCTGTCAAGGGTAACAAATGGAGAAGAACCTACCAACTTGGAAGACAACTCCCCTGATGCGTAGTTATTTTCAGTCCTAATAGCTGATGAATACTTTGCTGATATTATTGAATACTTGAGTACATGGATAGTGCCACCAGAGTTTAACACAACAAAAAAGAAAAATCTGGTAGTCAGAGCTGCAGACTATCAACTCATTGCAGGACACTTATACAAAATGGGCGCAGACATTATTTTGAGAAGATGTGTACTAGAACATGAAAGGCCTAGAATTTTGACAGAAGATCATGAGGGAATAGCGGGAGGAAAATATGCAGGAAAAGCTACCGCGTAGAAGGTATTTCGTGCAGGACTATGGTGGCCAACAATTCATAGCGATGCTAAAGACTATTTCCAGAGATGTGATGTCTGTCAGAGGGTTGGTAAACCTAATAGAAGGAATGAGATGCCCCTAAGACCACAAGTAATGTTGCAGGTATTTGAAAAATGGGAAATAGACTTTGTGGGACTAATTAACCCACCAACAAAAAGGTCAGGAGCAAGGTATATTATTACTGCAACAAAATACTTAACAAGATGGGCAGAAGCAACACTAGTAAAAGATTGCAACACAGAGACAACAACACACTTCTTGTTTGAGCAAGTGATCACTAGATTTGGTTGTCCAAGGATTTTGATGAGTGACTAAGGTACTCACTTTATCAACAATACTATCAAGGATATGACTAAGGAGTTTGAAGTCTATTATTAGAAGAGTACACCATACCATCCTCAAGCAAATGGAACAGTAGAAACCTTCAATAAGATCTTGGAGAATGCTCTGAAAAAGATTTGCAATGTCATCAGGGATGATTGGGACTTGAAAATACCAATAGTACTATGGGCATACATGACTACATTTAAGAAGTTTACAGGACAAACACCATTTAGGTTAGTGTATGGGAAAGAAGCAGTGGTACCACTAGAAATTATGGTACCCAGTTTGCGCGTAGCAACAATTACCAACATGAAATAAAGAGGCGTAGTAAAGGAAAGGCTCAATCAACTAATGGAGATGGAAGAAGACATGATTCTGGTTGGATTTCACCAAGAGGTACAGAAAGCAAGAGACAAATCTTGGCATGATAGACATATCAAGAGGAAGAGTTTCAATGAAGGAGACCTAGTCTTGCTCTATGACAATAAAGTTTTGCAACATCCTGGTAAGTTCATAATACATTGTCTAGGGCCCTACGAAGTAAATACTGTCACAGATGGGGGATCTGTACAACTAAAGGATCTCGCAGGAGCAGAGATGAAAGGAATGATCAATGGGAGTCGACTGAAACTATACAGGGACAGTCGACCTCCTAACACTTAAAAGTTATAACACAGTAAGCAAACATGTACACATTGTATGTAGTAGATGTTAGAAGAAAAAGGCAGAAATCCATAAAAAAAAGAAATGTAACAAAAAGACAAAAATATAGGAGCAAATTAGAAGTTTTGATGTGATAGAGTTATTATCACTAATAGTGTGTCGTAGAAAAACCAATGTTGAAGACACTGCGCACTGAAAAATAGTTGACAGACATGAAAAGTGAAGCGCATAGGAAAAAGTGACAAATGCCAGTGCAACACATGTAGATTTTAGCCTTGTACAATATTTACTGCAAACATATTTTCAGTAAAAGAACATAAAAGATACAATGGCAAATACAAACATTACACAAAGATTTTTCCTTTGGAAACCCAAATTGGGAAAACCAACATATTCTATATTCATTCATGGTGATACATTGTTTACAATACGATATACATATAGGAGCCAACGACATCCAAAATCCTAACCAAATGACCTGGATTAGTAAAAAACCCTAATTCCTTAAACATAAATAGAAAACCTTCGAAAAAAAACCATGTGCCAAAAAATCTCCCAACAATGGACACGAAAATCGAGGCAACACAAAAAATGAGGTAAAATGTGACACGTTTCCTGAGGTAATTTTTTTTTCTTGGGGGCACTGCCCCTGAACCCCCACACGGGGGAATTTCCCCCCCTTACACCCCCAAAGGGGGGGCCTAGCGCCCCCTCTCAAACCCCCCATGCATGCTCGACGCAACGCAAACACTGCTACTGGTGCAAAGAATATAACACATACCCAAGATTCTCCCACTTGTTGTTTTCTTTGCATACAGGGGGTTATAGGTTTACATAGTCAACAATCTAAGGCAACAATAACCATGGATCCTCTACACCAAGATAACTTCTCAGTGCTCACAGATTTTGTTAATGAATATACAACATTCTTCAAAGTGTCCACCTTCATCAGGAATACTTTCTTTTCTTCAACCATGTCTC
Organism: Picea engelmannii; assembly: GCA_009831015.1. Classification (NCBI taxonomy): domain Eukaryota; kingdom Viridiplantae; phylum Streptophyta; class Pinopsida; order Pinales; family Pinaceae; genus Picea; species Picea engelmannii. The sequence continues at coordinate 51,432 of ML788723.1, forward strand.
TCACGAAGTGATATTGAATATCAATATGCCTTGCTTTGAATGATAAGTCAGGTTCTTCGCTAGAAAAGTTGCACTCTGACTGTCACAATCTATCCTTACAACTTGTTGTACCAATACAATACCCGAACACAATCTTTGTAACCATACTGCTTCCTTACTTACATGAGTGGCTGCCATGTATTCAACTTACGTAGTTGAAAGTGACACTACAACTTGTCTTTTGCTCATCCAACTTATTGCTCCTCCAAATAGGTTAAACACATACCCACTTGTAGATCTCCTACGATCCAGATCTCCGGCCTAGTCTGCATCTACAAAGCCATGTATATCCAACACTTTGTCCAATCCCTGTCTTCCTTGGTAGCACAATCTATAGCTAGTAGTGCCATGCAAATACCCGAAAAACCCTTTTTACTGTTGTCCAATGCTTCTTCCCTAGTTTTGACATATACCTGCTCAAAACTTTGCATGTGCAATTTCTGGTCTAGTACAAACCATTGCATACATCAAACTGCCAACTGCACTCACATATGGAACATGAGACATGTCCTCCTCCTCTACCTGTGTCTTGGGACACTGATCCGCAGATAACTTTACACCAACAGGAATAGGAACTTTGACTGATTTACATTATTGTATATTAAACCTCTGCAATATTGTCTCGACACATTTTCTCCGATTTAACCAGAGTTTCGTCTTTTTCCAATATCTTTTAATTTCCATGCCCAAAATGAAATTTGAAGCACTGAGATCCTTCATGTAAAATTTAGAGGACAACTGAGTTTTCACATCCTGGATAATCTCCTTGTTGTTTCCTATCAACGACATGTCATCCACATACAAGACCAAATAAATAAAATGATCACCAATTAATTTAAAATACACACAATGATCCTCTTTGCTTCTTGTGAAACCAAGTCCGAACATATAAGTATCAAATTTTTGATACCACATCCTTAGTGATTGTTTTAAACCATACAAGGACTTTTTCATCTTGCATACGAGCTCCTTCTTTCCCTTCACAACAAATCTTTTTGACTGCTTCATATAGACGTCTTCTTCCAGATCCCCATGTAGGAATGTTTTCTTCACATATGGATTTAGGAGTGGAACAAACTGATTAACAGACTAAATACGATAAACATAAATATATGAAGAATACCACAAATATCCAATGAACAATATCTTCTATTAAATAATGAAATAGGCTGAAACTGTAAAACTACAGAACTGAAACTCTTTCTCGGATGGTGGTAGAGATATCTGATAAGAGATGTGGATGCTACGCGCATCCATCTTATCAAAATCGATTACAATGAGGCTCTAGAGGCCTTTTTGATATTACTCATGAAAGCCAAAACCCTAGACATCCAAAACCTAACCCTAGAAGGTAAAACGCCAAAAGTCACGTGGGCCCTATGGGCAAGTTGGTGTAATTTGGTACGTCAACTTCCCATGGTCGTAACTTTTGCATACGACCTCCATTTTAGGCGTGTGATAGCCCGTTGGAAAGGTCTTTCAGAGAAATACACATTCTGCTATCAAACTCTAACTTTGTCTGCTGTCAAACTCTAACTTTGTCTATAGTTTGACTATGCCGATCTAAAAAAACAACGTTTAGGGCCCCAAAATGGCCCTGGAAGTACAACAAGATGTGATGACATGAAAACATACAAAATATGCCAGTTGGATTAGGCGAGAGGCCACTCGTATCCACCTGGAGGATTTTTTGGGCTTCAGAAAACGCCAGAAGTGTAGAACCCAAATTACAAGCAGTACAAAAGAACGTGTTGAACAAAAAATGAACACGAGGAGACAATTGGAATAGGTGGGTGGCCACCAATATCTCCTTGGATCAATATTCACCCCTCAGGAAGAAATGGTATCCATTTCATTGAGTTCTCCCATCAGGTGAGAAAACTTCTAATGGATTTGGCCCCGGGTGAGCCACTTGCCTTGGTGTAGGAGTTGCCCTGCCTTGAAAACACGATAAAGATCGATCCTCTACTGGCGAGTGGCCTTGACCTGTGTTTCCACTATCTGATCAATGGATTCTTGTTCCATTCAATAATGGTTGAGCTCTGTTGGTGTCAGTTGTTTTGCGATCTCAGAGGTGTCCAATAATGGTGGAAAATATGGCCGAAGGTGTTACACATGAAATTTGCACACCTAGGTACCTCGCCCTAAGTGTTGTAAGTGTCATGTAAGTGTCTCATACACCTTGAAACCATGGAATAACCTATGTCACAATCCCTAGTAAAGGTGGAAGAGGGATATATTACATGAAGGCCAAAATACCAAGTGCACATGAATTATTATTAATATTCATGAAAAAGAAATTAATTAAGTGTGAGAATCCACCACACATTTGGTTTCCTATTTTTTAGAGAAGGTGGAGGATCTCATGGATGGTTGAAATATTTCCTCCTTAAACTCCTTGAGAGATATGTCCTCCCTAGAATCCTTAAGAAATATTTTTTCCCTAAATATATTTCAGATCCCTTTTTAGTGGATCTGATGAGTGATCCTCTCCATGGTGGTTAAGCCTCCAAATCCTATATAATGAGGGTTTTCCATGAAGAAGGAGGATAGAGGAAATTCGAGGTATCAAACCTATGGTATTGGGAGAAAGCTTTAGGATATCAAATCTATGATTTTGGGAGCTTTGTGCAAGGGATGGATGAGGAGGACTTGGAGAGGCTGCTGCGACTTCATCTATGATTTGTAAGTATTTCTTTTGATTTCTCATTAATATATGCTTGGCCTATTCCCTTATAATCTGTGTATATTTACATATGTTTTATATTATAGATGGATTTGATTAGAATAATATTATAGAGTAGAGTAGGATTTCTTTGTATTCTTGTTGTCCATTGCATTGCAGGTGTTGAATGGTGCCAAGGAGCTCGGGGATCAAGCTCAAATTGGAGAACCAAGGACAAACACCGGAATAAGGTGCATCACACTTTATTCCTTCTCCTTCTCTTTCTGATTAGGTAATTAGATTCAAATGGATATTAGTGTCTAATGTTATCATATTTCTGTCTTGGTATAGGGGTCTAGAATCCAAGAGGATATTCACTTGTCTGCAAGGGAATTTTACTACAACAGAAATTGGCGACTCCCAGGGCGAGGTACCTAGGTGTGAAAATTTCATGTGTAACAAAATGACCCCTAAAGTGTGAGGTCAGAAGAGAGAATGATGGCCAAAACACTTTACAAATATTTAATGCAAGGGTGTGGAGTTGGAGAACCTGGAAGAATCTGCAAACAACCATCAAACAATATTAAAAAAAAATGTTTCATTTCTGAGGCAGGCATACCTATGCTCGGAATACAAGATGACTCAAAGCATGGCCGATGACCAATACACTGCAGATCCATGAAAAATATTGACTAAGGATATGGCCACCAAAGATACAATGTGGATCCATATCTCCATGACATGAATTGATCGTAGCCACGAAAAATACACAGTGGAGCTACGAGATGATAAAACATATCCACAAACCAATACAATGTGGATCTATGTGATAGTCTATACATCAACATGCTCAAATAATCTCCTTCGCAGCCTGGGAAAAGTAGTTTAACAAAACCTTGTCCCTCCATGAGGAGGCAATCTAGGTCATTCCCACCATGGGGATGCTTCCACAAGAGCCTCTCAGGTTTGCATGTTTAAGACGGTTAATGTCACAACTCGTGAAAATACCTATGACACTCCTCCAGGTGATAAGCCTAACGGGAAGGCTGTCGAAAAACCTTCTTACTCTACTCCTCCTCCATCTTCCAATCCTCTTCCGATTGAGAAGACAATTTATGACATAGTGTTGCGCCTGCCTAAGAGAATATTTCGAAAAATGGTTTTTAATCCAAATGCCCACGTTGCCTAAAACTGCAACATCATTGAAGATTTGGCGCAAGCGCCTTGCGCTATGTCAACCCTCGAAGTTCTACAATACTGTCCAAATCAACATAGAAACCTATTGTCAATCATTGGAGCAATGGATCCTGAGGAGTCAAACCTGATTATGTTTAATATGGATTATTTTAAGGAAAGAGTCTCCCATCACTTAGCATTCCAAATTCAAGTTTTTATTAGTGAACACACCATCCATCGTACTATTTTGGATGAGGGAGCCTCCACTTGTGTCATGTCTTTTCCTTGTTGGAGATCCCTTGGTTCTCATACCCTTATTTCGTCCCCAACCACCCTGAAAGCATTTGATGGAAATCATTTCCAACCTCACGGACTCTTGAAATATTTTTCTATGAATTTGAAGGGTAAGACTGTTCCGGTTGATATCGAAGTAGTCGATGCAACCCTGGATTATAATTTGTTACTTGGTCGTAGTTGGTTCTATGCAATGACTGTCGTCACATCTTCGGTGTTTCATATCTTACGATTTCCCCATCAAGGAAATATTATCACTATTGAACAACTTGAGTATACAACTCCAGATCTCAACAATGTCACAACAAATAATGTCCCTTTTCTAGGATATAATAATTTTGAGAGTGTAGGTGTAGGCCTTCTCAAGGATTCCTCGCTCATGGTGGTTTTTCCTTTGCCTTCTCCTCCCACCACGCAGGTTGCCACCTTAAACATGATTTAGACTTAGGCACGTCAATCATTCGATTTCTCTCTTCCATTGGTAGTACCTGGTCTCGCCGAGCATAGTTCATTGTCTTTGTCAAGCTCATTAAAAAATGAAACAAACCCCCCTCCGTTACAATTGATTCTTACTCTAGATAAAGTACTTGAACCTTCTTTTCCTCCGCCTAGTGAAAATGTTCCCCTTAGTAACCAAAAACCTAAATGAGGAAAGAAGAAGAGTCACCCGAGGAAACAATGCTTGGGGGGCAGATCTCTAGCCTCTGGACATCATGTTGAAGCAAAACTGCCCACTTTTACCAAAGAAGTTGGGGAAAACTACCTCTAGAGAGACACACTTCTAGGAGTGATCCTCGTTTGAAGGTCATTCCCATCGTAACGTAGTAGTATTTTTCTGGAATGAGCTTAGTCTTTTTTCTTTCTCGTGCTCGTAAATACATGAGAATAAGTTACCGATATTAGTCTTTGTTCTTTCTTGTGCTCATAAATACATGAGAATGTGACCGAGTAAACTTTTATCAGTTTTTCAGACTCGTAAAGGTTATATGAAAAAGGAACCCCCTGGAGTCTCCTTTAAGATCTTTTCATAATCTCTAAACATGAAAATATTGTTGAGTGATCTTGCTTCCTTTCACACTCATTAAAAGGTTTAAAAGGGCGTCTTTCGAGTGGTATTTTTTCTCTTTTTCGGCCTCGCAAGAATAAAATTACGTAAAAGGACAACCCTGGATTCACCTTTAAGTTCTTTTCAGTCTCTCTAAACATGAAAAAACATCGATTTTTCCTTCTCTGGACTCGCTAAACTAAACATTGAAGGGCCCATATGGGAACGGACCCTTAATTCTTCCAGTTTGTTAAAAAAGGAAGAGATACTTACCAAAGGTGAGTTATATCGAGCATGTGTTATCCTCCTCGAGCTCGTTAAATAAATAGGTACTCATCTATCTGGGTGGGGGAAAAAATTGAAGGAAATGGGTCAAATTTTTGAGAATCCTTTATGGCAGCTTTTGTCTCCCTTGAACATGGCACCTGTTTGTGTCTCATCTTACAGTTGGGTAATCCACTTGTCTCTGAGTCATACTAATTCCATGTGTCACCATACCTTTTCGTCAAGTCAAAGAGAGCTCTTATTGTCGTCACATTACATTCTCTGTACTCATCGGGTCAATGCTGCTAAGTCAGTTGTCGTGCCTCATCATGTTCAAGGGAAGTTTCACTTCAAACCATCCATTTGTAGTATTACTTGTTTCCATTTCCTAAGTCATTCCATACTCATTTGGTCCACCATATTACATCACATTCTTATGTCAATTTCATGTCGCTGACCGGGGATACATCAAGGCCCTCCTTCGACGAATATTTTCCTATCGACTTCAACACATTATCCAGGAATTAGACTTAGAAACCAGTTAGTACCTTGGGACCTGCATGCCTCCTCGCTTTTGAAAATTGGTTTACATCATTGACCTATGATTGGATGATTCCATGAATGTTTGAATTCAGCTCATTTATTCACATTCATTGGATTGTACTAGGGTACCTTGGGAGTTATTGTCATCACTAGTGATTTCCCTCGCACTTGTTAATGGTTTACCTCAATGATCGGTAATCAAGTGGTTTCTACCATGTTCGACATCAAAACATATATTCACATGGGTATATTCGTACAACATTGGGATTGGGATGAAGACCCTGGGTTTATAATTCACTCTACTAAACTACTTTCCCCAGGCGGAAAAAAGGAGATCATTTGAGCATGTTGATATATATATTGTCACATAGATCCACATTGTATTGGTCTGTGGCTATGTTTTATCATCTCGTAGCTCCACTGTTTATTTTTTGTAGCTACGATCAGTTCATGTCATGGAGGTATGGATCCACATTGTATCTTTAGTGGCCATATCCTTAGTCAATATTTTTCATGGATTCGCAGTGTATTGGTTGGTGACCGTGCTTTGAGTCATCTCATATTCCGAGCATAGGTATGCCTTCCTCGTAAATGGAACATTTTTTAATACTGTTTGATGTTTTTTTGTAGTTTATTCCAGGTTCTCCAACTCCACACCCTTGCATTAAATATTTGTAAAGTGTTTCGACCATCATTCTCTCTTCTAACCTCACACTTTAGGGGGCATTCTGTTACACATGAAATTTGCACACCTAGGTACCTTGCCCTAAATGTTGTAAGTGTCATGTAAGTGTCTCATACACCTTGACACCATGGAATAACCTATGTCACAATCCCTAGTAAAGGTGGAAGAGGGATATATTACATGAAGGCCAAAATACCAAGTGCACATGAATTATTATTAATATTCATGAAAACGAAATTAATTAAGTGTGAGAATCCACCTCACATTTGGTTTCCTATTTTTTAGAGAAGGTAAGGATCTCATGGATGGTTGAAACACTTCCTCCTTAAAATCCTTGAGAGATATTTCCTCCCTAAAATCCTTAAGAAATATTTTCTTCCTAAATATCTTTCAGATCCCTTTTTAGTGGATTTGATGAGTGATCCTCTCCATGGTGGTTAAGCCTCCAAATCCTATATAATGAGGGATTTCCATGGAGAAGGAGGATAGAGGAAAATTCGAGGTATCAAACCTATGGTCTTGGGAGAAAGCTTTAGGATATTAAATCTTTGATTTTGGGAGCTTTTTGCAAGGGCTAAATGAGGAGGACTTGGAGAGGTTGCTGCAACTTCATATATGGTTTGTAAGTATTTCTTTTGATTTCTCATTAATAAATGCTTGGCCTATTCCCTTCTAATATGTGTATCTTTACATATGTTGTCTATTATAGATGGATTTGATTAGACTAATGTTATCGAGTAGAGTAGGATTTATTTGTCTTCTTGTTGTCCATTGCACTGCAGGTGTCGAACGGTGCCAAGGAGCTCGGGGATCAAGCTCAAATTGGACCAGAGAGGATAAACACTGGAGTAAGGTGCATCACACTTTATTCCTTCTCCTTCTCTTTCTGATTAGGTAATAAGATTCAAAGGGATATTCATGTCCAATGTTAGCATCTTTCTGTCAGGGTATAGGGGTCTAGAATCCAACAAGATATTCACCTATCCGCAGGGGAATTTTACTACAATAGAAGGAGGTCCACATTGAATACTGGATGTAGGCCAAGGAAGGGTGGAGTGTTGAGCTCAAAAGAATTTCTACCCATAACCTTGGTGATAGTGTAAGGCCCATAACAAAGTGGGTGAAGCTTTTGATGGGGCCCAATGAGACTCTCCTTCTGCAAATGTAACCAGAATTTGTCGCCAATCTGAAACTAGTGGTACCATGTATTGATCATGGTGTTGCTTGTACTTAGCATTGGATTTATGAAAAATTTCCTGGACCTATTAGCGGATGTGTTGAATCCACTCAATTAATCTAGTGGTGTTGGCACAGGGGCAGACCCAGGGTTCAACGCTCAAGAGCGCACTAACAAAACCCTAACTACCGGCCCTTTCGGCAACACCTGTGAAGCAGATGAAGTCTCACCCGAGGTAGAGGTAGGGGTGGTTGCAGGACTCAAATGTCTGCAACCTTAGCTGGGACACATATCTATGATTATATTGCTTATAGTGCAGTTATCATCAATTATTCCTTAACATACATTCATTAATACACTTCGCAGAAAGCACAGCGCACTGCAGTAATTACTTAGATCTATCACTTAGCAATGATAAACATGTTATACTTAATATATTAAGCACTTAGCATATTATGTATCATATATAGCATGCATTCATATCTCATAAGCACAAAACATCAATAGATCTATCTAAACATATCAGAGCACTTAGCAAGAGAGAGACAAACACATCAACACAATACACAGAGTTACCATGGTTCACCCCCACCCTAGGGCTACATTCACAAAGTCTTCTTTTGTTATTATCTTCTGTAAACCAAGTTACAACATAAAGCCTTCAAGATCCTACCCTGCCTAGGACAAGAGATCTGTGCAGCTTGCTAGATCCTCTTTCCCCGAGTAGATCCAAGCACTAAGTCCTCCCTTCACCCATGCACTCAACACTTACAATACTTACAATAGGCAAAGAGCTCTTACAGTCACACAGACGTCTGATCACATAGTTCTAATTTATGCACTAAGCCATTCAGTTTACATCACACACCCCCATTTTCATACGCATCTCCTACCCTTCTATTTATACATACAAAATGCCTAAATAAGGGCCGATATCCCTTTCCCATTAAAATATTCCCCAAAATCCCAAAAATCCCTAAAAAGGGGTGGAGATCCAATGATCTCCTCTTCTCCATGCGCTCCTTCTCTAACTGGATGTCGGAGTACCGAAAACGGTCAAATATGACCAAGTATTCCTTAAAACTTGGTTAAGGGCCAACAGGCCCCCATCACTCACCTTTGACTCGTCCCGAGTCACTCAGGTCTGACCAGTTCCGCTTCGAACACCTCGAGCTTGTATTGAGCTGATTTGACCTGTTGCTTTGCGATTTCCTCCTGCTAGACGAACACCTGGATGAGTGCGTTATTGACTAGTCCTTCTAGGTGTTGCTCTGCTGTAATCATGACCTGTTGTAGCTTTGTCCCTTGGTTCTCAATCTCTAAAAATAGTTGACATGCCTTATCCTGCAAAGGTTGAAGTTGCTACATCACTTCCATGACCTTGCTCTGGATCATGTGGATCTGCTGCTATGCAACACGTTTCTCGTGGGATCGCTTCATTTTCTCTATATTTGATAGGGCCTTCAATTGCATTTGAAGTCTATGTGCATGCTGCTTTGCCTCCTGGAGTTGTGACTCCAGTTTATGTAATTCCGGGTACTCGGTCAGGTTCTCATGTATTTGCGCACTTCTGGTACTTAGTTATTTGCATTCTTCAGTGAATTCTTTAATCCTTTCTACTATACCTCGGGCAGTTATTTCTCACTGTTCACGCTCTTCTTGCGGGGTACTTGGGATGATTTGAAGCTCTAAGTCCACGACTCTTTGCTGCAGTTGTTGAATAACTTTAGCAAGCTTCATCACTTGACGGTCTAGGGGTTCTTTGGCCTTTTGTTCTAAGCCGATCATTGAGAGAAATGCTCTGTTGACAACTTCTTCGATTCCAATTTGTTTCGTGAGAGGCTGCTCCTTCTCCTTTTGGATTTTTGCTCCGTCTCTATCAAATTTCTCATGGATGGCCTCCTTCTCTTACTGTGCAACTCGACACTGCTCTATGATTTCCTCCTGTCCTTGATTTAGGGCTTGGGTGGCTTGCACTGTTACTTCTTCCACTTTCCAAAGGCGTACTTCGACTATGTCGGAAATCCTGCAGAGTTGAACTGATCCATCTCCTGCTTCTGTTGTTCCTCCTTGCATGGGTGTAGTGGAGACTGCGTGATTAGAATGAAGTGCTCACTGCACTCCTTGGAGATCGTCTTCAATTCTGTCATACATTTTCTGTTTCTTGGCCTCCTGCTTTTCTATAATTTCTTCTATAGCTTCATTCAAAGTTGCGAGGAGAAAGATGAAGTCATTGGGGTTGAGCGTGGTCTTCATATTGGTCAAGGTCACTTTTTATTTCTTCTTAGAGGAAGACTTCGAAGGTGACCATTTTCTCTTCTTTGGAGCTTCAACTTCTTCTTCTAGTTGTTGTTCAAATTCCTCTAGGTCGTCGTTGTCACCTTCTCGATCGAGTGTGATGGAAGCTGTCTTTACAGAGTAGCTATCTACATCCTGAACCTCTTCAGGCTTCTTTGTTTCCTTTGTCTTCTTTGTCATCTTCATCTTACTGGGCCCAAGTGTGTCCTATGCAGCTTCTGGGCTGTCAATATCTGAAATGTCTACTGGATCTGCTGGAACAAGGAGGTCCGCCGACCATTCCTTGGTGATTTCTTCTAGGTCTTCTTTGGTTAGCTTATAATAGGACTGAAGATGTTCTTGGTGTTCATCAACGCATGGATTTAGGTATATAAAGTGGCGGTCCACGTTGAACTTTATCAAAGGCCAGAAACTTTGTAAAGTGTTCAGGGTTATGCGAGGTTCACCCCCTACGGCTTCTTTCAGTTGGTTATAGTATTTGTGAAAAATGGCATTTGATTGCCACTGCTTTCTCATGTCCGTCGAGTACCATAAGGTACTGAACTTCGCAGCTAATGGTTCGAATGGGTCGAGGTCGGGGAAGGTTGGACCTTTTGGTAGCTCCCATGCAACAAAGGTGATCAATATTAGCAGCCATCTAAAGTGGAATTCATGCCCCTGGTCCTGGGCTTCTCTACAGTCAATTTCTAGCTGATTGACCAATTATTTTTCCCAATTCATTTGTAGTACCTCTGTGCACTTCCTTGCAAGGTCAACTACAAAGAAAAATACTTGTGTAGGTCTATTCTTACGTACCAACTTCCTTGCTATCAATTGACATGCGAGGCGCACTGCGCCACTCTCGATAGAGGCTACCTTGTAACCTCGCACACCTTTTTCAACATTTCCATAAGCCTCTTTAATCTTTTGTGAAAGAGTGCGGTCTGTAGTCTTTCCAGGGTAACACTCATGGGGATCAGGGCCTTGCATGCTAAGCCTGGTAATCCTATTGATCAACGCCAGATCAACAGTTATGCGATGGTTTAACCACATGTATTCTCCGTGGTAACTTGCTAACAACAATTTCACACAAGCAGTCACCTCTTGATGTCTGCAGAAGTGCGGTATTTTCATAACATTGAGCAGAGTAGACTGTGCAAGGTTCATCGTCCATTGCTGAGGGACGATCTTCAAGTTCCAACCCTTAGTCCTTGTTAAGTACTTGGATGGTGCGAGCATGCTGTAGGCTTTATGGTCTCCCAAGTTGAAGTTGCAAAACTTCAACGCTGTAACCTTGTCTTGATCTACGCGGTAGGTGTGAACTCCTTTCGGTAGATATGCAAGGACTAGGGTGTATTCAAAGTCTCTAGGGCCACTATCCCTATTAATCTCACCACTTAGAGGGGGAATGTAAGCTGATAGGATGGTTGGCACTAACTTCATATTGGCTGCGTCATCCCTATGCTTAGTTCTCAATTCTGTGTCAGCTCGAGATGTTCCAACTCGATCAGTTGATGGGGAGGCTGCCACACCTCTCGACGACGAGGCTTGGAATCCAATGGACATCCATCTTTTTGACATGACTCTTTTTGTCCTTAAGCTAGCAAGTACTTCTCTCACTGATTCTTCTGCTACACTAAGCTCGTCAAACATGTAAACTTGGGATCACTGTCTCAGGTTGTCAATGGACTGTCGGTACCATAATCAGATAGAGAATAAAATTGGAGTAATCACTGTTTCATAATGCGGGTATTTTGTAAGCTCAAGTTCTCAATTGGAAAAAGTGTCTTGCGGGCATGGCGCGACGGAATAAGTAAGTAACTTTGCAACAGACTACTTGCAACGGATATGAATCTTGCATTAACTCCGTTCTATTCGTTATGGTGCTATCCAACGATCTAGTGGTAACCCATAACTGCTTTTTGATCCATTCGGAGCGGCGGTCGAACGGGTATATCAGTTCCAATGGCTATATTGCTTCGTCATGGTGAAGTACTCTATGTCGTTGTCCTGATATCTCAGCGCAGCTCCAATTCTGCAATTCTTCTTGCTGCGAAGTGTCCTCTAGAACCTCTTGTAACCTTATAGTATTAGCCCTTTTCTTTCTTAACTTCTTATCCTTCTTCCCCGTGAGCTTCGTCTCAGTAGTACTTTTACCATTCTGATGTTTATCTTCTGTGGTCTTAGTTACTTCGTGTTGTTGAAAGTCTTTCCTAGGGTTCCTTCATAATACTTCTTCTGTATCAAAAATAGGTAACTCGATGTTTTGCGGATCCTTAAGTGTTCTCTTAGCTTCGACATCAGAGTTGCTAATATTGAATATCTGCGATCCGCTCTTCTGTTCTTCAATCAAGTGCGTGATCCTTCTGGTCATAAAGTATTTTAACTCTTGCTTCTTTTGTTCCAAAACTTTTTCTTCTTCTTTTCGTCTGGCTTGTTCTCTATTAATCCAAGGTTTCCCTATGAGCATGGTAAATAGGGTGTTGTCTTCAACAAATTTAATGATCTCAAAGTCTTCCTCTGTCAAAGTTCCATTGGTAGTCATATGTATCTGTTAAGCCCTAATATTGGCTCATTAACCCTTAATTGGGGCATATTAGATTAGTAATGTTATTTTATTTATGTCGGCTTTAGGCCATTAGTTGTAATTATACCTCCTAGTCTCCTATATATACCAAGGAGACATTTTCA